>CM061914.1:16614876-16997207 GCA_031002005.1 Vandiemenella viatica | reverse complement strand
AGTGAGAGCATTGCCCCAAATGGTGAGGGCATAGCCCCAAATGGTGAGAGCATAACCCGAAATAGTGAGAGCATAGCTCCAAATAGTGAGGGCATAGCCCCAAATAGTGTGAGCATAGCCCCAAATGGTGAGGGCATAGCCCCAAATAGTGAGAGCATAGCCCCAAATAGTGAGGGCATAGCCCCAAATAGTAAGAGCATAGCCCCAAATAGTGAGGGCGTAGCCCCAAATAGTGAGAGCATTGCCCCAAATAGTGAGGGCATAGCCCCAAATAGTGAGGGCATAGCCCCAAATAGTGAGGGCATAGCCCCATATATTGGGAGCATAGCCCCAAATAGTGAGTGCATAGCCACAAATAGTTAGGGGATAGCCCCAAATAGTGAGAGCATAGCCCCAAATAGTGAGAGCATAGCTCCAAATATTGAGGGCATAGCCCCAAATAGTGAGAGCATAGCCCCAAATAGTGAGAGCATAGCCCCAAGTAGTGAGGGCATAGCCCCAAATAGTGAGAGCATAGCCCCAAATAGTGAGGGCATATCCCAAAATAGTGAGGGCATAGCCCCAAATAGTGAGGGCATAGCCCCAAATAGTGAGAGCATAGCCCCAAATAGTGAGGGCATTGCCCCAAATAGTGAGAGCATCGCCCCAAATAGTGAGAGCATTGCCCCAAATGGTGAGGGCATAGCCCCAAATAGTGAGAGCATAACCCCAAATAGTGAGAGCATAGCTCCAAATACTGAGGGCATAGCCCCAAATAGTGAGAGCATAGCCCCAAATGGTGAGGGCATAGCCCCAAATGGTGAGAGCATAGCCCCAAATAGTGAGAGCATAGCCCCAAATAGTGAGGGCATAGCTCCAAATAGTGAGAGCATAGCTCCAAATAGTGAGGGCGTAGCCCCAAATAGTGAGAGCATAGCCCCAAATAGTGAGGGCATAGCCCCAAATAGTGAGGGCATAGCCCCAAATAGTGAGGGCATAGCCCCATATATTGGGAGCATAGCCCCAAATAGTGAGTGCATAGCCCCAAATAGTGAGAGCAAAGCCCTAAATAGTGAGAGCATAGCGGCAAATATTGAGGGCATAGCCCCAAATAGTGAGAGCATAGCCCTTAATAGTGAGGGCATAGCCCCAAATAGTGAGAGCATAGCCCCAAATAGTGAGGGCATAGCCCCAAATAGTGAGGGCATAGCCCTAAATAGTGAGAGCATAGCCCCAAATAGTTAGGGCGTAGCCCCAAACATTGAGAGCATAGCCCCAAATAGTGAGGGCATAGCCCCAAATAGTGAGAGCATAGCCCCAAA
Source organism: Vandiemenella viatica (assembly GCA_031002005.1). Classification (NCBI taxonomy): domain Eukaryota; kingdom Metazoa; phylum Arthropoda; class Insecta; order Orthoptera; family Morabidae; genus Vandiemenella; species Vandiemenella viatica. The sequence goes on along the minus strand of CM061914.1, from coordinate 16,995,906 downwards.
TAGTGAGGGCATAGCCCGAAATAGTGAGAGCATAGCCCCAAATGGTGAGGGCATAGACCCAAATAGTGAGGGCATAGCCCCAAATAGTGAGAGCATAGCCCCAAATTGTGAGTGCATAGCCCCAAATAGTGTGAGCAAGCCCCAAAAAGTGAGGGCATAGCCCCAAATAGTGAGAGCATTGCCCCAAATAGTGTGGCCATAGCTCCAATTAGTGAGGGCATAGATCCAAATAGTCAGGTATTAGGACAGTTTTGTTTGTGCAGTTTTTTTCGCTGATTCATGCTTCCTTCAGTTGTTATGAGTGATGGATGTATTTTATGTTCCTTTCTGTACAAACTTTTAATCTTGTTACACAAGAGAGACTTAACTTCTACATCAAATGTTTCAGTTAATGTTTACAACAAGTATAGAAGCCACTGGCCGTCGGAGCCTTTTCACTCCCCTCCCCCCCCCCCTGCTTTCTGTCATTTTGACACCTCCTCGACTGTCGAAGGAGTTTGCTTCAAGTCAGTCTGTGCTCCGCTGGATCTGATTCCACTTTTTCATCATGTACTTTGACTTTTACACCTTAAAAGAGTCACGATATTTTCGAAATTCGTTTTTATCCATTTTCAGCCGTTTTCGCGGTAGTATACATCAAACGAAATGATATTATTTTGACATAATCCACGCGACACACTAGTGGAGCCCCTCTGCAAGGCTTTCTCTCAATCAACTTTCTCTCTTCTTTTTTTATACGTATTGCTTTACGCCTCGTCGACGTCGATGTTATTAGAGGCGGGATGGGACTGGGGAAATGTAACGGGAAGGAATTCGGCCATGACCTTTTGAAGGAAGAATCCCGGAATTCGCCTGGAGTGATTTGGGAAAACCATGGAAAACCCAAATCTGGATGCCCGGACGAGGGTTCGAACCGGCGCCCTCCCGAATGCGAGGCCAGAGCGGAAACAGCTCACCCGCCACGCTCGGTTCAGCTTTCTCGTTCACTCGGTAGAGCAGAAACCTCTCTGGGAACCTGCATCAATTCCGCTGCTTTCCGATAGTTCTGCATTCATACCATACACTTTCGTATTTTTACTTTGAAAGTGGCACAATTTTTTCGAAATTCAATTTTATCCCTTTCTATCACTCTCTGTCGAACGCTTTGTTCCCCGTTGTCTTTCGTTCAGCAGTGTTTGAGAACTGGCCGCTTCAAACCGGACAGTTTGCACATCGCTCGTGTATCTTGGGTCCAGCACAGCACAGAATTTCACGCCAAAACACACTTGTCTTGACGAGAGTCAAATTTCCGCTGGAAGGGCACAGGCAATGCAACCCGTCTCGTGCCACCCACGTTCACCGTTTCCGCACCATCTTACGACTCGCAGAATCTGCCAGACTGTCACGTGACTGAACTGGTATCCCTAGAAGAAAAAGGAACGAACATTGGTGCCTTACGTTTTGCCGCCCACTCTTAACTGCGCGTGGTTTATTTCTTTATCACTATATTGTTCGTTCCGGTACGCTGCCGGAGGTCTTATCTTCACCCTGTTAGATTACAGGCGTCATCGACATTTTTAGCTCGAGAAACACAATGGGTGAGAATGCTATTCGATCTTATCCGTATCAGTGCGCTGATAGCGTGTTATGAGAGTGACTGAGAAATGTACAGCTGCCAGTCACAGACCATTCGTCACCACTGGCAGACAGAGAGGCAATTAGAACATCGCCTCAGGAAGAGAAAGGAGGACTGAGATTCTGACGACATCGGGTCAGGTCAGAGATACAAAGAGACGAAGATCCACTTCTAGGAGACGTCGGATGGAGATGTTGTCCGGGACACAGTACATGGCTACTCTGCTTACCGTTTCTACTGCTGCATTGACTCAGCTTATCTAAAATCTACAAAATTAGCTTTTAGTTCGAAATTACGGATTTATAAGAGCTCAAAAAATCAGTCCAGAAAAATACTATAATTCTTACCCAATACACAACATCGATGAATCCTACCCTCTGTACGCCAGTTATCGTAAATTCCACGCTAATAGAGAAATGGTCAAAATACCAAAGAAGAGAAGAAGAAAAAGAAAAGTAGATTCATTCGTTTCGTTCTTCCACAAATCTCACAGAAGCCGTTTGTACCTTCTCAACAATCAGCACCTGATATCAATCTACGAGTCTGTTGATTACTTCAGACGTGCAAGACGTATGGTAGGGAAATAATTCAAAATAATGCATCTGTTGGGAATGTTCATTTGCCAGTTTACCAAGAGCGTAACGGAACTGGGCTACGAACTCCCCACTAGGGTGAAGTGCGATTGCATGGAGCCCACATTACACACGGAAGTAGAGGAAAGCAGGTAGAATCGTATGTGGAAGTTATCGCAGAGGAATACGTGATGCGGCCAACGCCAGCTTATAAACATTTAATTTGGTATGTTGTAATTTGTAAATATCGTATAGTAATGGCGTATTTGAGATAATTTTTTACAGCAAGGAATAAAAAGAGCGCAGCAGAACCAATGCCAAGTAGAGGACGATGTATATGTTTAAATGGAGAGGCAGAGGAGTCAATAAGATTGCTTGTTGATAATGAAGCAGGACAAATGAAGCTGAAAAATTATGGAAATAGTTGGACCTCAATCGAAAAAATAAATTTGTGAAAAAGTTACGTGTATGTAAATTTTGTGTTGAGTAATTTGTTTTATAGCAGAAGCTGTGAAACAAAAGTCTGTTAGAGTTAAACCTATAAAGTATTTAGCGGTCATTTAGCTGACGATACTTGTAGAGTGTGTAACAAAAACAAAAAATGGAGGAGGGATCGGCGACATTGGAACTGTAACCGGAGAGCTAAACTTAAAAGTCATTATGGCACAGAAGTTTTTCATGCTGGCAGAAAGTTAAAAAGGTAACAGTGGCATGATTATGAATTTGTTAAGGTGCCGAACGGTGGTAAAATAGTACGCATAATGTAACAGCTTCCGAGGAGAGTGTTACATATGGGAAACAAAATGTGTTGGGAGTCCTGAATGCGTATTCAGAGATGATTTACGAGTAATGGAATCAGAGAGTAGAGTAAGGTATCGACGAAACTGATGAACAGCCTCGAACAGTAAAATAATCTATATTAAAATTACACAAAAAAACGTAAAAAAATGTATCTACAGAAATAGCCACCTGGGTGAAGGACCTATAGCAATTAATATGTTATTGATGCGCGTTTCTGTCCCTATGGAAGGAACGGCTATGCTACCGGCGTGTGTGGTGGTGATGACCTGGTGGCAGGGTTTTTACTGGTTGTGCGTTCCGCTCTTATCGTAGTTGCCCTAATCTAACTCGTTAGTGCTACAGGGCGTGGGAGACCCAGGGGCGGATCCAGGGGGGTGGGGGCTAGGGGGCTGAAGCCCCCCCAAAAGTATCTAGGTCCACCCCCGACATTGTAATTTTGGAGACTTTTTTTTTTTTTTTTTTTTTTAGCTCAACGGATTTGCGGACCAAGGAGGCCTATAAAGACATCCCATGGCCGACTCAAGCCCCCCCCCCAAACCAAAATCCTGTGAAGGCAGGCCCTCTGAACTCACGCCAGCCCCCCCCAAACCAAAGTCCGCTCAAGCCCCCCCCCCCAAACCAAAATCCTGGATCCGCCCCTGGGGAGACCTATGGTTTAACGTGTAATTCGAAAGGAAGCTTTGTGCCTCGCTGGTACTTCACGTTACACAGAAAGCTATGCCAGAGGGGAAGGTCGAGTTAAGCGAAACCGGAAATCCCCGCCGAGACAGGGATTCGAGCCGAGGACCTTTCGATGTCTAGTCAGACGCCGTAACTACAGAGCTACCAGACCGCTCACACTAGTCCCTGTAAGCTTAGAGTACTATTTCTAAGCAGACCTGCTCTGGTTTGACTACCTCATAAGAATTAAGCTCGTACGGATAAACACAGACAATATTATCAAATTAGCCGAGAGTTGGAATCGACCGATAAGGAGGACGGATCGAAGCAGTTTTGGTGGGAGATTTGAAATAATCGAAATTAAGATGGCATCTACGCTGAAGTGTCTGATTATATATCAAATCCGTCGCGGATGACACTAGCTTTCTCCGCTGCAGACATGAAACCACCGCGGGACGAACTCCTTCCATCGCCAGGTGAGTCGGCTCGAGCCAGCGACACTCCGACACACAAATCAGCACCAACGACGACTCTCAAACACATTTTTTACATCCTTTAGCACTTAGCTCTGGGGTAATTCCTTAATTACGTCTCAAAGTGATCGAAAGTACAAATACGACGTGACTTTCTTCACATTTCCAATTTTATTTATTATTTACTAGCTATTGTGTCTGGGCTAGAGAGGGAAGTTGTCGATCAGCGTTTATTGTTCACCTATAAATTAACATCAATAATTTGGTATTACTTATATAACTAATGAACAGTGTAAGGATTGTTTTCTAGACGCCATTTCTTCATCACTGTACTTACGAAAAGTTCAGTGTACAACGAAAATTTTGAGCTCAACAATCCAAATCATGTTAAATCTTCTTTGACAACTGATATATTCGTTATCGATCGAAGTGACTTGGCTGCATCGCTACACTACGTCGATCTACCGAGTTATCTATCTACTGTATACTTATAATAAGCAACTCTTGGTCATCTTTGACGTCATCTGTCACTCTATGACGTAGCCCTTTGACGTCACGCTTTACACCATTGTTTTAGGTTATGCACCTTATTTAAAAACATTTATAAGAATTCGCGAATTAATTAACTGACAGAACACTGAAATAAAAGTATGTATTGCGTTGAAATTGACTTATTAATCATTACAAGCTAATTTTAACGTATTATTCTTTTGATATATAGAAGTAATCCTCATATTCTTTGTTCATAGATATGAAAGATAAATAATATTTATATGAATAATTACGCCTATGCAATTGAATATTTGTTTATTTCACCGAACGCGTTTCACTTCAAGTCTGAAGCATCTTCAGCGGTTCGTTCTGTGGGGTATTTTTACATGAATTAGTTTCTTATATGCTAATTTGTACATGGGGCTTATGTTAATAAATATATACAATTCTACTTACAATTTTCAATCAATTACAGTATTTGGCATAGATTATGCCGGTAATATCATTTTGCATCTTCATTTTTGCGAGTATCAAGTCACTTGCACTGAGCATTGAATTTAACATTTATTCTGTGTGTTGTACTTTCTTACGATAATTACCGTGTGTGTTTACTGTGGTGTATTTGGCATGGCGGTAGGTTTGTTTATCGCAATTGAGGAAATGGCCCACAACAACCAGATGTAAGATAAAAGCTTTAAGTTTCGGGCATGAATGTTTGCAGAAGTTTTGATTAGATTTTTACTTAACATTGATTCAGAATTACAACTACATTTGACGTTACACCAAAGGGCACGAATAATTTAGTTATTTTAATAAAAAATAATTAAACTGTGTCCCGTTATTGAAATTATTAATACGTTTGAATGGAAGAAGTTGTACACAGATCGCTATCTGTTCAGCCTACACTACAATTAAAACAAATTTTACGTGGCATAATGTAAGTTTATAACATTTATTTTACTTTCCTTTGCTTTCACTGAGTTATATTACTGAGTCCATAATTTCAGCAACATGTAACTGTGTCAGCCATTCAAACGTTGTAATATCGGTGTGAATCACGGATAACAGAATAGAAAGGTGTAAAAGCCCTTAAAGATTTTTGATCAAATTTATATCGCGATGAATTATTACCACTAAAATGCGATACAGTACATGTATTAATATGCGTTAGATTGAAGAATTGTTTTTCTGGCGGCAAGTTTAGCGTAGTATTTGGTTAGGTTGAAATGCAACCTGTACCGGGATGGAAACGGAAACCTTTTGCTACAACGCAAGGCACGAGGAATTAGATTATTCATTATAATGTAACGATTCTATTTTGTTAAGCAATTGCTAAGAAATGAATTGTCAGAACACTGAAAGAAAAAGTATGTATTTAGTTTAAATTGGCATATTAATTATCAGGTTCTTTTTACTGAAATAATTCCATGATTTGAATGAAAGAAGTTCCAAATTGATCGCGATATATGTTCCCTAAACCACAGTTAAATATTACGTGACATAGCGTAAGTTGTTAAGATTTATTTGTTAGCATCCTTCGTTTTCACTGGGGACATTATTTCAGCCGCATGTAAGCTGTGTTAGCCGTTTAAATACCGATCTTCATCACAGGTTGTAAGAAAGAAAGGTGTAAGAAACTGTGAAGATTTGGGATCAAGTTTATATCGCGATGCATGTTGACATTGACATGCAATACAGGGAATGTATTAATTCGAGTGTGATTGAAACTTTGCTTTTGTGGCGGCAATGTTAGGCTGAAATGCATCGTGGACCAACTGAAGCTTTTTTCCTCAGCACAAGGGACGATAAGTTACAATGAGCTTTATTTTATAACAATTCTATTTAGTTAAGCAACTGTAGAGAAATAAATTACCATAACACTCCGTTAAACCCGGGGGTTGGTTGGGGGAGGGGGGGAGTGGATAGGCTTTATAGTGGTGCCGCCCATATAAGATTAGTAGAGCTAAAAAAAAATCTCCAAAAAACGATACTTTTGTTGGGGGCTTGAGGTCCCTAGCCCTCCCCCCTCCCCCCTTGGATCTGTCACTGCTACAGAGGGGATAGGATTAGGGTCAAGGAATGTGTTGGATTGTGACCATGGTCTTTTGAAGGAACCATCTCGTCATTCGTGTGGGGCGTTTCCGGTAAAACATTGAAAAACGGACTCTGTGTGGCGTGACGGGGACGTGAACCACGTCCTCCGGAATGCGAGGCTCCAGCGTTGCCGCTCACCCACTGCGCTCGGTCTTACCGTTTTAGCCTTAACGTAATAAACCTAAAATTTACCACCAGAATTAGCGTTTGATAAAATTACGGTAGGGTTGACCCATCATATTCCTCTAAGCTTACTTTCGACATTGTATTACGGGTGTCAAATAGAGAAGACGGCTAGGTGGCTGCAAAAAAGGACAGCTATATTCATCTGCGAAAATTACCGTACAACACACTAATGTCTCTGGAAAAATACAGTTGAGTAGGAAAGCATTGTGAGGCAGGGCAGCAAGTAACCAAAGATTGTTGAGTTTGTGTAAGCCATAAACATATTTTTTTTTTTTTTTTTTTTGTTAACTGCTTTACGTCTCTCAACAGCGAGGTTTTTTAGAGATGGGAAAGGATGGGGGGCAAGGATGGGGGGCAAGGATGGGGGGCAAGGATGGGGGGCAAGGATGGGGAGCAAGGATGAGGGGCAAGGAATGGGAAGGAGTTCGGCCATGGCCTTTTGAAGGAAGCATCCCGGCATTTGCCTGGAGTGATTTGGGAAACCATGGAAAACCCAAATCTGGGTGCCCGGACGGGGATTCGAACCACCGTCCTCCCGAATGCGAGGCCAGAGCGTTAACCATTACACCGCCACGCTCGGTGCCATAAACATAGACCATTAGGCCTTCATAGATATTGGGCGGAAGGTTAGGATTGGTTTGACGTAATAAAGAACCGACGAAGATATTAAATTAGTGTTTGGCTCCAGAAATAGGGGACAGAAAAATTTTCTTTTCGGACATTGATCATCTTCAATCGTCTCTGGTTGTTACGTCCAGGTCATTAGGGGCAGGAAAGGAATGGGGTAAGGAACGGGAAAGAATACGGGCTTGGATTTGCCTGTAGAGATTTGGGGAAGCCGTGGAAAACCCAAATCTGGATGCCCCGACAGGAATTCGAACCTAATGATGAAGGGCCAAAGCATCACCGCTCACTCACCACGCTTGGTTTGAACCTTGGTCTTATACGAGTTATCAAACTTTCTTTGACGATGATAAAGGGTCGAGTATTAATGACTCATAATATAATTAACAAAATAAACAGAGGTGATTCATACTGTAGACATAACAGCTCCAGACGAAAATAAATGCCGTCAAGAAATCGTAGCGACGAGTGGGGAAACAGTTTAACAGTTTTTGTTTCGTTTACCTATAGTCTTATGTGCCATATCAATCTCTAGGGATTCCAATTTTAGGATATAAGCTAAATACGTTCCATTCGCATATCCTGACTTCTTGTAACATTATGAAATGACTGTTTAAACTGGAATACGTGCTCAAATTAGACATTACGAGAAGCTTTGAGTTCTCTTACAACGAAAATGTTGTAAAAGTGGTTAATATAGTTAAAAATTTCTGAAGAGAAAGTAACGTTGAAACAATCAACCAAAACCTGAAGATATTTTTTTTTTTTTTTTGACTGCTTAACGTCTGTTATCAGAGAGGTCTTTAGAGACGGGAAAGGATGGAGGGCAAGGAATGGGAAGGAATTCGGCCTTGGTCTTTTGAAGGAAGCATCCCGGCATTTGCCTGGAGTGATTTGGGAAACCATGGAAAACCCAAATCTGGATGCCCGGTCGGGAAAAAAACCTGAAGTAATGGTAACTAGACAAATAATTGTAATTTTTGTAGAAAGGATTGAAACAGTTCCTTAACATGACTTTTCACCGAATACCTTCATATGTAGCGCCCAGTGAAGTATTTCCATTCCTGATGTTATTTTCTTGTGTGAAATCATGTTCTTTTGAAATCACACGTATAGCGAAGAGACTTGCTATCTCAAAGTTGCGTCAACCTAGGGACTTAAAACGTTCAAAATATGTATCCAGAAACGCATTTCTTGGCCCTGGAATTTACAGAAGAGCAAAAAATGGAAGAGATCAAACACACCGAGCGGTAACGCTCTGGCCTCGTGGTCGGGAGAGCCAGGTTCAAATCTGCGTTCGGCGGTGAAGATTTCGGCCTCGTTGTGTCTGCTCAATTATATGTACACTGTTACACAAGTGTAAAATAGTTTATGGTGATATGTTGTATCCTAAAGATTACAGTTAAACCATAGTGATCGATCTGGATTTACTGTTTTACCAAAATTAGTTGATGAGCAATTTTAGAAAATTTGATTGTTCGGTATATGGTGTTTTCGATAATAAAAAAAAATTACGAGTATATCATTTGATGTTCAAACATGGATGCAGTACAACCAATCGAACAGGCTGGCTTTAGGTCAGGATTCAGCACGACAGATCACATCCAAGTCATCCACGAAGTAATATGTCGAGTGAATGAATGTCAGATGCCACTCTGTTTGGCATTTATCAATTTTGAAAAAGCTTTTGATTCAGTCCATTACTTAGCAATCATGCAAGCCCCTCTAGAACAAGGTGTAAATTCAGGCTATATCAACTTACTGTACAACATCTACAGCACTTCCACTGGCTTTGTCAACATCGGTGAAGCCACCAAAGAGTTCCCAATAGAAAGAAATAAAACAAGGAGATTCTACATCGTCCAAGCAATTCGCATCAGTCCTGGAGTTGGCAATGTCAAAAATCCAATGGTAAAATAGAGGGTTGAGAATAAATGGAAGAAATCTCAGCAACTATATTCGATGATGATATAGTTTTACCCTCAAACAGTCTGGAAGAACTAAACGAACAGATAAATGAATTAGAGGCAGCGTGCAACGAAGTGGGCCTCAAAATAAATATATCAAAAAGCAAAATCATGCAAAACGAATGGGCAGAAAAAGACAAAGACAAGGCAGACACAAAGATTCTGGTATTGAGTACGTAGATCAGTACATCTATCTTGGCCAACTGATCAATATGAATGGCGACTCAAAGCCTGAGATCTACAGACGCATAAAGCTGGGCTGGAGAGCATATGGATGAAATTCCATAGTTTTTAAATCTAAAATGCCAGTACATCTTAAAAAACGGGTATTTGAACGATGTGTGTTACCGGTCCTCACATATACCTGCCAGACTTCGACCCTAAACAGTCACATGAAGCAGAAACTGAGAACTATCCACCGAAGTATGGAAAAAGCAGTGCTAGTGTTTACAAGAAGAAACAGGAAAAGGGCCGTCTACAGTCGTTCAGTAACCAAAGTGACAGACATCTTAGAAAGAGTCACGACCCAAAGATGACAATGGGCTCGTCATATTGCTCGAAAAATAGACGACAGATGGACTACGGCAGTACTGGATTGGATAGCAAGGAACCTGAAAAGAGGAAGACCCCCGGGTCATACGACGAGTAACAGGCGTGAACTAAAAGAGAGTTACTCAAGATCGATCAGCCTGGAAGAAACTAGAATTATGTAGTATTAAATTGTAAAATACGGCTCATCTGCCTTAAAGAGGATGCATCCTGAAACAAGGATTGATAAAGCTGTAAAAATTAATAAATAAATCTCATTTGGTAGAGAATTTCTTTAATATTCCATAAATATAGATTTTCTGAACAATCATAAAAACTCTCCATGTCACATGATGATTTTTTTTTCAACTGAAACTGGTTTGTTTATTTGTTTGTTTGTTTACTTGTTGTTTTTTCGGTTTTTTGCTTTTGATTTATTTAACGTGTATTAGATTTTTTAAAAAATTAAGATGTGAGTATAATACTTAGATTAGAGACATATTATATTTTGATCTAGTGAAGGAAGTGGCTCACACGTGTGTTGTGTGTCGGGATGTTCGGCGCGTGTTTGCCTGTGAGTCAGGCGACTAGTAGACTGTTGGGCGTCGCACCGGGGTGACTCACGTTGGACCCGCTCTGCTCCACCAACAACAAAAACACCACTGTGCGCACACTGACTGCAACTTCTAGAGCAAGCTGCAGTTGCGAAATTAGTACCTACACTTTCAATTTTTTGTGTTTTGTTTGGTAAGAATGTTAAAATATACGCTTCTGTTGCTTTCGTTTACATTCCATCGTATTCATGTATTCACGTTATACTCGAACAACTGCTTGGCGAAGGTTCGGCTGTCTTCTATGCTTAGTTCTCTGACACATCTGCTCGCTATAATGTCAATCCCTCACTACGCCATCAAGCTGAAGCAATTGAACTTTTGTATCCCAATTTCATGATTCCCTGACACTTGCCTCATCATTATTGTCAGTAAACGCATGATTTTGAAACCACTCCCTGCTACCTATCAGATGTGTCCTGACCAACTGAGTTTATTATCAGAAGATGAGCCGAGATATTTACATTTTGTCTCTTCATCAAGCGATTCCCCCACCAACTTATAATCATTATTTTGTTTAGGGTTTCATATCAATAGAAATGATAGAGGACTGGGAGCAAGGAATGATGGACGACTGGGAGCAAGGAATGATAGAGGACTGGGAGCAAGGAATCATTAGGAAATCGGTTTCGGTCTATTGGAGGAACCATGTTGGCATTCAACTATAGTGATTTCGGTGAAGTATTGAAAACCGAATTATGTGTTGCCTGACCCACCTCGCTGCCTGAACACTTAATAAGCTCATTTTTTCTGGGAGATATCTTCATACCGTAAGGGTTTGGGAGGGACTATACTAGACTTTTCCAACCAAATGTCAACATCTCCTTCACGTGGTGCACCCTGTTTGCACTGACGAGGCTCTGGCGACTGAAAGATTCCCGGTATAAGGAGTCACACACTGCTTGCCAACTGCCTCCGAAAGAAGGGGGAAAGAGTGGGGAGCGGTTCAGGGCACCCTCTTGCCCTTGGACTTGGAAACGGCCCTAAAGGCGGATGAATCAGAAATGACAACGGGAAACAACTGCATTAAAGGCCCAAACGGTGTCCCGAGGACATGTAATCCTTTCAAATTACATATATCATGATGGAGGTAAAATAGTCCCCCAATCGGATCTCCGGGTGGGGACTGCTCAGGGAGGAGTCATCAGAATGGATAGGAACATTCTACGAGTCGGAGCGTGGAATGTTAGAAGTCTGAATAGGGCAGGTAGGTTAGAAAACTTAAAAAGGGAGATGGAACGACTTAAGTTAGAAGTTGTTGGGATTATTGATTAAATGGAAGGACCCACAGGATTTCTGGTCTGGGGAACAAAGAATAATTAGCACACAAGCTGTCAATGGAGTCACGGGTGTAGGATTTGTAATGAACAAGAAAGTTGGGCAATGGGTGAGTTATTATGAACAGTTTAGTGACAGGATTATTTTGATGAGGTTAGAAACTAAGCCCATCCCTACCACCTTAGTACAAGTGTATATGCCACCGTCACAGGGAGATGACGAAGAAATAGATAAAATATACACCGAAATTGAAGAATTAATCCAATATGTGAAGGGGGACGAAAATCTAATAATCATGGGTGATTGGAATGCGATAGTTGGAGAAGGAAAAGACGGGAGTACTGTAGGACGTTTTGATAAAGGAGGAAGTAAAGAGCGATGAAGCAGGTTGCTAGAACTTTGAGAATGATATATGCTAGTAGTGGCAAACACACTGTTTAAGAATCATAAAGAAGAATATACAACTGGAAGCATCCTGGGGATACAGGCAGATAACAGCTAGATTATATTCTGGTCAAGCAAAGATTCAGGAATCACGTTCTAGACTGTAAAGTGTACCCAGGAGCAGACAAAGACTCTGACTATAATTTGATAGTAATGATGTCCAGGCTGAAATTCAAGCGAATAAGGAAGCAGCATAAGCAGAACAGACTGGAAGTGAATAACCAAAAACAATCTAGTACGAGAGAAAAATTTGCAGAAATGGTAGACTTAGGTCTAAGAAGTAACTCTTAGAGGAGCTCAACCGAGGACGAATGGAATGCATTAATGACCGAAATAATGAAAGCTGGTAAAGAAACATTAGGCTTTAGGGAACAAGTTGCCCGAAAACCTTGGATCATAGAAGAAATTTTGGAGCTGATGGATCAGAGGAGAAGGTACAAAAATGATCAGGATGAAGCAGGAAGAGAGCAGTACAGGCAATTTAGAAATCAAATAAACATAAAATGCAAAAAAAAAATCAAAAGAAAAATGGCTAGAAGAAAAGCGTGAAGAAGTAGAAAAGGAAATGGTCGTAGGTACAGCAGATGTTGCATATCGGAAGATCAAACAGAATTTTGGAGAAATGAAGAAAAGAGGTGTGAACATTAAAGCGGCCGATGGGAAACCTCTTTTAATCTCTGACGGTAGAGCTAACCTGTGGAAGGAATTCATTGAGAAACTGTATGATGGGAACGACTTGAAAAATGGAAATGTAAAACGAAGGCGATCTCATCATTGATGGCTTAGGAGATCCTGTTTTGAGGACAAAATTTAATAGAGCTCAGAATGATTTGGAGGTAAATAAGAAAGATGGAATTGATGAGAACCCTGCAGAATTTCTTAAATCCCTAGGAGAAGAAGGATTCGATAGATTATTCAAGCTGATATCAAAAAGTTATGCAACAGGAGAAATTCCAATTGATTCACACTTCCGAAGAAAGCACAAGCCGACAAATGTGAGAACTATCGTACCATTAGTCTAACATTACATGTTTCAAAATTACTGACCAGAATAAAATACAGAAGAATGGAAAGAATAGTAGAAGAGATAGTAGGTGAAAATCAGTTTGGATTAGGAAAAATCGCAATACAAGGGAAGCAATTCTGGCTTTAAGAATTGAAGGGCTGATCAAGAAAAACAAAGATACTTTTATGGCATTTGTTGATTTAGAAAAAGCTTTTGATAATGTTAGGTGGTACAAGATGTTCAAAATTTTAGAGAAGTCAGTTCTAAAGTATCGAGATAGAATAATACTTTATAAGATATGTAAGAATCAACTGGCTGTAATAAAAGTAGAGAATCATGAGATAAAAGCATCAGTTAAAAAGGGTGTGAGACAAGGTTGTAGTATATCCCCGTTAATATTCAACTTGTATGTAGAGGAAGCAATAAAGAAAGTAAAAGAAAAATTTCCATGTGGTATAAGTGTTCAGGAAGAAAGAATCAGTTTGCTGCGATTTGCTGATGACATTGCCCTGTTAGCAGAAAGGTCTGAGGATATTGAGAAATTACTGAATGGCATGATCAAGGAAGGAAGATTTTGGACTGAATATAAATCAAAGCAAGACTATAGTGATGAAATGGAGCAGAAATGATACGAATACTAGTAGATTAAATATAAAATTAGGATTGAATGCAATTGGAGAAGTAAGTCAATTCTGTGACCTCGGAAGCAAAATTACAACCGATGGCTGAAGCAGGAATGACGTTAAAAGCAGAATAGCACTAGCAAAAAGTGCCTTCATGAAAAAGAGATATCTTTTAGTTTCAAATATTGACGTAGGAATTAGAAAAAAAAACTTTTGAAAACTGTAGGCTGTGTGGATCACAGCACTTAATGGTAGCGAAACATGGAGATTAGGAATACCGGAAAGAAGGAAAATTGAAACATTTGAAATGTGGTGCTACAGAAGAATGCTGAAAATTAAGTGGACAGACAAAGTAAGAAATGAACGAGTTTTGGAAATGATGGGTGAGGAAAGAAGTTAGTGGAAGAGTCTTTCAGAAAGAAGAGATAGGCTGGTAGGTCATATTTAGAAACATGCAGGATTGTTAGTGGAGGGAACTGTCGAAGGTTTGAACTACAGAGGAAGACAGAGATTAGAATATATGAAGCAGATAATTTAGGACGTGCGTTGTGAGGGATATGTAGAGATGAAGATGTTAGCACAAGATAGGAAGGGATGGAGGATTGCATCAAACCAGTCAAAAGACTGATGAGAGCAAAAAAAAAAAATCTTCACCCCATAATTACTTTGCCAGCGAGATATCCTATCCCGATCTGTTTGTATTTTTACAGTGCTCTCCCTTTTTAATCTTATTAAATGAAATGATGAAATCTGGAAACAACTACTGAATGTAAACTATCGATTCATTCATTTATAATGGTTGGCAATGGTCCCATTACACAATCCTGCGGTTCTCTCATTTTCGCATTTATCATTTTATTTTGATACTGCATTTGATACCCTGCTTCTTCGCTTCCTTCCTTTTAAGAGTTGATCCACTCAGCAATTCAATTTTTCATCCACCTCAATTATTTTAAATTATTTAACACGATTTTATAGCTCATTCTGTCAAGTGCATGGAGATATGCAGATCAACACCGCCTTCTTGACCTCCATTGTCCATTTCATCTGCAATATCCAGCTCGTAGAAAATAGCATTTACAAACTACTTTCTTTTCACAGACATTTCTGATGTGTTTGTGCATAAAACTCACCGGTAACTTACCTACCACTCCCTCCGTGATGAACCGCTGCTACTGCGGCGGTATGCCAGCCCTATGGTAGCCAACAGTCAGTCTAAATAATATTTCAAGGAAAAATGCAATGCTGTATTCTTCAATCTTCAATACATCGGCATTAACATTGCCCATACCGACCTGTTACGGCCTTTGAACCTCCTAGTTCCCTCATAATATCCTTATGATTTAATTTTGATTTCTCAGTCTTCTCACTGACTTCTTCTCCATCCTTGCCCACCACTGCCTTATTAGCTTCTCTATCTAACATACATAAAATTTTCTATCTCCATCTTGCAGAGGTTCCCCTACTACTATAATATTCATAATAATATAATGTAAGTTTCTCTTTTTGTTTCTATTATTTTTTCTTAGTTTTTCGCTGGCGTCTTGTGTATGTATGTTGGTTGTATACTTTTCTTAATTTTTTTATATGGAAATAAACATCCCCCCCCCCCCCGCATTCTTATTGTCTCTAACAATATTGTATTTACACTCTCTCTTTTCTGTACGGATGCCGTCCTCAGTCTTTTTATAACTGCACATGTAACCACTTTCAATTTTGGTCACTGGTTTACTAAGGCCTCTTACATCCATCAGAATTGCATCACGATCATTTATCCCTTTTGTAGCCTGTGACCTCACGAAGTTATCTTTATCTTTTATTAAGACGCGGTCCAACATATTTTGTCCCCTCTGCTTCCTTCACTATAGTGTCTACAAATCTCTGCTCCCTTATTTTGTCAGTCAAATTTTCTTCCCAGTTTACATCTAATAAATTTTACCCATTTAACGCCATTTATGCTTATAAGGTGGCGAAAGAATGGCTTGTTGAAAACTTGAAATGTAAATATATTGGCATTGCATTTGATAACATGCGTAACTGGGCAGGACACATTGGACAGGTAGTAGGAAAACGTTTCGAAATTCTGCACTTGTTGGAGAGTGTGATGAGGGGATGTACCAGACCATTGTTCGAATATGATGGTGTAGTATGGGATCCATATTTTGAGTAACAAATACAGGAGTTGGAGAGGGTGCAAAAAAGGACTGATAGGTTTCTTTCTGGAAATTACCGTAGAACGCAATCAGTAACAGATATGATAAAGGAGCTGGAATGGGATTCATTGCAAGACAGGAGGAGGATGAGGCGGGTCATGGGAGTGTACAAGACGTATATTAGTTATGAGGCATAGAAAGATATTAGTGTAAGAATTGAATGTAATGCATGGGATGGAAAAGATGACCATGACCACAAGCTGGCACTTTATTTCAGGCAGAAGGTTGTAGGAAGATTCTCTTTTTGAGGTAAGGATGCCAGGGATTGGAATAAGTTACCAAGAGAAATGATGAATAATTTACGAAAAACTTTGAAAGAATTTAAAATTGAAATTTGTAGAGGGCAAATTTAGGTGGGTGCAGGAAAGGGAGAAGATGGGTGTGTAGGGAAATCGCCACTGGAGCGTGCGCTTCATTGCAATTTTAATTTAATTTAATTTAATTACTGAATTTATCAACTAGCTAGGAGAGATCCAGTGTATTTTACACCATTTAAGATTTATTTTACTTTCCATGTTTTACTGATCCTTTTATTATTATTCGTGTTTACGAACTTAGTAATATGAACGTGTTATCAAAATCATTTTAGTGCAACGATGTTGGTGAAAGCCGTGTTTTCCACGTAGTAACAATAAACAGGTTGGATTGACAAACGTTATAACACACTGATAGTTGTTTCATAGTTTTTTGCTAGCATGAATATAGCTGATTAAGGCAAATAAATATACAGGATACTTCAAAAATGACTTTATAACTATAGAAATCAGTTTAGGTGTCCTTATTAAAACGAATAAGTGTGACAAGACCTCAAGTATTAAAGCAAAGTGTTATCTTTGTTTCATGTGACTGTAACTGGTAATATAGTATACATTCTACCGAAAATTTATTTATTTTTTATATTAAAAAAATGTTATTTAGCCTTTTCGGCTCTTCAGCTAACCACAGTTAGTATTTCTGATTTTTTCAACGATGTTTTATACCATTTTCAAACTTGTATTATTGCCCTGTATGGTAAGGACACACAATGAAAACTTGCGGGATTCGAGCCGATGACACTCGGAACAAGAGGCTAGGCTACGCTAAAGGAAGCGCAGAAATCGAAATATCCCACATCCTGTCCGCAACCGTGATGTAGATTCTAGGTTGTGTATCTTCTCGTCGTCAGTGATACGAACTGATCACTCGATGATGTTCGGGGATGTGTGCTGTTTAATATTTCTCCACAGGTCCCGCTACCTGAGTCTCACTCCGCGTGATGCCCAGAGTAATCACTCACACAGCTCAAACCAATCAGTCTGTCCCTCAACGCGTCGCGCGGTGATTTCCCTGATCATCGGCAAAGCTTCTCCTAACCAGTTCCAGCTCCACTTGCTGACATTCCAAGCCGAATCTAACCGTTCTCAACGATACGAGCATGGTTTTTGCCATTCCCGCACCACAAATTACACTTAACTGTCTTTCTGAACAACATTGCTGACTGTAGTTAGTACTTATGCTGATAGCAGTAAATCGTAATCTACTCAGAACAAAAGATAATTAATAGCCTAATTATAAAACGTGACATATGATATCTACAAATAGATCTCCTTCCAGGTGTTATAGAGATATTACTGGGTTGTTTTTTTTTTTTTTTTTTTTTTTTTTTTTTTTTTGCTGTCGTCAGTCTTTCGACTGGTTTGATACAATCCTCCATCCTTTCCTATCCTGTGCTAACCTCTTCATTTCTACATACCCCTTACAGCCCACGTCCTCAATTATCTGTTTCATATATTCTAATCTCTGTCTTCCTCTACAGTTCTTACCTTCGACTGTTCTCTCCACTAACAAATTAACCAATCCAGCATGTCTCAAAATATGACCTACCAGCCTGTCTCTTCTTTCCGTAAGCTACTTCAACAAACTTCTTTTCTCACCAATCATTTCCAAAACTCGTTCATTTCTTACTTTGTCTGTCCACTTAATTTTCAGCATTCTTCTGTAGAGTTTTCAAAAAGGAGAATAAGTTTGGAAAAAAAAATTACGTCCCAAGAAAGCTTCTGTGGCACAAAAAGAAACTCAATGACAGTACTTAAAGATCAGGAAGAGAGATTGATCTTTTTCTACATCTAGTGGGAATGAACTCAGAGGATAAATGGAAAATCCATTCTCAGTCGCTTCACAAAGATCTATGTAACATAGAACCAGCAGAAATTAAAGACAGAACAGTAACCAGAAATAAAGATTTGAAATTAAGGGATCCGTAGATCAGCTCAGCAGAGAAACTGCAGAAGAGGACTTCAGGTTGAAAAACTTCTGTGAGAATCTAAAGCACGAGAGATAAAATAGACGGGCAGAAGGTTTTCTGTCATGCATTCTTGGCCATTAATGGAAATATTAAACAAATCGTAGAATATGGACAGAGTGATATAATTTGATTTGGAAATAAGAAATAGTGTAAATTTTTAACTAGTTTAATAGTTGAAATTAAAACTAGATTATTGGGATAGCTAAAATCCAGTAGGTAGCATAGTAGTGAAGCATTAGAAGAAATATTCTAAAAACAAGCATAGAGGAGACGAAAATGTTCACTGTTACTGTTCTTGATGGCTGAAACCGATAAAAATAGGATAGAATAAATATTTGACTTCAGAAAAAGTATAGGATGTTTGTAGACGAGGAATAAATAATGATGACCTATTCAATTTAGAAGGTAGTGAAAATATAGTCATTTCTGCTGATGACGCAAGCGGCTCATTAAAGACCCATCATTACCAAATGTCGAAGATAAAGCAAACAATACACGGAGCAAAACAAAGAGATGACTCAGCGCCAGCAGATTGACGCTCACTGTGGAACAGAAACAACTGATGACACTTACTACAGACAGTAAAATCAGAGGACAAATGGTAAAACAGTTACAGAAAGTAATTGCCCCTTGTTCCTGGTTCCATACGGCGGTCATATACTGAACAAACACATGGAACATGAAATATGTGAAAACCTAACAGTGCAACCATGATTCAGAAACGATATAGTACGGTATAAAAATTCTTATACATTTCCTATACTGATAAATAGGCCTACTCCCTCCAGTTCTACAACATTGAAGAACATATGGAAAGGAATTTAAACATTTACTATCAAAGAAATGATGGTTCATTAGGAAAAAGAAGTTAAAAGCTGAAACTTACTTGTGTCTGTGTAATAATTTCAACATTACAGTTTAAAAATTAAAGAAGACTGCAAACGTAATGTATGCGTAGCTGTCAACCTGTCTCAGATATCATTTTTGTTTGGGGGGGGGGATGAAGGGAGGATGTTACTACATATACTTCAATAACTAGGTTTCAACGTGATCTGTGAAGTTTTTTATATTGGTTTTTGAAGTGTATATTATGTGTATCTCAGTGAAATGGCTAAATTGGAATATCGCATGGCCATAAAATTTTTCATTTTGGACAGTTTCTTATTATTTCATCTTCACCAGTGAAGAATTTAGGTTCAGGATTTAGACGTGGTCGCACATCCCATTAAGATGATCCCTGTGAAGCATGTTCAGCAACTGCATACACAGACAGAAACATCGAGAAGATTCACAATATCAGTGAAAACGAATTTCCCAGCAATATTAGGAGAAGGGATCCTCTGATTCTGTTTGTCGAATTGTAACTACAGATCGACCATTACACGTCTGGTGCACGGAGCTGCTACAGAGGTCGAAGGAACTGTCTTATGCAGTGCGTAATGGGTTCCTCGAAAAGAGAGACCTTCTAGACAAACTGGATGGAGGAAAAAACGCAAGAAGAGACTTGGATTAGAAAGAATGCACCTGCTCAGCAACACACTTATTGGCAAAAGAACAACAGAAATCCGAAGCACGAACTGTTGAAACAGCCACAGAGTTCGCCAGATTTGGCACCGACTTCCAAATCTAAAGAAATTTATGGATGGGAGAAGCTTTGAATCAAGGCAGGAGCTGAAAAAATTCAGAGATGGATACCTTTTTAGACATCCAAGAATCGATTTTTTTTACCTTTACGCCATGTTAATGTTGACGGCATTAGATGCGGGAAAGGATTGGGGGAAAGGAACGGGGGAAGCAATTCAGCAACCGCCTTTTGAATTCACTTAGAGTGATTTCGCGAAACCATGGAGAAACCAAATCTGGATAGGCAGACAGGGATTCGAGCGCGAGTCCTTCGGAATATGAGGCGACAGCGTTACTGTTCACCCACCACGCTCGGTCCAACAATCCAAGTCCAATAAAATCCATTCATGGAAGAAACGTTAGAGAGAGAGAGAGATTTTTTGTCGGCAGTATTTTCATAGCACCATCATCTATAAAACATACGGAGAATTAGATATCACATATTTTGATTTTTTTTTTTTTTTTTGTAACTGCTTTACGTCTCTCTAACAGCGAGGTCTTTAGATACGGGAAAGGATGGGGGCAAGGAATGGGAAGGAATTCTGCCATGGCCTTTTGAAGGAAACATCCCGGCATTTGCCTGGAGTGATTTGGGAAACCATGGAAAACCCAAATCTGGATGCCCGGACGGGGATTCGAACCGCCGTCCTCCCGAATGCGAGGCGAGAACAGCTATTACATCTGTATCAATGAAATATAAGCCTGGTTGTAGCCCATGCTGATTGACTTTTGACTAATTGGTATTTTTAAAAGTACCGAAATGTGTGGTTCTAACTCTCCGAAATACACAGACGGAAAAAAAAAATCCCAACACCAAGAAAGACTTGTGTTAGATAAACGAAATTTGGTAGGCGTGTTTATACATCTGAAAGATGACATCGATTCAAATTTCGCGCTTCGCGCATAAGTGTGGCGCTAGTAGCGCTACTCAGAGCTTGCAAATCAGGTTTGCTTTAAATACGCGCTGTAAAGTTTGTGAACGTTATTTACCGCTGAGATTTGACATAGTGAGTTGATGTTAGCCAAGAATGCCTTTAAGAAGACGAAGAAGCCATTATCAACAGCTCACCGAGTTTGAACGAGGTCGTGTAATAGGGCTACGAGAAGGTGGATTTTCTTTTCGCGATATTGCAGAAAGACTTGGCCGGAATGTATCCACTGTGCATGATTGTTGGGTGCAGTGGTCAAGGGATGGTACTGCCTCAAGAAGACCGGGTTCCGGGAGGCCACGTGGCACTACTGAGAGGGAAGACCGCCGTATTCGGCGTACAGCTGTGGCGCATCGTACTGCGTCTGCGGCAGAAATTCGAGCTGCAGTTGGTACCACAGTGACACAACGAACTGTTAGAAATCGGTTACTTCAAGGACAGCTCCGAGCCAGGCGCCCTGTAGCGTGCATTCCACTGACTACAAGCCATCGCCGTTTGCGACTCCAGTGGTGTCAAGCCAGAGCTCATTGGAGGACGGAGTGGAGATCTGTTGTGTTTTCTGATGAAAGCAGGTTCTGCCTTGGTGCCAGTGATGGCCGAGTGTTGGTCAGAAGGAGGCCAGGGGAACGCCTGCAACCAAACTGTCTGCGGCCTAGACACACTGGACCTACACCTGGAGTCATGGTCTGGGGAGCAATTTCCTATGACAGCAGGAGCACTCTTGTGGTTATACCAAACACACTGACTGCAAATTTGTACGTCAGTCTGGTAATTCAACCTGTAGTGCTGCCATTCATGAACAGCATTCAAGGGGGAGTTTTTCAACAGGATAACGCTCGCCCTCATACCGCTGTTGTCTCGCAACGTGCTCTACAGAGTGTCGACATGTTACCTTGGCCTGCGAGATCACCAGATCTGTCTCCAATTGAACACGTATGGGATATCATTGGACGACAACTCCAGCATCATCCACAGCCAGCACTGACCGTCCCAGTATTGACAGCACAAGTACAACAAGCATGGAACTCCATACCACAAAGTGACATTCGAAACCTGTATGACACAATGCATTCACGTTTGCAGGCTTGCATTCAAAATTCTGGAGGTTACACCGGCTATTAATTTAACAGTATTTCACATTTGAAATGCATTTTCTTGAGCTTAAATTAACCTGTGATCTTGAAAATTTAATCAATTAAACATGTTAACTTGACAAATGCATTGTCCAAATTTCATTACTCTACAATAATTTTTTCTTGGTGTTGGGATTTTTTTTTCCGTCTGTGTAGTTTCCGGAACGTATGCATTCTTTCCTGTTACAGTCATCTACTGAATTTGTGTAAGAAATGGGAAAAACTCGTTTAGTTCATCACTTATATTTCGACGTTTTGACAGAGACTTTCATCTTTTATTACCCTGATTTAATTCTTAAATCTCAACTTACCCATTACAACCTGCATACTGAGTTATCTGACCTGTACATTCTAACCTTTCCTTTCCTCCAGAGCTATTTACTTCAGCAGTTCCCTCAACTCACAAATTAGCGAATCCCAAACATCTTAAAATGTGATCCTAGGTCCATTTATTTCTTTCTGTGAGCCTCTTCCGCAAACTTCTTTTCGCATCCATCATTTCCTAAACATATACTTTATCTGTCCACATAATTTTCTGCAGCATCACATTCCAAATACTTCAAGGTCTTTCTTCATTAAGAATGTCAGTATACCAAATTAAACATTCAGGTAATATCAAGTAAATTTACAACACATAATATCACTCAAAATTTTAATATTATGAGTTTAATCTTTAACAAAACAATTTAACAGCCCTGATCGTTACTTACACCATAACTAACTGTTCGTAACGATTAAAAACAAAAAAATTAAAATATGGTAACTGCTGGTGGTGTACTAATCAATAAGTTTAAATTGAACGATATTAACTAAGAGCAATTAATGTATTCACATGGATGATCACAACCATTTCTCATTACGCTGAGATCGTATACTATGATATTCGTGATCAAACAATATCCTACATACTTCCCGAAATAAGCTCAAACATCTTACATACAGTATATGAAACGATATAAATAAAAGGTTGGTACTATAAGGGCAAATAAATGCTGTTGCTTTAAATCGGTCTGCAAACCTGTTAAGGTTCAACTAGATTTTCTTTTCGTCGACGTCTAGGTCATTGCTGCTGGAAGAAGATGTGGAGTAATAAGTAACGTAAAACACATCAGTCATTGCCTTTTATGGGAACCGTGGAGAATCGCAGTCCGAACGTCCGCCGGCGTTGAGGCTGGTACAGTATTTCTGAGCCGGAAGCTGCGTCCAGGATGCTGCGTCCAGGAGTCCACTTTTAGTCCTAGTTGCGCCCGTGACGTAGCAGAGCCAGCCAGCTCATCCTGCCGCTCTTCCGGTCTCCCGTCAGAAATAGAAGCGACGAGCGGCCAGGTCGGGCTCCATCAAAGAGATCCACAAACGGAAATACGCACTCACACGCACTCTCATCACGAAGCTGGTTGATAAAATTGACGCTGACAGTAGATCGGCACTGTAACAAACAATCGTCTCTTAACAAAGAAGGTATTGTTTAGAGTGAATGGCAGCATATTTGTGAGCGTTTAAGTAAATTATTTCTAAACTGAATGGTCGGAACAAATCGTTCCAGCTCCACATAGTCCGAAAAGTTCTAGTCCTCGACCACAGATGGCGAAGACACCTGCAAACTACAAAACTGACAACTTCACCATTTGGCGACCAATAATCTCTAGAAGATATGTTGTAAATTATTTAACATTGCTGCGGAGATAGGGCTGAGGTTTTCTGATAGATGCAAATTTATTGAGTGAAACTGCAAATAACTTCTGTCATTTTCGTATACAGGGAAATACTTGTTCTAC
Organism: Vandiemenella viatica; assembly: GCA_031002005.1. Taxonomy (NCBI): domain Eukaryota; kingdom Metazoa; phylum Arthropoda; class Insecta; order Orthoptera; family Morabidae; genus Vandiemenella; species Vandiemenella viatica. Next base: position 16,971,975 of record CM061914.1, on the reverse strand, counting down.
TGACGTACTTGTTGTCGGAAGGACGGGATTATGGTAGATAAATGAAGGAAATAAGGTGTGGCATAGATACCTGTATGAAATCCTTCTGTTCCTCGTGTAGTTAGGGATTGGAATGCACAGAAAATAGATCAGTTTAAGTGCAAATCACTTTGTCACGCCCACAGGTTTCTATAAATTGCAGAATATATTTATTATTATATATCAGAATAATCGATATCCCCGACGGAATACAGCATGAAGTTTGCAGACAGGACAGTAACCTGGATGCAGCCGACCCCGACAGCGTAGGGGTAGCGTGCAGCTTCGCGTTGCAGGGGTCGCCGGTTCGAGTCCGGCCTCGGGCATGGGTGGTTTTAATTAAGTGTTGTGTTTGTCTTGTGTAGTCTATACCAGGAAGAATCCATAAAACATTGAGTGATACATTACATGCCTGCAAACTACAAATTACTTAGTGCTTGCTGTATGGCCTCGTAGCCAAATGCCATTTAAAAAAAAAAAAACCTGGATGTTATATCTTGCATCCCTTAAGGAAATGTAATAAGACCATTTCCTAATCTTTTTTAAGTACCTATTATGACCTTCAGACAACGGTGACGGCAGTTTTGGATCATTTACTGTTGACCTGAAGGGAAGAACGGAGTTCCCTCGCTATTTAGACATTGAATCGTAACTGAGACATAAATCGCAACATAAATTAAATGGAAAATTCAAGTGAATCCGTGCAATAGTCCAAAGCAATATGAAATGGGATCAGCACATAACATCGGCCGTTGGTTAAACTGATTGGTTCAATTTTGGAAATTTTTAAGTTATACTTAAAGCAGATGGCGTATACAAATTTTGTTCGTCCTCATCTAGAATATTACTGAGCCGTTAGTTTTTTGATCCCAGTTGTATCGAAAAACGCCAGAAGAGGGTCGGTTGTGTTGCAAATTCTTTGTACAGCCCTTACAAAAGTGTCACAAACTTGGTACAGAAGTTCTGCTGGGATTTTTTGGCAGACAAACGAAGTATTTTCCGAACGACTTAACTGAAAATCATGAAAACATCTTGTTTCATTACGAATTCAATGGAACAGTTGTCCATTTACGTGTTTCCATTCCAACGTCAGCCGATGTTTGTACGTGTTCTTGTTTCTGCCGTGCCGTTAGCAGTTCACGTCCGATGCAAATCATCATTGCCACCTACGGTACTGTGAAATTTAAGGTGCAGGGTGTTTCGCCAGTTCCCTACTTTCTCTTCAAAGCCCACACAAACCACCAACCACAGACACGCGCCGAGGCTATCGAGCTGGCCTCACGTTGCAAGCGTCGCGGGTTCGTGTCTCGCCAAGGGCACGGGTCGTTTTAATTAAGTGTTGTGGCTATCCTTTGTAGTCCATACTGGAGAGTGAATGATAGCCATGAAGATGGTATGGTACATACATAGTTGAAAAAAATTATACTTGCACATGATTGTACGGCCGAGATGGCCCAGTACCAATATTTAAAATTTAAAAAAAACTAAACACAGCAAAAATACAATTTGCCAATTGAAATAAAATAATCTAAACGTAATCTGGTTGACAAATCACAATCACCATTTACCCGTATTTCTACCGAATCGTAGAATAATATAACTTTATATTAAATTAGCATTCGTGTGACAGTTGTTTGGATAGAGATACTCGTAATGTGTATCAGGGCTCTATCTATAATTAGATGTCACGTCACTCGCAGATAAAACAAGAGTTTTTATTTCACTGCTTAAAATCACCTTTTAAAAACTTTTAGTGTCGATTCAAATCAAAGAGTCTAACTTCCCTAACTCGTAGGATAACGATAACTGTGTGTTTCCAGCGCAGTCTTGTGTTTTGAGTGTACACGTGTACCACTACAGAATCGGCGTCCAGCTGAAATCCTAGCCAAACGGCTGTCCAACCACAGGTGATTGATGATATACCGACATTTTCTCCCATCGCCATCTAAAAATTGTTATAAGGAAAAATAGTTGCTAACATGTGCTAGCCACAATATCGATAATTATGTACGGAAAGCTCACATAAACAGTAAATTTGTAGTAGTCCAACAACTGACATAAATAAAACATAAATATTCAATATTATAGCGATATAATACGCTCTACCCACGACTATATACAAGTGAAACAAAGAATATATTGCCGCTTTTTTGTGGCCTACTTGTAGTTTATCATCATTAATTTATTAACGTTTGATGAGTTATATAAACCGACAAGAATGAAAATCCACGTAAGAGATTTAAGAACGTAAGATAATTAAGAACACAAATGGTGATTAAAAAATTGTAAATTAATACTAAATGAAAATAATAGAAGATGAAAGCATCGGCGACATACAGGGGTTGGACAAAATAATATGAACACCCGACATTTACGTACTATTGATTTGTCATTATTGTGTTGGGCCACCTTTTGCTTGTAGAGCAGCTGCAATTCTTCACTGAATAGATTTTTAGAGGGTCTGAATAGTTTCCAACGTAACTTTGTCCCATTCTTGTACCAAAGCAGCCACCAATTGCTTCAATGATGTTGGACGTAGAAATCTGCTCCTTATACTCTGCTCCAAAACTCCCCACAACGGTTCAATTATGTTGAGGTCTGGCGATTGTGCTGGACAGGGAAGATGTTTGATGACATTCTGATGCTCCTCGAACCAGAACAGAACCTTTTGGCTGTGTGTATGGGCGCATTATTATCTTGGTAGATGGCAGTGTTTGGCACTGGTATGTTAGCCATATTAAGAATTTCATTATTGAGGATGCCAAGATATTCATTCTCAGTCATCCGGCCAGTGATGTGAATGAGAGGACCAGCTGAATACCACGATATAGCCGCCCAAATCATAACGGAGCCTCCCCCAAGCTCGACTGTAGGACGCAGGCAGTCCGGATCGTAGGCTTCTTTTGGGGTTCTTCACACATAAAAAATGTGAACGATGATTCATTGGACCATACCACATTCTTTGTCATCAAGTGTCCAGTTTTTATGATCGTGGCACCACTTGTTTCGCGGTTAAGTGTTGGTTGCCATTGTCAGGAGTATTGCCATTGCGGCCCTTCCATTAATGTTAGCTTTGTGGAGCTCCCGCCATATTGTTTTTGTCGAAACAGTGTTAAGGTCGGGCCACACTAGATCGCAACGCAACCGGGGAGCACCGCACCGTCACTTTTCTTATTGTTGCTCACTCGATTGAAGTGAGTTCAAACGACACCGCGTGTTGCCGACACACGGCCGTGTGTTGGCCCCGATAAATTTGGTTTATATCTTGACGGTGCGGCCCGGTGTCGGTCTGCTGTCGGGCTGGTCGATATGGAGAACTGTATAGAAAGAGTTCGGAAATTTCCGGTCCTTTACGACTAAATATTGTTTAAACGTTACTGATTGCTTTAGAAATGTGTCCTTTTTTTCCCCCAGCCTCACTTCAGGTTCATCAGATATTCGTAAAATGTAGTTAGAGCCCTTGCATGTTCGCATTAACAAATCAAATCTTTGCCAGTGGTGAAAGTCGATTTTAAGGACTGTAAAAATTGCATCCGAGATCCGGATTTTGAACCGGGGACCTTCCGTACCCAAATCACTAGCCGCAAGAATCTGAATCTAGAAGTAATCGAAAATATGTATTCAATCATATAATAAAGTACATTTGTGTTTTGGCATGGCAAAAATAAATTATAAGTACGTTTATTTTATTATGTTTGAATAATAATTTTTGATTATAACCAGATTTGTCTCTTGTCTCAGAAGGTTACGGCGTACAATTGGGGAAATGAAAGTCCCTGGTTCAAATCCCTGTCTCAGCTGTAATTTTTATGGATCGTAAAATTGACATTCACCTCTGGAAAAGCTTTGATTTGTTAATAAAATGCTAGGACGCTCCGTGTTACGAATTTCACGTTAATCTGTACTTTTCCTTTTCAAATTAGGTGACAACGATAGAGGTGTACTGCGCAGCCGATAAGTAACTCCGCGACTGGAGTTTTTAGATCACATGAAATTATTATTACTTTACGGAATCTTTGCGGTCTGCATTAAAATAAAAATGTATAATAATCTTATTGTTTTTTGTTAAAAAAAAAAATTGAGTTACTCGAAAGGAACTTCAACCAAAACAAACACGTTAAATGTGAAGTGAGTGACGCTTGACATTTAATCGTGACTATATAGAGATACACGAAAATCTTTCAATACAGTGTGACGACCATTTGTTAAAACAGTTTTGGAATACTATTTTTGTGCATAAGAGATCAAACAATTAGGAGGTAACAGGAGTCACACAAAAAAAAGTTTTTTAATGTACTTTATTACCTTCGTAGATTATAAAGTACAGTACTCTATAATAAAGTACGGGTGGTAGCCGCAGCTACGATACCGAAATCACTTTTAAGGTAATTTTTTAACATTAATCCCGTGAAACAGTCAAGTGTATACGTTACAGGAGACCCGTCCGTCACACGGCCGTGCTACGGACCAGTGTGGACGCGAGGGGGGCGAGCCGACACGGCCGAGTGATGGTGCGGTGCGGTCTAGTGTGGCCCGACCTTTATTCAGGTGTGTGTGGAGTTCTGCTGTCCCTTTTGCCGCGGTAGTTTTGTGTTGTCTGGCCACAATCCTTTTTAGTGTTCGTCGGTCTCTGTCGGTTAACTTTGTTTTTCGTCCACTATTCCTCTTCGCCGAAGACGTTTTACCATGTTTTGTGTATGCTGTCATTACCCTGGATACTGTTGCTCGTGACACGTTAAAGATTTCAGCTGATTTCGTCACAGACGCTCCCGCTAACCGAGCTCCAACGATTTGCGCTCTTTCGAAGTCCGAGAAACCAAACATTTCACCGATCGCTTGTTGCAACCGTTACGGAACACAGCGTATAATACACTGACACACGACCCACAAGACGTACATGCGCGTCGCAGTATTCACACGGAAGCAGTTCTCTGGAAGCAGTGGTGCCAACATGCAACAACCCGTTCTCTATCTCATGGTGTTCTCGTATTTGGTCCAACCTCTGTAGAAGGAAACTCAGTTTACTAATTTTATTAATTTTAACACTTTATTCTTGTTGAAAGGACGTTTACTGTAGTCCAGCGCACAATTAAATCAAGCTTGAGAGTAGATTCATTGCAGGAGTACGAACAAACCGGTGATTGGGTCAGGAGACGCTGGAAGAGAGACTTCAGCGAGGACAGGGTGAGGTGAATAGACGAAATAAAACAGCTACGCACGCAATAATATACTCGCTGCAGGATGTTGAACAATCAATCGAAATCTAACTTTTCTTCTATGGACTATGACAACGCGTTGCTCGTGAAAGCGTACTCACGCATTGGGAATTTCATGCGGTAGTCTTTTTCCGTGTAAAGGTTTTCTGTACTGCTTGGCCTATATAGATAATTCGTTGATACATCTATAGCCTCTAGTCTGTTTTTTTTGTGCCTTGTCTTAAATAACTTTCCCACGAGATTGTCTGGTGTGTGTCTGATGGTTAGTTTCATGTAGGGTTACCAGATGATGGTCTTCAAAAAAGAGGACATTTCTAGATTAATACTAAATTCTGCAAAAGTGTTGTGGGTTTCTCAACATTTACGGATGTTGCATTAAGATAAATTATAACTACACACTTAATAAATAAAAATATTTAAGATATGCATAATTCACTATACTTTTTGCAAATGAAACGTTTACAATAGGTAGTATATTACTTCATTTTATTAAATCATGCAACGTTACAACAATTTGTGGCACATTTTAATATAAACTACAAAAAATCATCATTAGTACATTTCTCATCTTCATCATTATTCCCTGAAGTACTCAGATATTTCTTTGATGAACCAATTTCTGAGAGTAATTTCTTATTTTCCAACAAATAATTATAAAACTGTACACAAGATAAATCCTTATAATTATATTGCACACTTATAATTCCCTTAACAGACTCAACACTGACTCTATTTCTATCTTTGGTCCACCGACTGTTTGCTAATGAAAAAATCCTTTCTGCACTAGCATTGTGGCTGGGAATAGCAAAGAAAAACTCCGCAATTTTTAGTAGTTCTGAGAAACAAGTACCATTCTTTGACTCTCGGAAATATTTACACCAGATATCATTTGACAACTGATCTGTATTAACGTTAGCCTGGTTTGTCAAAAATTTCTGAAAGTTGCAAAACTGATCAAAGCACTTTACATCATCTATTTTAATATTAAGTTTTTCATTTAGGTACAGAATTGTTTGTTCCACATCTCCCCAATTTGGAGAATTCTTCAGACCCATCCATTTAAATACCAAAAACTCTTGATACTGAACCAACCATTTCTTAAGATACGTGATTGTTGCATCATAAACATGTGCTATTTCTCCTTCTAGCATATCACATTTAGAACCATAACCTTCATCCCGTTTTTTTTTTCTCAAAATTTCTTTTAGTTTTAAAGATTTGAAATCCTGGATTTTTCTTTCCTGAAGAACATTCAACACACCCTCAAGAATATTTATCATTTCTACCAGTGAATTTTTTTCTTTTTCTAGGGCCAAAATGTTATGTTGAAATAATGACATAAGAGAATGAACAAACCATAATCGTGCTTCACTAAGCTCATTTTGGAAAAACATTTTAATCAGAATTGGAATTTCACCCTGAGAACTGAAATATGATTTCAGTGCTGGATACATCTCAATTAGTCTCGTAACGCAAGGAAAAAGGGACAGCCACCTACTCTTAGAATGACACAATATTTTCCTATATTGTACATCTACAAAATCACAAAAGTCCTTAACACTTTCAGTACGTACTGTGTACACAGAAAAATAATTAAATATTTTTAATACTATGGAATCAACATCTAATGTGATTCCTGCATCAATACCATGTTGAATGCAGTTATGTAAAACATGAGCAGGGCAGCCTAATCCTACTAATCTATCATTTAAATTGTTTTTCAGATGGGCGAAAACATTATTTCCCGACCTCTTACCAAGTACACTAATCCCACCAAAATTTGTATTTGTATTGTCCCCAGAAAAAGCAACACATTTATTATTAACACCTCTACTTCTAAGAGTATCACATATGTAAGATGCAATCGTTTCAGATTTTTCATTTGGACTACTTTTAAGTTCTACCACTTTTGTTTGAATTCCCCCAGATTTAAAGTCATAGTATTGAATTAGAATTGGAAACAGTTTCACAGAACCATGGTTACTGCCGTCTGTTGCAACACCAAAACATGAAATACACTCCAAAGCGTCAATAGAAGCATTAACAGAATGAGGTGACAATACAGAATTAATAATGGCTTCTGTTTTAGTGCGAGCACATGACATTTGTTTCGCTATATTTGAGTCTGTAAATAACACTTTCTGCAGTTTTCCAGATCAGTCCATTGATTCAAACTTTGATGATGCTTGACTGTGTGAAAAGATAGGGTGCCTTCAGCTGCATGGACCAGATCATTAATTTTGGAATCCTTTTTTGCAAAAAAAATCGTCAACTTTGGATGAAGATGCTGCAGTACGTATCCGCGTTTTGTGTTTTTCAGTGTTTTTGTGAGCTTCTAGGTCTAGCCCCCCTGCAAATTAATAATTGTGCGTGGTATACGTTATTCAGTGTAAGAAAATCTGAGCTATTACACTCAAATTTCCAGTGTCATACGATATTTACGTAAAATCGGTCCCATGGTTATAAATCTTACCTTTATTAGCAACTGAAACAAATGTTCCTGATGGGCAGATAAGACATTCTGCCTCTGAGCTAATTCTTCCCGGTCTGAAGTCAGGAAATCGTTTTTGTAATTTGTCACTGAAGACACATTTGCGTTTTGGCATGATTTCACTTGAACAGTAAAACTGCTTCACTTCACAACAACCAAAACGCAACTAACAGTAAAGCAGTTGAAAACAATGATTCTAGAAGCCGAGCTGACTACCGAAGTACTTTGCATTGTTGCGTACATAATGTTCTTCACCGGTCGCCCCGCAGCTCGTATTTCACGATAATTGCCTCGCCACCTATTGCTCAGAAATCGTAACTATATCTTGACAAAGTGCCGAGACAGAAAAAGGAAAAGTGTAGATAAAATATCACATTGTTGGCATAAAGGTTAATTCTTTAGGGTTTACCATTTTGACAGATGGGAGAGTTTTAGTCCCACACTTTCAAGTTCAGGCAGTAGTAAAACGGAACTAAAAAAAGAGGACATTCCTTGATTTTTCTCAAAACCAGCTCGGACCATTTTTATGGTCCAAAAAAGAGGACATGTCCGGGTAAAAGAGGACATCTGGTAACCCTAGTTTCATGAATAACCGATGGACAAAGAGACTTTCATCTTTCAGGGAATGGTCAATTACTAATCACTGGTTTGTACGAAAAGCCTGGATTAATTACCAAACCTCTCAACAATCGATATGAAGTGAGGGAGTACAACAGTGCTGAGGAAGATGGAAACATAAAATATGAGTGCACTCACCGATTTTCATCTTCTGCTTTTTTTTTTTATCTTACAATCAACATACTACACTACTGAACAAAGTTGAAAAAAAAACAACGTTTACACCCACTGTGGAAGGGAGCTAGGCCCTCTACCCCTGTAACAAAACTTTATTTATAAGTATTCTCGAATCGGATGATCGACAAACTTCTCCTTTCTTCACTGTTAAAGAACGTGAATGAAAAGACGAAGTATCACGCTAAACCCGTGTCCGACAATACAGATGTTTGAGAAGGTGTCCAAGCGCGCCATGCCCCACCATTTCCGCTGTAATGGCTGGTGATTCTTCAAATGGCCAATGAGAGAGTGATATTAGTGTAAATTAGTGTTCCACCACTGAGACGCCTCAAACATCCCCGGAAATGATGACTGTACAGATGCTGATGTGGCACCGTCAGCAAGTTGCCGTGGCAGGATAGCAATACTCTCAGCTGCCTGGTGACCACTTGCAGCCTTTTATGGACTTTACGTACCCAGATAGAGAGAACTAAAGTTCTAGGGGGAAAATGAGCCGTCTGCGATTGCTTGGTTAGTTGTACTAATGATTTGGCCTGTTAGTGTATGTACGTATGATGATGGCGCGAATAATAAGCCCTGATTGGGTCATTACTCTCCTTGTAATTTCGGGAGAGTGAGTATGACATAACAACAGTATGCAGTATGACCCTTGGGTGGGCTTGATTCCGGAAGCCGAGGGTAGCGCTCTGAACTGACTCGTGCTCATATATGTGGATCTCGTCGCAACAAGCCTGCGAAAATCAGCTACCTTCATAATCTGAATAGATCTACGGAGGTATCGACTGGTGTTGAAAGAACGAGTCTAGCCGACTATAGTAATAAACCTTCACATCATTATCACCAGTGCTCGGATCTTTAGGAAAAGTCAAATTTTTGTCCTGCCTTCTTTTTGAGCTGAAGTTCTGAATGAAACACTGATTCAACGTTTCTGATTTATTTAAATGTATTTTATATAGCATACAAATGCATATTCAGAGCATTTTCCTAGTTTTTGTCATATTTCGATAACACTTACGGTCATATTTTGAGGAAAACGTACCGGGAATTCACTAGATATAAATTAGAAGAAATTATGATAATTATTCACAGAACTCTATTTCTGCTACACAAGTGGGGGAGGGGGAGAAACTAATTTTCACTGTGGTCAGAAATCAAAATTCAAGAATTAAAGTTATACATTATTGTCACTCTCTAAACGTAATTTTCCGCCCTCCTTTTAATCTCGACAATGCAGCAGAAACATGCCTGTGTCGATCCGCGTCAATCAATATCAAAGAAATATCCTCAGTCATCGTTAAATCTGCAGTGGATCAGTGAGTAGACCTACTGCCATGCCGAAAACAATTTTTCCTGAAAGTGCGAAGTTACGTATGGGAATTTAGAAAGGAGAATTTTAGTACACATGAAAGAGTTCTATTCTGTAAATGATTTGAAATTAAAGTGACTTCAACAAAAGATTTAAAATTTAATTTCCCGATGATGCAGCGAGTGCACGGAAGCAAATTATGCTGTCTATATGAAAGCGGCACTACTAGATGATGTATAATTGAGCATGTTTTGCTGTATAGTAAGTTGAAATGTTTGGTCATATTTTGTTATTTTTGGGGTCATTTTTATCCGTTTCTAAGGCCATATTTGCCTGAATATTTCTCTATTTTTTGATCATAAAGATCCGAACCCTAATTATAACAGTTTCGAAAAGATAATATAATTCGTGAATGTATGTTTGAATAAAATTATATTATAAATTTAGTACTGAAGTTCTTTTTCTCAGCATTGCGTGTTGGAAATATGATTATTTGGATGCGTGCGATGCAGTGTTTGCAAATAAAATAATAATAATAAAAAAAACTTATAAGTTCTATATCGTCGTGACACGTATTTGCACATAATGAATGTGAAACTGAATGTAGTGGCGATGTCAGATTATACACACATGGCTTCCATAACTGTCGTTCAGTTTAGTATGGTGGCTAGTGAGCTCTTTATGTGACTAGGTATTCTTTATATAAATTACGTAAAATGTTACTTTAAAACCTCTCCATTAATTACATTAAAAATCCCTAAGCAACAACTTGCACATTTACAAAATCCAAAGGTCGCAAACTGAAAGAGAACCTAATGTTAAAGTGGGTTTCATAGTTTCCTCTCTGTAAGTTGAGCTCACTGACTTTATTGCCAGAAGTCGTTCACGGTAGAATCATTTCACCGAGCGTGGTGGGTGAGCGGTTAACGCTCTGGCCTCGTATTCGGGAGGACGCGGGATCGAATTCCCGACAAGACATCCAGATTTGGATTTTCCATGGTTTCCTCAAATCACTCCCGGCGAATGCCGGGATGCTTCCTTCAAAAAGGCCATGAACGAATTCCTTCTCGATCCTTGCCCTCGTCCTATCATGCCTCTAATGACGACGTCGACGAGGCGTAATCCCATAAGCAAAAACAAAAAGAAGAAGAAGAAACATTTTCGACTGCCAGCCAATCTAGAAGACCTTCTAAGCTGAAACTGGCCAATAATAATGTCTTTGTGACTGAATTTTTGTGAAACCCGACTCTTATGTGAGAATACAAGAAATCAATGTTACAAAAGTTTTGATACGTTCTGAAAGAGTGAATGCTAGAAACAAGAAGGAATAAATAAAAGCTGCAGAATACCTCAAGAATGTGCAGGTTTATCAGAGAACTGATAGAAACAGGAAATGGGCTTGACAACTGCAAATAAACCGCTTTAAAACTTACTATTTGTAAAATTGAATTAAGTGTACTAAGCATTTGTGATGAAAAAAATGGGTAGGACTATTAGTAGATTGCAGAGGATAGAAACGATATTTCAGGAGAGTATGAATGGAGCTGCGAAACGATCATGTGAGAAGAGCAATAAATGACGGATGTAAGAAGGATAGAATTGAAAAACTGAGTCTTAAGGGGAGAAGTGACAAATAAATTTGGAACATAAGGGATGGTAACCAAGGAAGTCATTTTAATTTCCCCAGTCAAACGTATTTTTACTGTCACTTCCAAACATTTTACCTACAGACAGGGCCTCTAGCTTGGGTAGATGATAATAGAACGGTATTTGCATTGACGAGATTGCACATTCCTTGCTGTTTTCAACGTGGTTACTCGACAAGGTTGTTTGGCGAGAGACCTTGAACTGCGTGGGAGGCACTTGTTATCAAACAACAGGGTATCCGTCAGAGCTGATTTTAGAAGAGTAGAGATGCCGTCCAGATAACACAGCCAGTGTGTGGGCGACAGGCTTCGCTTTGTTCTCACCGTGACATACTCCTTTTTACTTATTTTCTGCATATTTAAATAGTTCGTTCGATAGCATTTATAACAAACCAGTGATTCGTATTTATACAGTACACTAACATTCCCCCGTTGCTACGCCCGAGCGGACTTTTACGTGATAACATTACGTTTGTGCTTTTTACTTTCTTCCTAGTAGCAACACATGTTTCTACGCAGTGTTGTCTGTGTGTAAATCATTGTTGCAAGTGCAGCTTGTTGACTGTATTACCCACATGAAGAGCAACGTAAGGAGAGGGCGCAAACTGGAGATCGATTGTTCTGGCCTACTCTTCCGAAAGGGACCTGGAACCTCCAAGTTTAACGTCTTAGCTGGACAGCTGAATCAAAAGTGTCGTGTGTCCTTACTCTACACCAGGGGTCCCCAAAGTGGTCGATACCGACCCCTTGGGGTCGATAAGAGATCTCCAGGGGTCGAAAGGGGGTCGATTAATACTAAAGAGAATCAATTAAACTGTACGGGAAAGATAATAGGAATGCTCTACTAAAAATCAGGTCAATAAATTAAAGTAAAGCTCATCCTCTCAATTCTCGTCTGTTTGCGAAGTCATGTGAAGTAAATGATGTACTGTTTAACTTGTCATATATTTCAACAACCATCTGTTCTTTTTTGCAGGTCTTTATTTGAAATTTATTCCACCTGCCATAGTTTTGTTCCTATTTTTTGAGACTGTAATAATAGTGGAAAGTATCTCGTTTTTCTGTAAATGTTATTGGGTGGATTTTATAAATTATTTCGCTGAGTTGTTATGCAGGCCTCCTTATTGCTTAGCATCAGAAATGCCAAAAATTATTTAATGTTTTTATTAAATACTTGTGGGGGTTGATGAGAAGGCAAATATCCTGTCAAGGAGTCGACTGGGTAAAAAGTTTGGGTACCCCCGCCCTACACACTACACTCTCAGGAGAAGTTTGTGTTTTAACTCAGTTTGGTTCACAGTCTGTGCAAGAGCATCTTTCCTGCCTCCCTGGCTAAGTTTTGAATCATTGTAATTTATCCTACAAAGGGGAATCTAACCAAGAATAGCTACTCCGCCTTGCGACAAATTTACTTGTGACGTTTCGCTTGGTTTGAGGTTAAAAAACGCACGTGACTGCTAAGATATTATATTGATGATAAATTAAACAATTTTTTTTTAACTGCTTAACGTCTCCTATAACAACTAGGTCTTTAGAGACGGGAAAGGATGGGGGGCAAGGAATGGGAAGGAATTCGGCCATGGCCTTTTGAAGGAAGCATCCCGGCATTCACCTGGAATGATTTGGGGAAACCATGGAAAACACAAATCTGGATGCCCAGACAGGGATTCGAACCGCCGTCCTCCCGAATGCGAGGCCAGAACGCTAGCCGTTACACTACCACGCTCGGTTTAAACCAGTGGTTCCCAACGTGGGCCGTACCGCCCCCCAGTGGGCGTTAGAGAGCTCGAAGGGGGCGTTTGTGAACAAAGGCAAATTTGGGGGGCGTTGAAGCGAGCCAGCGCCCCCCTAGCCAACACTGGCAAGGACGTGCCGATAAGATTAATTAATAACAAAAAAACATTCAACAAACGTTTCAGCAAGTAATTTCAAATGTCCTTTAAGCAAGATCAGTGGTGATTAAAAGTTGGTATTAGTACATTATATCTTTGTTCGTAACACCTGCTTCAATAGTTCATGAATGCCTATTTCTTCCTCCAAAGCAAAAAACTTATTGAACTCGGTGCGAAAAGGCCGGCTCCGGTTTGCGTGAAAACGCCCTTAGAATATCTGACATTTAAAAAAAAATATTTTTTAAATTGTGTATTGTTGCTTCTCTGACCATAAAATACACCCAGAAGCTCCCAACTCGTTGTGCCTGTGTTCTCCCGCATGGGAGCGCATTTGGATCTGCAATTTCTTTCACTTAACCCAGGCTTCTGCTGTCTACTTTCTTCTCGATGTCAGTTGGTCAACTGTTGTTCTCTGGCCCTCATGGTAATTTAGGGTTATGGGAAGAGTGTCAACTATAGGTGCAAAGTGTGTCGACTTGGGACTTGAATGTGTGGAGTAGGAAAGATAGTATTTTCCTGAACTTACATTTTGTTTGTACTTACATTTTACCAACAGTCGTTATATATAATGGAACAGAAGTAATCGGGGTGCCGGAAATGACTTTATAATGGAAAATTATTAAAGAGTATGGTCACCGGATTTGAAAATGGAAAAATTTCTTTTTAATGTGTCTACAAAATCCACTCATATGCTGGAGAGATAGATTATCGAGTGTCCTGGACAGACTTTGTCCGTCAATCGTAGTCTCTGGCACGCGCAGCCCTTAGTCGCACACACACACACACACACACACACAGTAACAGGGCCACTCAGCCCATCACGGATCAGTCCCTCCGGATGTGTGGATGGAAACCGTCAGTATTACAGTACGCTGGCAAACTCCCTTAGGATTTCAGCAAGTCGAAAGTCCTGACGGCGGTTCGAAGGGCATCGGCCAGTTATGAGCTCTGTGTGCAGATAGTTATACTTTATCGCGAAAAATGGAATATTTCAGTCACAAGCCTCTTACGTTACATTTAAGGGGCATCAAACAGATGGTTATAAAATTGGATGAGACATTTTTTACCACGTTACAAAATTCAGTTAAACTTCGATTCTCAAAGCATAGTACAACATATTCCTGTATCTTGAAACACTAATGATAATGATACAGTAAAATTTATGGGTATAATAATTTATTTATGTCAATAGTATTTATATAGTTATATTATATTATTTAATTTATATTCCTCTCTTTCTTCAATATTTTATTTTTTGTTTTCTGTTCTACCATCAAGTACCATCAAGTTGGGTCACATGAATCTACCTTTCTATTCCGTTTCTTTTGATCATTTCCACTTATTATGCAAAATCTGAATTATTGTTTTGAAAAAACTCAACCCTGCATTCGGGATATATGGCTTAAGAAATGTATCGATACACCTCATTCTCTAAATTTTTATTCATTATACTGCGCCTTTTAATTTTAACCGAGATGAAAATCTGTGATATATTTTTATAAAATTACTTAGAACATCTTTACCATTTTAGCTGAAAATGCGTGAATCGAAGACGGTCTGTAGGACTGTGTGTTAGTGGGGAGCGAGGGGTCGTGTCTGTCGCTGGCTCACGCATAGACGTCCTCTGAAGACAGTCAGTTATCCCGCCAGTGTATGGATTGCCAATATAACCATGAATTAGACTTATATTAACTCGAATTAACTGTTCTCCGTCCATCTTTATGGCTGCCTGTTTATCTGTTTGAGCAAATTCTGTCGAACAGCTTGTTATTAAATTACATATTCAAGTTTCGGACCTGAATATCTCAATTCTATCCACTTTTGATAGAGATCTGCCAACCGGAAGTGGAACGTTTTTTGAAAAAAACGAATGTTTCATTAAGAGAAAATTTATTGAAATATAAGAATGATATAGCTCATTCAACTGATCTATATCATAAATTTAATGAAACAAACCTACGGCTGCAAGGAGATAATTTGAATTTGATCAGAGCAAAGTCAGTTATTTGTGCGTTCATGTCAAAACTTGCCTTGTACAAACAGGATGTGGGTCGAAGACAATTCTATGAGTTTTCAAATCTTTCCTCTGTGGAAACAAATGATGAAGATATTTTAGTATTTTGTTAACATATGGAAGCACTTAAAGAAGATTTTAAAAATAGATTTCAGGATATTCTTAACATGACCATTCCAGATTGGGTATTAGAACCTTTCTCGAATCTACAAACAGCAGATTCATAGCTACAGGAACAGTTGATAGAACTGTCAACAAATGAAGAATTAAAATTGAAATTAAAAAATGGATATCGAGAATTTTGGCTACAGAGGCAAAATCCAGATTTATATCCGGCTTTGTGGGCTGCAAAAAAAAGTATTTTGATGCATTCCCGTCGTCATATTTAACCGAAAGGGGACTTAGTGTAGTAAACAATACACTAACAAAGAATAGAAACAGATTGTCAGTAGTGGAACGCAGTGACTTAAGACTCCTGCTGACAAATATAACACCAAATGTAGAAAAATTAGTATCATTACATCAAGCTCAGACCTCTCACTGATAATTTTGCAATAATTTTCAATATATGTTTTTAATCAAATTTTGTACAAGGCACCAATATTCTTTAATAAAGTAATTTTAAAAATCTGTCCTTGTTTTTCAATATTTAATATAGCCCAATTCACCTAAGAGTGGTGCCATCAAATCACTGTTTGAAGAAGTCGGGAAAAAGCCAATTAAATCGAAGCGCTATGGATTACACAACGTTGATTACAACAATAAAAAACGTCGGTACTGTTTTTTTCAAACCGGGGGGGGGGAGTAATTTTTTTTTCGAAAAGGGGGCGGTAGGTCAAAAAAGGTTGGGAACCTATGGTTTAAACAATGCATGGTATACAGTAAATATTTGTCGTTGTTACGAGAAACTATAGTTACCAAACAATCATCCTCACAATAACACAAGGAAAATAAAATTCAGAAATGAAATAAAACTATTTAAATTTCGTATCGATGCGTACTGGTCTAGTCATTTCAGCCAGTACACTAATTAGGAAAGAAGTCGTCAGATGGCGTTGCAAGAGGAAGTTGCGCTAAGCATCGATTCCCCTTTTTATCCGCTTCACCCATCAATGCAGTGTCTCTGGTGACGATAGCTGCCGACGGACAGTTAAAGATGATCAAAATAAAACGCTGACTCTGCTGTCTTGTGTCTGAGTCAGTCGCATGAAACAAAAAACTATCCAAAATTTTCAAAGAACTCCCAAAGATCTCCAAACAAATCCCAAAAACTTTTCAACGCAGTCCCAACATTACTGTCGAGAAACTCCAAAAATTCTCAAGAAGCCTCGAAAAACTTTCCAAGAACTCTAGAGAAACCCGAAAAAACTTCCAAAAATCTCCCCAAAAATATTGAAAGAACTACGGCTTTTGCGAGACCCCTCTTAGAACTGGAAGGAGCTACGAGTGGTGGAGATGGCGTGATTTGCTGCAGCGTAGTCTTACTGTTGTGTACTGTACGTGTGGAGCCAGCTGCATCCTGTCCTCCCCTTCTACTATGCTAATCTGTCCTCAATGCCCACAACAGCGAGTCTGTACAATACAAAAGACGTGGAACAGTACCATAACGTGGTTTCAAAAGGATTTGTTAACTGACTGAAAGATGGTATCAATTTAACAAGTACTAATCCAATAACTTATCCAAGGAACCGCACTTTATTTTAATGAGCATAACTCTTTTAGTCACCACGTTATCCGAAAATCACAAGCGTAATTGGTGGTTCAGTACTGAGGTCCTCGAATGGGATTAGAAGGTCTCCGGTTCGAAAACACTTTGAGTACTCAAAAGCCTTAAACGTCTTTAATCTGTGGCAAAGCTTTATTGATATACTAGCGGAGTTCCCGGCGTTGCCCGGTATAGTTGGCGTAGTTTTAACCGTCCCCTATTTTTATTCCCGCAAAACATTTGTACAAAGTTTCATAAAATACGCGCCAACTTTTTCGGAATTAAAGCAAACTTACATTCTCCCGCCCCCTACCAAGAAACTGGTGGGCTGAAGTTTATTTGCACGTATACTATTTTCATTCGTCCGAAAAGATTCATGTATATCAAGCTTCCATAATTTGGTTAAGAAATTTCATTACTACATTACTGAACAACCCTAGATTATGTTAAAAACTAACGTTTGATTCAATTGCGAAGTGAATGGTTATACTTCTGGCTCGAAATGCCAGATCCTTTAACTCTGCAGATAAAATATCAAAAGTGAATCCGGAATAATATTATCGTAAACAGAAGACTAATGCTGAAGGCCAAAGATATTGTCCAGAGATCGTGCTTAAAGAAAATCCCTGTTGTTTTTACGGCTATCTATGTCGTTTAAAAATTGATATCCCGAATTAAAGAAAAGACTACTTCAGGCTATGGCTTTTAAAAATTGAATATATCGAATTAAAAGAAGGAATACTTAAAGTTTTGTTTAGTGTGCAAAATAGTTATTACTATAAGTTATCTTATTGCTTTAATTAAACGCTATGGTCAGAGACATTGTGTTGTGTGTTTAGTGCGGAGTATGCGGCAACTAGTGATTCCTCCTGTGGAATTTCTCACCATACGTTCAGAATTTCATTTAATACACCTACATTATTTATCGTTGAAACATAAGACATGCCAGACAAGTGAATTAAGATTCTAAGCTTTAAAACGGTGAAAACTCCATCGAAATCTGCCCCGTAGTTTCAGAGTTTTTATACGTTTTCGTTTTATAGATAAATAGATAGAATATATTAACTAGGCCAGGAGGCTTCCTTGGTTAGGAACCTCTTCACCCGAATGTGAAACTCTCACACTAGATAAGCAAGACTGCACAGAATTATTATTTTACATCTGTCCTACTTAATTTTAAAAATCCAAGTAACGAAATCCTTATAGGGCAAAGTAAATTATGAATGATCATCTTCAAGGTGATAGAAGTTTGTAATACAGTTTTTATATCTCAAAGCAGGATATTCGACGAGGAGTCTAAAGTGCGGTAACCGCTCCTGTCCAGCACCGGGTGCGTGGCCAGAGGTGGTAGTTTCCTGGTCACCAGACTGTACTGACGTGGCAGTACGATATTGCTGGTGGTGATTCGTCCGTCCAATGGTGGAAGTTAAAACTAATTAGTGATTAATTTTTATTTAGCATATCGCCATACGTTCATTATGAGAGATGTAATACAGAACAAACATAATCATAAGACTAAAACGAATTACAAACAATTGCCTTTATTCAGAAAGTCAGTTTTACATGTCATCCGAGAGGACAATAGCAGATGATGTGACAAATTTTTTGATTCCCTGCACCATAATTACAACCCCATTCGAAAAGCGAATCCATATGTTTTCCATATTTAATACCAATCCGATTTATGATAGTCCAAATCTTTCATGGAAGTTCAAATCTTGCATTCCCGTTGGTATAAACAGGGGATTTCTAAACCGAAACTTCCTTCGACTTGTCCCATAAATCAAAGCCCGCATCAAGGAAGGGATTGTGTAGTTAATAGCGAGGATGTACAAAATAAGATATAGATCAGCCCAGTCAACTGGATACGAGGTGACACCCCAAAAATTCTTTAAAAGATTTATTAAGCCACTAATATGCACAGTAATATCACAAAATACAAAAGTCTAGCTGAAACTCGGTTAAACAAATGAAACTGGTTGTTAGAATCATCAAGACATATTGCAGATTTACTCATATTTTGCTTTGATTTTTTTTATAATGTTGCTACGGGTATCTTCAGAGCGTAAACAGATCATTATTAAACTTAACTATACTCACTACACTATGGACGCTTGAAAAACAAATGACACCCCGCCCCCCCCCCCCCCCCCCCTCCGAACGACAAGCGCGCGCGGCTATCGCAGCGGTCTAGCTTACACTGCGGCGTCACGTGTTGTAGACTTTATTTTTTCTAACTTGGACGTGAGAGGTAGGCTCAAGCCTGAGCTGAAAGCGCTGTTTCGACTGTCGATTTCGCCAGGCCGATTTCCGTTTTACATTGTTATGCAATGCAGGCATAATTTCTACACAAATCATTGTTACTAAAAGTTATTCGTCACTAATAAACAAAACATTCCGTTTAAATTTGTTTTATGATACACTCATAAGGTGTAACAAATTTTAATTATACATAACTTTGAACCATGGATCCGGTCGTAACTCCATTAGGAAGGCAGTTTCTGCGAATTGTAATTGGCATATCTCATGGCGACGTTTCCCTCAAGATACATTACAGAATTTTTATCTCTGCTCAGTCAGCCGAAGAGGGTATGCATGATGTCCTGCTGCGCTATTTGTCGCTCGGGGGGCCCCCAAGCATAACTCTGGGGGGCCCAAAGCGCACCTCTGGGCCCCAAGAGCGCATTTCGGAGGCCCCTGGCGACCTATTTTTAGCTCTACAGTCGTCTAAGGGGGCCCCAGAGACACAGGGAGCCCCTCACTAAGGGCCCTCTCACTGTTCAGGGGGGGCCCCCAACCACTGCTCAGGGGGCCCCTAAGCACAAATGAAGGGCCCCATCCTCAGCTGAGGGGGCCCTTACCAGCAACACCAAGCAAAATAAAAAGGTCGCCCATCTGGCCTGAGGCCCATAATAAATTTTTTGCACCGGGGCCCTTGTTGACCTAGCTACGCCACTGCTCTTTCACCCGCTTTCAAAGCTGATCATACCAATTTATCTTAATAGAAAATGTAATTTTGTATTGATTATACCTTTAGTCCTCAAGTTGTAATTCTTACGTTTTACAGTTCATTAGAGTTTCGTTTATGGTTTAAAAAATCCAGGATGTTTGGAGTGATGTACAGGAGACATTACCTAGTCATTAGCAAGGGGCAGAGCTGGTCGTAAGGGAAAGGGCTCAGCCCTTAGCATTACTACCAGCCAGCTTGAACGCCATACTCGAACTATGAGATGAAACGTGCATGGATTCCTACATCTGCTTGTACATATTTTGAAATTCTCCAAATTGCGGGTGGCAGAAGGATTAATCTCTGCTCCGAGCATTCCCATCCCGAATAGCACGAGAGAGAAAAGAATTCATATAAGCATCAGTGCTGTATCTTATTTCTCTAGTCTTATCATTTCAATGATTGTGGCAAAAATAGGTTGGTGGACGAAGTATTTTATCGCACTTCGTAAATGAAAGTGGGTGTACGCATGTTAACCAATTACTTCAAATGAAACCTAAGTCGTCTGTCTACTAGAGTATCCCAAAGCAATCTACGAATCAGTTCTGTGACGCTTTCGCAAGGTCTGCGGCAAGCAGTGAATAATCGAGCGGCTCATCTCTGTACTGCCAACCAGCCCCTACAAAACGGGTCCAATCGGCGCAACAGCAGTCCAAATGTGGACACACTAGAATTTTGTACGCTATCTCCTTTGTTTGAGCATTATAATTTTTCAAAAATCGACCTATGAATCGCAACCTAGAATCAGCTCCACCTACGGCCGAATTAATGTGCAAGTCACGTTTCAAGTTGCGTTGTACCGTTAGGTCCAAATACATCATGGTATTGGCCATAGCAAGAACTGAAGTGTTTATTTTGTATTTCTGAACAAACGGATTCTTTTTGTTTCTCACGCACATTGCCTTACACTTTTTACAATTTAGTGCAAATTTCCATTTGTCGCACCATGCCGAAATAACATCCAGGTCGCATTGAATTTCTAAGCAATCGGCCTAATTTCTTACTTCCCTGTAGATTGCCGCTTCATCAGCAAACTGCTCTTCACGTTGCCTCGAAGTTCGTTAAGAAAATAAATGGTCACATTACACTTCCTTGAAGGACACAAGATGTAACATTCATATCAGAAGACGACGACATACTGCACCCGACCAGTTAGAAAATTCTTTATCCATTCACAAAGTTAAACCGATATGCTTTACGCTCGAATCTACGCTAAAAGTCGGTTGTGAGGTACAGAATCGATGGTTTTCTGAAATTCCAAAACAATTTCATCAATTTTTGAACCTGTATCAATAACTTTCATTACGTCACGTCAAACAGGGCAAGCTGTGTTCCACATGATCTTATCTTCCGAAATATGTGTTCGTTCGGTGTGAACAAATTGACTTCGTCTTAAAAGTCCATACTGTTCGAGCATATAATATGCTCCATAGCTCTACTGAAAACAGATTTTAAAAATATGGGAAGGTAGTTTATAGGATTTCTTCGATCATCTTTCTTCAAAATCGGAATTACCTGCGCATTTTTCCAGTCGGCACTTCTAAGGATCTACAGTATATATCAAACAGAAGTGGTCTGATTTCCGCCGCGTATTCAGAAAATATTCTTACTGGAATTCCATGTGGACGCGGTGCTTTTTCCCACTTCAGGAGCTCTAATTGCTTTATGATATCTGCAGTATGTATTAGTAACAGATCCATCTCTAATCCCACACGACGTGGGAAAATGGGTATGCTAGCCTTATTATCATCGGCGAATTAATTTTTCAATACAGTGTTAAGTATGTCAACTTTATCGCGGCTCTCTTTAACCTCGAAACCGTCGTGAATTAGTACTAGAGTACTGTTGTCACTAGAACTGATTTTTCGTACGTACAACTAAAATTTCTTTGGGTTTTCTGAAAGGTTGTTAGAAACAGAGTTGGAACGGAAATTATTAAAGACCTCACGCATCGAATTTTTAGCACGTCCTCTTAAATAATTTACGACCTTCTTGAACGCACATGTATTCTTCTTTGGTTTTTGATAATCTTTTGAGTTCACAGGTATACCACGTTGTAGCATTCCCCTCCTTTATTGTCCGTTTCGCCATATGAATGTCCATACCTTCCCCGACAGTAAGTACAAATCGATGCCACATCTCTTCCACGGTGCCTCTTGTTAACTTGAAGTTATGGTAATTATTCCTCAGGTAAGTTCTAAAACACTCCTTTGAAGCCTTACCGAATCTGTACACAATCCTTTCTTTTCCCGTTACTCGGTCAGTTATTGATTTGACGGTTGCAATTACCGTTTTGCGATTACTTATTCCTGTGGTCGTCGAAATGTTAGTGGATAATTCTGGTCTGTTGGTAACCACAAGATCTAAAATGTTTTCATTGCTGTTATGACACCGCGTGGGTGCTTTAACCAGCTGCTCGAAATGGTGATCTGAGAAGAGATCGAGAATGACTTTAGCAGCTGCCTTATCACTGCCACCAGTAAAGTGAACGTAATTACTCCAGTCGATATAAACCAGTAATGTAGCATGAACCTGAAAACAAGGGGAGATATTATTTAAATTATTTCTTAAATCCTCGGCGACAGTCTGCATCAGGTCTGCATCAGGTAGACGGTAGAAGGCGCCTATGACAAATTTTGTCGTTTCTACATTGAGTTTAATCTATATGATTTCGCTTACCCTATCAATGTCCATTCCATTACATGGTAGGTACTTACTGACAACTACATACCGCCAGGAGAATGCATACTATCCTTATGAAAAATATTCATACTATTTTTAAAAAATTCTGCGGGACTTATATCCGGTTTTAACCAAATTTCTGTACCGACTACGATATTCGCTTCGGTGCTACCAATAATGCATTCAAGTTCAGGTTGTTTGTTACAAACGCTTCTATAGTTACCTAAAAGAACTTTTAACTGCCGAGATTCTGTTAAGCTGGTCCTTCCATTCGGAGTTGCATTTGATTTTGTTGCCCGTGACTGTATTTCGTATTCCAGGATTTCCGCCCTCAGCCTCTCAGTGCACTCCACACGGCCCCTGCCACTCGTTTAGTCAATTCACGTGTACTAGTGATCGCCCAACGGTCGAAATTCGACCGTAATTCATTAAGTTGTTTAGTTTCTTTCATGAAAGATTAATAATCATTATTTGAATTTGTTCTATTGCTTTTGGTGCGAGCATAGATATATTATATGTACTGTACACCCTGACGTCGTTAGCTGCGAGCATGTAGCAATACGTTATGAGCATGTGTTGTTTGACTTAATTCTCTGCATTACCTATAAAATTAAAACGATACACTCCACTAGTGACTGTATGCTAATCTTCTAATCTAACCATAGCAAATGATGAAATTTATTTATCGATGGTTCATTTGAATTTAAAATATTCAGTTTGACTTAAGGCCGGAAAACTGCTTTAGCTTTATGAAACGTGAAGTAAATGCAGTCCTTTCACCTGAAGTGACTTCTGAATCGAAATGTTTTTCATTGCGAAACCTGCATTGTAAATTCGAAACTGTAAAAATTTCGTGGGAAGACTTTCAGTGCGCATTTAAATGTATCTATCAAAATAATTTCGTCTTTTTATGTATTCACTATTTAAATTTAATCATTTTGAATTTCACGCAAATAAGTATTCCTTATTTCTTGTCGCTCTCTAATGAAATTACTGAAATTAAAAAATCAAAAGACACTTAAACAAAGTTTAAGATTTTAAATACTCAAATGACCATATAGTATCTGGCAGAATCGTTACATTCCTTTTCGAAATATTCCTTTTATAACTTCAAAGATTAATCTCTACTTTATCAGAGTCTTTCGTTTTACCAAAGACCACAGAGTGTCTCAATGCAGGATATTCACGTAAGAACGTTGGCTCCGACCCTATTTCACGCACGCACACGTTCCCAAATTAATTTTTTATTTAATAATTATTTGTAACATATA
The DNA here is from genome assembly GCA_031002005.1 of Vandiemenella viatica. Classification (NCBI taxonomy): domain Eukaryota; kingdom Metazoa; phylum Arthropoda; class Insecta; order Orthoptera; family Morabidae; genus Vandiemenella; species Vandiemenella viatica. The sequence goes on along the minus strand of CM061914.1, from coordinate 16,947,932 downwards.
TTAACTATGCTTATTGTATATTTTTTTCTTTACTGCTGACTAAAATCACAGACATCGGCAGGTTCGCTTACCACTAAAACAAAAAAAAATATTGTAAACAACGAATTTTTTATTTAATTTGATATATCTGTAACACATATTATACAAAGATTTTACCTTTCTGCACTTCTCCATATAAACATTAACTATGCCAAATCTTACACTTTTCAGCGCGCGATGCATTTCTTTAAGTTCCTCCGTTTGTGCACGGCATTTATTCTTAAAAATAGCATATTCCTGCACTTATTCTCCATATAAACTTTAACTATTCCAAATCTCACACTTCTCCGTGCGCGCAATATTCTTAAAAATGTATCATAAGTTTTCGCTTAGCGTATTAATATATAGATACTATGTAAGTTCAGAGATTAAGCACGACTGTTTTGTTTCACCAAAGAGCACAAAGTATGTCATCTATCAGCTAAACCTCTAAATGTTGCTTCTTGCTTCTATGTAAGTTCAGAGATTAATCTCTACTGTTTTGTTTCACCAAAGACCACAAAGTACGCCATCTATCAGCTAAAAATTTTAGCTTTATGTATTTCTTTAAGTTCCTCCGTTTGCCCAATATTCTGGCTACTAGCTGCGCTATCTACCAGCCCTCGAAATGTTGCTTCTTGCTTCTATATAATCTTTAAGTTCCTCAGTTTGCCCAATATTCTGGCCGCTAGCTGCGCTATCTACCAGCCGTCAGGTGAACCAACGCCCAGAACTGGCGGATCTGAGCGAACTACGTAGGCGAGCGTGTTTTATTTAATTTAATTTAATGTAATTATAACGCAAATTATATATAGATTTTAGCTTCCTCCACTTCTACTCGATATAAACTTTAACTATGCCAAATCTCACACTTCTCCATGCGCGAAATATTCTTAAAAATGTATCATAAGTTTTCGCTTAGCGTATTAATGTATAGATTGTGCAGATCTGACCTAAATAGGGTAATCTTACCTTGGGGCGAAAATCAAGAAATCTGCAGCCAAGATCATCACAGAAACGTAGTAGTCTCTTGTCCAGCCCCTCAATACGGCTGTGAACCAGAAGTACATAATCAGCTCTGTCTATGATGCTGCAGATTGTTAGCTCTGTTGATATCTAGCGGCTACCGACCACAGAATTCACCCTTTCAGCTAGGAGCCGGCTGTAAGAGAGGAGAACCTCAGATCTAAACGTCAAGCATCATTGGTGCCGACATGCACCACAATCTGCAGTTGGCTGCACCTCGTCCGTTATATGGCATCCGAGATGGCCTGTTCCCCATCTCGGTTCAGGCAACCCGGAAAACACACCGAATGGACATTGGATTTCTTCCCCGAACATCTCGCCATCTCCCTTAGGGGCTCAATAAACCGACTAACGTTAGAGCTCCCACTATCAGAAACTTCTTCTGTGATTGCTCAGACTTATCAGGCAGGCATAGGGCCACCAACTCACAGGATGATTGTGGTATGGAATCAGTCTCCAACAATACTTCAAATAATTTGGACAGTTGAAATGCTCAGCTTCCTGGCTTTTAAGACTGTTTGACTGCCCTTGCATGCGGCTTCGAAATCCAGTAACATACGCCAGCCACTGAGAGGTGACGTCAATACTGCCTCCATCATCTCTGCCTGGACTACGGGTGCAATGGGAGAATCTATGAGCGGCATGGCAACATCAGAATTCCCCACATCACAACTGCTCCAACATGTCACGGCAGCTTCCAGCTGAGTAACTTTCGCTAACATAGCTGCAAACTGTGTGCACAAATCAGCAATTCAGCTCGCAATCGCAATCCCTACACATATTATTATTCATTTCTTTCAATAAAAAAAAAATATATGAACTCGAACAGAAAAGAGGATGAAAGAGTTAGTTCTACACAATACACTGATCTCGAACATTAAACACAGTATAACACGAAACTAGACTTAACGGTCACACGACTGCTAATGGTGAGCACAGGCTACAAAACAATAATTAATTACAAATTAAATTAAACAAATCTACAACACTAAAAGAAAAAAGTAACGTGAAACTGGGGTCCTGCTCTCAGCGGCTACTCAACTGCTGCTGACGTATAATGACTACAAACAGTAAACACTTAGGGATTAAATTAAACATAATTATGTACACCACTAAATGATAAACCAAAACACGAAACTACTGCAAATAAAGTTTACTGATTCGAACCTCGGGCTGGACGTATCGGCTAAATAGATTATTCGCTTAGGGAATGTCTGGGATTGTTCTCAGTTTCATCCTCGATTTAAACACAGAGAACATAAGTAACAGAGGTCGCAGACGGATTCCGACATTTGCGCTCCTTGCAGTGTCCAGCGACAAGACGGTTGGTGGACAGAATAGTGAAAGCGCACAGCGTGCAACATTAGGAGGATGCTAGGAAGAAGACAAGCGCCATTGACTGAAGTAGAAAAAATATAAATATTTGCATGTGATTCTGAGGGCAAATGAGAAAATGGAAAGAACGACGATAGTAGGCAGTGGAAAGGCGGGAATTTTCTAAAAATCTTGGTTTTGATGAAAATGTGTCAACGTAGATAAAACTGAAGAAGTACAGATCACATTAGATTCCAGTACGAACATATGCGGCGAAGACATGGACCATCACAGAGAAGCACTGGAATAAAACACAGCCTGAATTGATGACATTTCTATTAAAAGTATAAAGTGGGAATAGATGAAGAATGAGGTGACAAGGAAGAAACTGGTAATTGATCGATTGAGTGTAGTTTGTTATTACCTTAGTTTAGTCATAATTAATAATATGATTAATAATATTATCACGTGACCGAATATTGGGAAATAAAGTGATATTGTAATTGGAGTAATGACTAACGCTCTGAACATTTGATTTATTTTAATATTTTTAACAGAATGAATGTTCAGCTTTATTCCGTGATTGCGATTCAAAAACAAAAAAAACAGTTAAGCGAACGAAAATATGCATTGAAAGTTATGAGCACAGAAAAATAATAAATTGTTAGCTGTAATTTTTTACGGCTTGCAAACATGAGTTCCATAATTTATTATCCCAAGCAGGTCGTTTCGAGACGTCGGATTAGAGCAGCGTCTCGTAAGGGAGCGTGCGCAAACTACGTGGCTCAGTCCAGGGGGGGGGGGGGGGGGTTAGCTGGAAGGTTACGCTGGGCTATGTGGGGGGAGGGGGGGTTCGAGCCAGACCACGCAGCTTTCCTTTCATAACATTTTTCACAGTTAAAAATGAGGAACTGAACTCACAACAGCATGTGAATATTTATTTCCCTCAGTTCATTATCTCTGTATGTAATATGCAATAGTCTGACAACAGAAAACAGTACAAAACGTCTTCTGGATTCAGAAGGGAAAAAAGCTACGTGCTACTTGGAGGGGGGGGGGAGGTAGAGGCAAAAGCCACGTAGGGCTACGTGGGGGGGGGGGGGAGGGGGGTTCACAGGAGACCAAAATGAAGCTACGTGGTTTATGCACGCTCCCAAGTACGGAGTTCCAGCGGCAGCGGGATGGAGTACAGGACCCCTGCTGGACGCGGGAACACTAAGTCAGACTGGAGATTTGAACTTGCTAGCTTATAATCTTGGCAGGTAGTATCTAGCATAATAAGTCTTTACCGGAAAGAAGGAAAATTGAAGCATTTGAAATGTGGTGCTACAGAAGAATGCCGAAAATTAAGTGGACAGACAAAGTAAGAAATGAACGAGTTTTGGAAATGATGGGTGAGAAAAGAAGTTTGTGGAAGAAGCTTACAGGAAGAAGAGATAGGCTGGTAGGTCATATTTTGAGACATGCAGGATTGGTTAATTTGTTAGTGGAGGGAACAGTCGAAGGTAAGAACTGTAGAGGAAGACAGAGATTAGAATATATGAAGCAGATAATTGAGGACGTGGGCTGTAAGGGGTATGTAGAAATGAAGAGGTTAGCACAGGATAGGAAGGGATGGAGGATTGCATCAAACCAGTCGAAAGACCGACGACAGCAAAAAAAAAAAAAAAGTCTTTAGCAGTCGTTCTGATCGTAGGTCAACTTTAGGTACACTTCCCTACCACTATTGTCTTCCTACAATCCTTTCATAACAGAAGATACAAGGTTCTATTCTGATTGGTGGCAATATACACTGCCATTACGATTCTTAGGCACATTCATATAAAATCACCTAGCGAGTTTTAAGTTCGCGTGCTCGTAGAAATGTGATTTTGTTTTTCAGTGAGACTCGTACAGAAGGTGCAGACGGTTACATCAGGATGGAGTGGGGGCCGCAGTGCATGCCGGGAGGGACCGTGGCCCTGTACCTGCTCACACACACACTTAGCATCAAACTGACACACCAGTCGCAAAGATAACTGTGCACACATGTGTGTAAAATGTACGGTGAACAATTGTGTCATTTCTATGGTACGCTGTTTGGGTGATGATATGAGGATAGTGCAGAGGAGACTTCCAAGATAGTTGAAAGAGCTTCATCGTTTAACAAAACGCTGAAGAGGAATACCACGTGGAAGATGTAACAATGGAGTCATGAGAGACTCTGAAACCAGGTGAGAGAGAGAGGGAGAGAGAGAGAAACTTTCGATGGCGCAAGGAGATTGAGAGGATTGGTCAATTCAACTGACCAGCAGCGACTCACTAAGAGGTAGTTCACGCAATTTAATATCAGGTAAAGAGACAATCTGTTTCAGAGCCCAAAACGATTAAATTGCGAATGTATGCTTTCACAAAGTGCCGACTGCACTGGGTAGCCTGGGACTGCGTTGCGGGACTTAGCAGATGTCTCTCAAGGACGACAGCATTGTTGACTGTTGCCTCATACGGCACAACTGCGGATTGTTTCAAGAAGTGTCGGGAACTTTTCATGCTTGAGGAGAAATCAGAACAGCACTTTGTTCTATAACGCGACAGTTTTATCAGTACCGTACGAAATCTTGAAAGCAGAATAGCACTAGCAAAAAGAGCCTTCATGAAAAAGATAAACCTTTTAGTTTCAAATATTGATCTAGGAATTAGAAAGAACTTTTTAAAACTCTTTGTGTGGACCACAGCACTTTATGGTAGCGAAACAAGGATTTTAGGAATACCGGAAATAAAGAAAATTGAAGCATTTGAAATGTGGTGGAACAGAAGAATGCTGAAAATTAAGTGGACAGACAAAGTAAGAAATGAGCGAGTTTTGGAAATGATTGGTGAGAAAAGAAGTTTGTGGAAGAAGCTTACGGAAAGAAGAGATAGGTTGGTAGGTCATATTTTGAGACATTCTGGATTGGTTAGTTTATTAGTGGAAGGGAACAGTCGAAGGTAAGAACTGTAGACGAAGACAGAGATTAGAATGTATGAAACAGATAATTGAGGATGTGGGCTGTAAGGGGTATGTAGAAATGAAGAGGTTAGCACAGGAAAGGAAAGGATGGAGGATTGCATCAAACCAGTCAAAAAACTGACGACAGCAAAAAAAAAAAAAAAAAAAAAAAAAAAAAAAAAAAAAAAAAAAAAAAAACACTAAATCTACAGAATGAATACAGTAGTTGTTGTTTCGCCATGGTTTCACATGAGTCTGTATATGCAAGGTTAACATATTAAAAACTAGCTGAACTAATCTCTGACAAGGCAACCACGAGCCGCAAAAGTCCACTAGTACATACTGTACAGGCAATACACCCAATCAATCAGTCAATCGATCTCGTATTCAAACAGTGGTTAGCTCACAGGTGGAAATTTCTGGAAGTCTGTTTGCACACTCAGGTGCCTGAAACATCCTCGATGACTTTACAGAAGCAATTTAGAATGCTTTACTTGTCTCGATAAAATAGATGCGTCTGAAGCTTTACAGACCTTTCAAATATTTTTCTTCACTAATAGCACTAGGACACCGCATTATTTGTTATATTTTTTTTATATATATAACTATAATGCTAATACTTTCCGGAAAATTTATTTTAGATATAAATGTAATTTCCAATACAGCCCTTATTCTTCTTCACTTTTAGAAGTCTTAAATCTTAGAAATAGCGAGCGCTTGGTACAGTTTCTACTCTTTGTAACAGGTTTCAGAATAGTCGAAGAAAGGAAATGACACCTGGACGCTTTCTAGCGCTTACAAAAGCAGATCTGCAGAATATCACACTGCACATTTCTCTCGATTATTTTCTTTTCTAAAAACGTTTTTGTTAACATCTTATATCACAGTATTTCTCATATGACAGAAATTAGTAACAACTGCTGAAAATATCTCGAAGAGAAGAACGTGAATATTTACTGTCTGAATCTGGATAAGAAACAGCATTTCGAGTGCATTGTGTTAATATGTCTACAAGTAGGAGATAACTATTGGAAAATTTGTAGTTTAGGGTAAAACTGGGTCCCAAACAGAACAGTCATTTTTTTAAAGAATTCTGGACTTCGGTCCATACTTTCCTCGGTGACATTTAGGTTTGGACTGCGTAACAGATTAGGCAAGAACTAGCCTATGTTTAGTCTTTCTACGCTATACAAGATACTTTGAAAGCATGTAAAAATTTATTCGGATAACTTAAAAACTTAACTTAGTCCACAACCCGAAGGAGACATACTAATCCAATGTGTCAGAGGAAGGACGGCCAGTTGCTTTCCTCTGGGACCTACAGTTTAACGTGGAATCCAAACCACGGAGCTCATATGATCAAACAATACTCTTAAAAATTCCTGTACCCACCGGTATTTGAAAGCGGGACCCGAGCAGTGAACTTTTTGATAGCAGGCGCCTTAACCCGAGATTTAGCAGGCCACTCATATCGGATAACTTACAGAATCTGTTAAAAATCATTATGCAATAAAACATTTTGGTTTGTATATCAAAGTGTTATTTTTGGAAGATGTATCATTGGGAAAATAACCGGCCTCAGTAGATTCATTTAAAATATTTGTCTTTATTTTAATTCTTGTTTCATAGATCCTGTTTTAAAAAAGTAATTAGAAGAAGAACGCCTATGTCATGATTAACACATGCACACACATGATGACTGATGCTAATAATTCATGATGAGTTTTGTAAAGCTAATAACGGATATAGTTTTTTGTTTTAAAAAAATTCTTCGGTGGGTTTATTATATCGTGCTCAATTCTGCAACCACGATGTAGATTCGATTTTAGTGATCATGAAGATTTTCAGGTAAGGGAAACATATAGTCCACATCTATAACGAAACCCCGAAAAACACAATGTAGATGTCGGATGTGGAGAGTGAAATGGCCGTGCATTACCAAGTCAGTCCACCGACCATAAAAATGGATATCAAGGAAATTCTGAACCGAAGAATTACCCTGAAAAATGATCTGATGGCAACAATAAATTGGCTCCTAGGAGTACGAGAAAATGCTTAGTGGAAGAGGAGAAATTGTGGAAGTATTCTGGACTCTGGAGTGGAAAACCCCGAGCCGATGCTTCAGACTGTTTACATTGGTGATAAAGAAGGGAAAGAATTCAGTAGGAAATGAATCGATTAATATTTTGGATGCACACACAATTTTCTGTCGTTTTTACTATTATAACATACAAATACAGTTGACGATAGGGCACGTGAGGAACGCAGGTTTGACTTACTGGATGGCTCTCCCAGTACGCCAACTAACGATGCTTCGAGTGTACTACACTACGGTACTTAAGGACCGCGCACAAACAAAAATACGTACGAAATATATATTTTACCTCTATCGATTCCCTTTGTCAATTTCCAAATTTTCTCAGAAAGATACATCGTAACTTTATAGTTATATCTCTTCGAAGCAATTATTTCTTAGTGGTGACGATGCATAAATAAACCGTTAGCTCCGACTCTCAACCTGTGAGAGTTGACCTTGACTCCTGGGTCAAGGACGACCTGAGCATCTGTTCTATGCGCGCACCGGCATCTTTGATATAAGCGCAGAGAGAGTATCTTGATGAGGTATTCATCATGGAACGTCTAAGCGTTATATGATGAGAAAATATCACTCGTCAAGGAAGGTTTAGGTATACCTACCGCATTAAGTACATTGCAAGCAAAATGGTCGAAATTAGTCGACAGAGCTACCGAAAGATATTTGGCAAAGCAGAGTAGCTTGGAGAAAGGAATTCAAAAAGCGAAGCATGGTGTTGCAACAAACTGACTCATATTTCCAAATATTGCATCGACAGAAGCATTATTAGAAACGTGTGGAGAGGACTCCGAGAAGCAGGATCCTCGACCTCCCTTGTCGAGGCCGGACATGGCCGTCAACGCGTTGACAGCTGGAATGCCTGCTGGGGGGCTGCACCCTCGGCCACTCCACTTCCGCTTCCGGTTCCTCTCCGCCTTCTTCCGCCCGGCCAGCGGCAGCGCCTGTTCCCACTTCCGGTCTGCAGGTACGGGGACCACTCAGGCTGGAGACTGCGGGACGATTGTTAGCGACGAGCTTTGGATATTGAATTCCTCTTACAATCGGCTTATTAGATACACAGAAAAAACTGAAAGTTTTAAATAATTATAAAGGAAAGCAGAAGGCATAATATGTAAAGATATTGGCTTACAATTTTACAAGCTTATTTAACCAGGACGTAAAAGGGAAGAGGAGGGTTTCAGAGGCGGCATGTATTAGAGAGGGCAATCAGATGAAATATTGGTCACACCCTTCGTATGGAACTTTCCTTGTAGGTACAGGAGAGACGTGAAGAAATATTATCACACAGGCTAGTCTGTGATGAACGAGCTCTTCATTTGTTTGAATCTATAACGGTTAAGCACATTATTGACATGAAAATGCGTAGTCAGTAACAAGAACCTCTGCGCATCTCCAGAAGGTTTCGAGGGTGTTCCTGTGTGATACTCTCGTCTGGTCGTTCTGTGGTCCTGCAGAACTTTTCCGTCGTGGAATCGGCATGAATTTCACGTTTTAACGTCCTCGTCATGTTTCGGGACTGTTCAAATCCCTGGTGGTATAACCCGCCGATCCTAAAATTTGTCACTGCAGGTCTATCGAAAGTCTGAAATTCTTTGGCCTTGGAGCTCCTGTACCATGCGAATGTTTAACCCTCTGTGGTAACGTCTGGGCAGACGAGCTGGGTTCGTTTCCCGTTGACTTCCCCCTTTTGTAGAGGTTTGTTTGTGTTGTGAATCAGAGATAAAAGAAAGGACAGGGGTGGCGGCCCACTCAGGCCTACTCTTCCGAAGGACACCTCCGGTAGAGTCGCCTGGGTCAGATAACCCCTGTCTGCGCCAGACACTCTCACTGATCGGACGAGGAGGCAGTCCTTGGAACTGTGAGATGAAAACTTTCTCTTGACTTCCACAACGAGTAAATAAAACCAAATATTACTATTAAAAACCGGAGATATTAATATCAGTTTATAAATTGTCATTTCCAAAACTTTTCAGAAAGATGAACGTGTACTGAAAACCAAAAACTGTGTATTGTTTACGATAAATAATTCTGCTGTATGTAGTTTTCTTTCACTTACAACTACCCTATTTATAGCTCAGTACCTGGGTGACCGATCTTCGCTCGGCATCTTTCGATTTCTGTTCAATACCCAAGATTTCAAGGAAAGTCTGATTAAAGTAAAAGGCTTGAAGGCTTCCTATTCGTTTTGAGGTGCACAGTTAGCCAAAGAGAAGCTTAACTAACATCAATAGCCTTACTGGTTCCTGATCCTTCTACGTAATGAGGTTAGAGCCTTTTTCGAGAAACCAAATACAAAAATTGCTCCTTTTTTAAAAAATCGTGTTAATCCATTTGCGAGACAGCCTCATAAATTGCTTTCGAAGAAAAATGCTATTATTAGGGATTAATTAATGGCGCGAGATTTGTGTTAATTCAGGGGATTCTACGATAACCCTTGATGATGGATTCTTATGTAACTCGACAAGAAAAATTGAAAGTAAAAAATATTTTTTTATATATTTCGCTTAGTTCTCGAGATATTGTATCTGAAAATTTGAGGTGGTTGATTGAAATGCGATCTGGACCAGAAAATAAATTTCGCCATTGCCAAGTTTGATGAATTCGTATGAAACTCGTCGAGGCAAATCGAAAATAAAGAATTTATTTTTCTGATATATTGATTAGTTCTCGAGATATTATATATCTCAAAAGCGAAGAGGTTAAGATTAGATTCGGCATGGACAAAAATATATATATATATATATATATATATATATATATATATATATATGTATATCCACTATGTCTATACGGTGGAAATGTACTTTCAATGTTTTATTTTGTTCCTAATGGTTGTTGTTAGATTTAAATACGACCTGGACCAGAAGAAACGTCGCCAAAAGCACAAGGAACTGTACCTATAACTGATTTAAGAACATTTATTCTAGAAGCAACATCTAAATAGACCTGATGAAGACAACCGAGCAGGTTGTCGAAACGTTGTCGTTTTATGACTCCATCCGGCTGGACTCCCGTGAAACTTGCATTGAATCATTACGCCGGGAAAGTCTCCATTTACATAACATTTATTCTTTCCTTTCGATATCGATGATTACTTTTATAACTGGTACCGGTAATATTATTTTCAAATAAGTTTCTGTAAAGTATCATTTCTGACAGAACCAATGATAAATTTTTAATTATCTTCCATTTTAAATGTTTTACAATTAAACTAGCAGTGCTAATATTTCCACGGGTCAGCCAGTATACAAGAACTGTTCGTTTACATATTCTTTGAAATCAAAGAGAATCTATTTGTAGGCTTTCTGGTACATAAATTGTCTACGTGATGACGCTAGTGTCGTTTTCGAGGTACCGAGTGAGAAAATTGTTCGTATTTTGTAAATTCGCTTTTTTGTAGAGAAGACAACTATTTAGGTTATCTTAAAAGTCAAAACATTATCTAAATATCAAATTTCATCCAAATCGTCACAGCTGTTTCCGAGATCCGAAATATATATATACAAGAATTGCTCGTTTAAAGATATAAGATTCAATACTCGGTTGTACAACTGAACAATATCATCTTCATAATCAACTGCTTATATTTAGGCTTCTCTACCTGTTCCTAAATCGTCTAGCTGAAATTGGTCCACCCAGTTTGTCTCGCGTTTGTTTCTAGCTAGATATAATCCACATAGCTTCGTGTATACTGCAGCCAAGATCTTGTTCGTTAATACCCAAATTTCACTACTGTATTTAAAGACTGTTTCTGAAGTTATTCTGTGAATTATTTACTTTCAGGTATCGCCAGTTTGCTGAAATCGTTCAGTAATACCGTTTATTTTGTAACGAGATTGTACTTGTTTCTTTTATATCGCTTCACCAACTAGAAATCAGAAGTCCTAAATCAGAAATTTGTGAAACTTCTTTTCAATTTATTACAGTTTTTTGTTCTTGGATCGACTCCTACACACTGACACTAATTTCATGTTTTTTATTCATAGGAAAGTTTAATTTCATAGTTTTTTGTGATTTATAAACAATGCATGGTGAATTCCAATTCGCTTTCCTTCTTATTACCGTTTTTACTAGATACTTATGGCTCATTACATCACGTTCATTAGGGTAATGACAAGATGGAGGGAAACGATTGGAAGGAATTCAGCCATGGCCTTTTGAATGAACCATCCCGGCATTCACCTGGAGTAAACTATAGAAAACAGTAATCCGAATGGCTGGACCAGAAAACTATGGTGATAAGTTTATTCATTGTTTGATTTTAGGTTTGAATTCCTGTGTGCAGTTTTTGATAAGCAGCAGAGTTATTCCATTAATTCCCGGAATATGTCTCCTGACCGCGCATACTTTCAACGCCTGGTGTCAGCGAAAGTTCTTCCCGTTGCTTATGTTCACAAATTTCAGTGAGTGCTGATTTCGCACGAATTGCAACATGCACGTGCCGTCAGTAATGAAAGAGTTTACAGCAAACACGGAAGCAATCGGCCGTCTGAAAATCGATTCCAAAGCTTTATCGTTAACGGTTTAGGAGGTTCATTGGGACATACGAAGATAATATATCTCAAAGAATGGATTCTGCGGAAACCGTCAGTAAAAATATCTGCCATTAAACTATACTATCAGACATGTACGAGCTTAATATGACTGTTAAATGATTGTGTATCCTACCGAAATGTTAGCTGGCGTTGTAACTGAAGTCAAATCTGTGTCCATAGGTTTGCAGCCGCTCTACTAGATATTAAAAGCAAATGTAATCTGACCTCAGTATGGAAGGGTGACATGTGATGAACTTTATCGATATCGGTTTAAGGAGTTGGGAGGTGTGCAAAGGGGAGCAGCTACATTTATTTGGGGATATTGCATAGAAACAAAATCAGTAACTGATTTGATAAAGCAGCCGTGTCATTGGAAAGCAAGAGACGAGTTAAAAAGAGCGTTGCATTTATACGCGTCATGCCTGTATGTTGACGATTAGGTCTGGGTGGATACTGCGAGGAGAATTAGGGGCAGTACGTGGAAGCGATGAGAAGAAAGTTACTACTCCTTTCGATAGTTAGGTAGTGGAATGAAGGACTGGGAAGTGCTGCTGAAGTATCTAAAACAAATGAAGAATTTAAAGTAAAATGCCAGGATGCCTTGCAGATATATGCCGTGGTGCGTATTAACTATAAGAATAATATTTAGAGGAGAAAAATTTAGCGTGTAATCAGTCAGATTTAAAGTAAACATTTATTCAAAACACACAACTGCAGAAACGTTAATGCCTTCCGTTTTGTATTCGTTGGGTAAAGACTGATGGCATATTAATTCCACAACTGTCAAACTCGAAGCCCCTTTTGTTTCATAACCGCGCGTTGCTTTTCGAGGTGCACTTTAACTGCCGTTGTAACTTCAGAATAATTACGATGATATGCTCGCAATCAGTGGGTTAAAACCGGGTCCAGTACTTTATTTTTCGGTAAGCTTAAGTTTATTTCTTTGGGTGTATCAATTAATATTCTTTGCAAGGAGAATTTACTAATACGATACTTTGTATATTTTATGTTCGTTCCCAGTACCGGACTGAAATTTGACACAAAGGCTTCTCCTTCCGTATAATCTGACCCTTTATAATATAAGTTTCTATTGTTACAATTTGTGAGGTGGCAAATGAAAACCAGTAAAATTAATTTAAAAATAAAAAACACCAATAGTATTGCCGATTTTGCAGAGAGAAGCTGACAGTAATATTTTGTTTTTTGAGTCGAGGTATCGACGTAGAGGAGTGGAGAATATTGCGAGGGGTCGACAAACGAATAACGGAAAGAAGAAGGATTGAAAGGAATGACAAAAGAAAACAAAGGTTGGATTCCACATTGGGCCGTCCCTATGTTTTATTTTCAGTGGTTTATTGCAAAACACTACAGGCGAAAAACGGGATATTACCTTGAAAAAGGTCGTGGCGGGTTTGCTTACGAGCTGTAATTCTCTCGTGTCGACCAATAGGAAAGCACCAGTTTTCTTCTGACTTAAGAGAGTTGGCTTCCTTTGCGTGCTTCTGGGTGTGCCTTGTATTGTGTCTAGCTGCAGGGTAGGCCAGTATCAGACGTGACTTGGAGTCCTTGTTTGCTGACACGATTCGGGCGATGACATAATGCTTACGACTGATACCATCTGTTTGTCGGATGATAAGCATCACCTTATCGAGACGCTAATCGCTCAGCGCCTGAAAACATCTGGACGACAAAATAATTGCCGCATACAGGTCTTTAACGAGGTGTTGGACACCAGTGTTATAGACTATCCTGCTTATCCCAGCCATTAACGGTACGAGAAAAAAACAGGACTGTTAAAACTTAATCAATTTAATTTAATTTAATTGCAATGGAGCACACACCCATCTTCCCCCTATCCTGCACCTACCTACATTTGTCCTCTACAAATTTTATCTTTAAATTCTTTCAAAGTTTTCGGTAAATTATTCATCATTTCTCTTGGTAAATCATTGCAATCTCTGACACCCTTACCTAAAAAAGAGAATCTTCCCACACCCTTGTGCCTGAAATCGAGTGCCAGCTTATGGTCATGGTCATCTTTTCCCTTCCATGCACTACTTTTCATACCTATTGCAATATCTTTCCATGCCTCATCGCCAGTATATGCCCTGTACACTCCCATGACCCTCCTCATCCTCCTCCTGTCTTGCAATGAATCCCATTCCAGCTCCTTTATCATATCAATCACTGATTGCATTCTGCGATAATTTCCAGAAACAAATCTAGCAGCCCTTTTTTGCACCCTCTCCAACTCCTGTATTTGATACGTAAAATGAGGGTCCCATACTACACTACCATATTCGAGCAATGGCCTGACCAAAGTTTTGTAACCCAATTCCTTGACTTCTCTCGTACATCCCCTCATCACTCTCTCCAACAAGTGCAGAACTCTGAAACCTTTTCCTACCACCTGTCCTATGTGTCCTGCCCAGTTAAGTTTGTTATCAAAAGTAATTCCAAGATATTTACATTTCAAGTCTTCAGCAAGCAATTCTTTCCCCACCTTATATTCATAATTAACCTTTTGTTTTTTATTTGCGAATCTAATAAGCTGACTCTTCTTTGCATTTATCTTCATTCCATGTTTACCAACCCAATTAGATATCCTGTCCAGATCACCTTGCAACTGTTTACAATCCTCTATCGTTTTGATTCTTTTATACAGCATTATGTCATCTGCAAACAATCTAATTTAAGATAGTAAACAATCAACACAATTATTCATAAGAATAATGAATAGCAATGGTCCCAATACGCTACCCTGTGGCACACCCATTTTTACTTCCACTTCTTTTGATACTACACTTCCTACCCTAACTTTCTGTTTTCTACCTTTTAAAAATTCTTCTACCCAGCAAATGACTTTCTTATCCACTCCAATGGTTTTTACGTTATTTACTACCATTTTATGGCTTACTCTGTCAAACGCCTTAGACAGATCTAGTGCTACACTATCAATTTGGCCTCCCTTGTCCATTTCATCTGAAATATCTTGCATGTATCCCACCAACTGAGATTCGCATGAATATCCTTGCCTGAAACCATGTTGCCTGCTTGAAAACCACTTACGTTCCTCACATATATTTCTGATGTGGTTGCATATCAATCTTTCCATTAATTTACCTACCACTGATGTCAAACTGATTGGCCTGTAATTCTCAACTCTATTTCTCACCCCTCCCTTATGTACCGGTACTACCATTCCACTTTTCCAGTCCTGTGGTAAGCAGCAAGTGTCTAGACTCAATTTCGCCGGGAAACGCAACCCTCCCAGTCTGTTGCCGTCGGCAAATTGCTCGGTCAGCGGGGCCAGCGGTTCCCGCCACACGATACCGTGAATCACCGCACTGTTTAACACCTCCGCTGCCCCAAAAGTGCAGTGGCACAGTATAATGGGACCCTTACATGGTTAAGAACGGTTTCTTTGCATTGTAGCTAGTTTGTGACTTCAGTCTCTTATTAATCAGTGTTGTGAATAAACGTTTCTTTGCGGTTTGGCTGGTTTAGGGCTTCATACTCTTACTAATCTGTACCGTGTTTGAGTGTGAGTAAAATTATGGTACGTTACAGTTTGCAACAAAGAATATTTCTCTACGATACATATGTGAAGAAGAAGTCGTTTAAAAAGTGTCGCAGTAAATTTCGTCGCGAATATCCTGGCGCTTTACTGCCAGCTAAATCAACAATTCTGCGTCTGGTTAAAAAAGTAAGAGAAACGGGTTCATTTTTTAACAAAAAGAGACTGTCGGTCAACCGTATTCTCACAGAGGAGAAAATTGACGATATCGCTTTTCGACTAGAACAGTCACCCAAAAAATCATTAAGTCAGTTAGGGCAGCAGGCAGGCGTATCTAAGACGTCAGCTTGGAAAGTAACAAAGCTAGTTCACTTAAAGCCGTACAAAACAATTGTGGTGCATAAAATTACAGAAATAGACCAGGGGCCTAGGATTAGATTTTGCAACTGGTACCGGCAGGGTGTCCACGATGGCACTGTTGATCCGCAACTGACGTTTTTCTCTGATGAGGCCTGGTTTCATCTGAGTGGTTATGTTAACGCTCAAAACAGTCGACACTGGAGTTCAGAAAAACCAAATACTCTACTCCAACTGCCATTGCATGACTTAAAAGTGGGTGTTTGGTGTGCGATTAGTGCTTCGAGAATCATAGGTCCAATTTTCTTCCGTGAAACTCTTACTTCCGCAAGATATATCGAAAATATTGTGAAACCGTTTTTCGAGAAACTTACTGAAGAAGAAAAATTGTACGGCTATTTTCAACAGGATGGGGCGACAGCTCACACCGCTAGAGATTCGCTTGCTGCACTTGACGAAGTGTTTTATGATCGTGTAATCAGCCGTGGGTTGTGGCCCGCCAGATCACCGGATTTAAACCCTTGTGACTTCTACCTTTGGGGTAAACTTAAGGGTAAGGTGTACGAAGGAAATCCTCACACATTGGAAGAACTTGAGGAAAAAATCTATCAAGTAATAATGTCCATTGACAAAGGTGAAATCCAGCGTGTGTCTCGAAATATGTTCAGAAGATGTGAAATGTGCATTACACAAGAGGGTCAACACTTCAAGCATCTTTTATAAGGTAAGCTAATGAATTACGACACATTTAAATGCTTAGCACATACAAGTTTATGAAGCGTAATTATTGTGAAATAGTCCGCGGCCGACGGTCGAACAATGCCGGAAGCTGATCGCTCGCTCGCCGGGAGCAGTTTCTTCCTTGTAGCGCTAACAGTGGGTTGCGTTTCCCGGCGAACGCCCTGTATTTCAAGATAAAGTACAATGTCACATCCGACTATCTTTAAGATATCTGTAGTAATATTATCTTCTCCAGCCCCTTTATTATTTTTCAGCTTTCTTATTTCCTTCATGATTTCCTCAGGATGGATATCAAATTTTTTACTATCGTCATTTCTAATTGTGTTGTTAAGCTCGTTCTCCGAATTAGACCCTCCTGTTTCTGATTCATTGTCCCTAATGCTTTCACTGAACCAGTTACTTAAATTCTCTGCCTTTTTCAAATCGTCAGTAACTTCTTCTCCATCTTTATCTATAAGTGTCTCAAAACCTTCCTTCCCCTCAGTTTCCTGATATAGCCATAGAAATTTCTAGTCAATGGTCCTCCTGCACTGACAATACTCTTCATAAACCCTTCTTTAGCCATTTTCTTTGCTGTTATTAAGTCCTTGTTTAGTTGTTTTAAATATCCCCTACTACCCTGCTGTCTCTTAACTCTGTCATGTTCTTTTCTTACCAACCACTTTAACCTCCTCACTTCCCTATTATAGTACATATGTTCTCTACTTCTCTTCATTTTCTGCTTTGGAATAAATTTTTCTTCCCCATTTCTCATTATCTCCTTGAACTCTTCCCACCTTGACTCTACTGTACCTGAGCCTTCCTTCCATTTGCTGAATTGTTCTCTGAAATATCTCTTCAAATTTGAAACCTGTGCCTTTTTATAATTGTACCTATTTCCCCCTTCAATTTTGGCTGCTGGTTTACTGAATCCTGTAATATCCATCAGAACTGCTTCATGATCACTTATTCCTTCCGTTACTTGATACCTCAAAAAGTTTTCATCAGGCTTAATTAGAAATATATCCAAAATATTTTGTCCCCTAGTGTTTTGCTCAACCACTTGTGTAAATCCTCCTTCCCTTATTAAGATATTTGCAAATCTTTGTTCCCTTGAGTTATTTATCTTATTCCCTTCCCAGTTTACACCTGGTAAATTTAAATCCCCGCCGATGATGATCATTCTGTTCTCACCTCTGAAATCTGAGTATGAGTTTAATTTCTCCCCAAGAGCCTCATCCTCTTCTGTCATTCTTCCACTGCGGTAAACAGCCAACACTCTGATTTTTTCTTTTTTATTACCCCAGAAATCTACCCCAAGTAACTCATGGTCTTGATCTATGAACGCCAGTGAACTGTGGTAGTTTTTGCTAACTAGTATGAAGACTCCTCCACCAATTGCTCCTCTATCTCTGCGGTACACTCTGTAACCATCGGGAAAAACCTCACTGTCTAGTACTTCTTCTTTTAACCAACTCTCTACCCCAATTATTACTTGTGGTTCGTGCATCTCTATTAAGTTTGCAAATTTAATTACTTTGTTCATTATACTACTACAGTTTACCATTAACACCCTTACTACTGGCTTTACATTTTCAGAATTTATCTCCTCTTTCCCTCTTTTACCGCAGTCAGTTATTGTTTCAGCCATTTAATCTATTTCTTTAATATCTGTGACTTTCCCCATCGCGAATCTGCAATCAGTATCACTTTGATAATTTATTTCTGTCCCTTCACCAGCAGCCCCTAACCTAAAAAAGGCACAGTCCTGACCCCATCATCACTGGAAATGGGCTCCCTCACTGCTTTAGCTAACAACTCAGAAAGTACTCCCTTCCCCCTTCTATTTAGGTGTAGGCCATGCCTAGTGAAACCCCACCTACCAATGGTGTTCACAGGCACAACCCCCAACACAGAACTAATGCCTTTCCCAAGTAGCACTTCCGTTACATTACCTGTTGGTTGCCAAAATTGTAAAATTTAACCAATACGGAATGTGACAAATCATTTACTCGTGACTGTTGTGAATATTAGTCACACAACGAATCTAATAAAAGAACATAGCACTTATACTCCCTTTTTATTTTATTATAAATAATAACCAAGTCTAAACAACACATTTAAAAAGAAACAGCAAAACATCTGAATTGTCTCTTTTATATTATCAGGTTCAAGTGATTTGATAAATATCTTTAATCTCTCCTACGTCGCCATTCATATCTTATCCAATCTTGCGATTCACTACGTTTCGGCCTACATATTTCAGGTTCAGTCCTCTCTTCGTTCTGCTTTTCGAATTCTTAATGTACCTGACATCTTCATTCACCCTGTTTCTCATATATTTCTGTTCTGTATTTCTTTTCCAGTCGTTTGGGTATGCTTTCCACTCTTCCTTCGTACATCGTTTTCTGTAGTTATTGACTTCCAATACTGGTTCATTTCCGGTATCTGCATCATAATTCTTCCTCACTTTCAAATATTTCGTTTTTTCAATCCATTTTTTCTCTTCCTTCCCTTTTGTCATATCTTTGTACGTCTTTACCTTTGCATGGCTTCAATCGACACCCAACCGCGACCATCTTACTTCTCAGTTGTATCCTCTTCAACAGTCCCGGCCACTTCGGCCATCGCATCTTTTCTCCACTCTCTTTTTTTTTTCACACACATAGCTCGAAACACTGCCAACACTTCGAAGGAGCATCAGCATTTCTCTGGTTTGTCTCCCGATTGTTTATTAACCTTGCCTATATTATCATCTTTTACTTCCTCGTCACATTTTCTTTTTGTAGCTAGTAGTTGAAATTCATCTCCGTCTTATTCTTGTCACTCTCAGCTATTAAATAGTTCTTTGGCCTCATTAGCCTGCCTCCCGAAATCCTTCGAGACTCAACAACCTCGGCTGATGGTTTTCCGTACTTCTGTTTCCAATTTATGTAACTCTTTTCTGCGACAGTACACTCACAGTACACCGTCCGTTAGTATTGCGGTACCTACCCCCCCCCCCTCCCCTCCTTTATTCTTATCGGCATTACCAAAGTTTCCTCTTTTATTAACGGTTCCTTCATATTTCGAATGTCATAACCTTCTCATTTTAGTGAAATATACTTTCACATGTATTCATTTTCGTTCTCACATAGATCTTGCCACCTTTCTATTCTGTCAAATTCTTCGAGGAAATTTTCGATACTCTGCCATTGTTGTACTACCAATTTTCCTTGCGCCCTACTCGGCATTTTTTTGTTGAATGTCTACATCACTATCATCACTTACAGGTTCATCCAAGTATTTTAATGCCTTTATTTTGTTTTCGCCATTCCTACGCAGACTCCCATCTCTTAAAACGGTTCTAAAATTCTCAAAATGTTTTAGATTTCATTCTCGTTTCTGCTCTTCACTCGAATGCTTCGCCAACCATCCTATTCTGGACGTATCGGATCTTCTCCCTATCACTCCATCCAGTCGGTAGGTCAGTACCTTATACAAAGCCGGATGTACGTACCTCACCAACAAGCATAAAGTTTATCTCAGGTAGCCTAAAGCTACAATTAAATACTCCGCAGAACCCGTTCGAAATTATATTTTCTCCGTCTTCGACTGTCAGAAGAATTCACAATTAAACATTAAATCCTCTTCAGGTTGTAATGTATGAATCCAGACAATTAGATTTCAGCATTCAGGAGTTAAAACAAAATAGCGAACAGTAACGGAAATTCAAGGTGTATTTTAAAATTTAGCTGTGTTAGAAAAAGTTGTATACCACAGACGTTTAAAGAAATCTTAGAGCAAGGTTTCAGCAGTAAAAAAATCAAAAAGAATATTTTCATGTAAGAACGCGCAAATATGTACCAGTATCGTGAAATTCCATTGCAACTTCCTGATAAATATTTTACAAAATGATACGCAACTGTTTTTGTGTTCACTATTGTTCAGGAAACTCCAAAAAAGAAGTTATTTCTCTACAAAGGCACCAAAGGATATTGTTTCATAATAGGGGATTTTTTTGTTATTTGTCTTCTAGCCCTGAAGCTTAGGAATCAAAATAATGACCCCACGAACCAGTTTGCAAAATCGATTCAGCTAAATGACGGTTGATATAGGATTGATGCGATATTGTCGAAGAACGCCAAGCTGCAGGCGACGATGCGGTAAGTACGGAAATGTTTGTGTTTGGAAAGTGCTTCTACAACCTGGTAGTGCTGAGGTTTCCAGGACAAAGCATGTCTTACAGATAACATCAGCATCGGGAGTCCGCCCTTGACTGATGCTCTACATATGATTCATCAGCTGGTGATGTAAACACTTCCAACTCGCGTCCTTGTTCAGCGTGTACCACTAAGCAATTCCTAAGTGACGCTGCCCAACGTCGCTAAGGTCCAGACAAGGGCTTGGTCATTTTGATTAAGTGTTGTCTTATCGTACATACTAGTGTCTTAATATGTACAAGATACAAACATATTGGGTGAACAGTTTGAACTAACTGCAGGAATAAAATAAATTCTTGCTAACTGCGGGATCTACATGCCTAAAGCCGATTAGAGGGTCAGCATAGACGAGAAAGGAAGTCGTAACTCTTAATTGGTTGGAAGCAGATCTTCTCTCCTTTCAGGTTTTCTCTTCAGTTCTTAACAGGATCTCAGTTCATTTTTGTAAGTGTTTGATTCACACAGCATAATCTATGATGCTTCCCAGTTTATTTTTCCTTCTATAACTCTCTTCACTATCTCATCATTTGGAGATTAGCTGTACTGCTCTTCTGTAAACCTTCACGTTAATTCAGTTACTAAATAAATCTCCTCGTTTGTAAGTTTCCTTCACGTAAATACCGTTACTCAGAAGCTATACTTGAAACAGTCACACAATGCCAATTAAACGCGCCTAATCAGTATCCAAAGTATATCGCTTATGTACTTAGCTACTTTATCATCAACCCTTATTCAAAGCTTGTCTGGCTTTCATTTATCGAGAATCATATTCAAAATACAAACTATATAGACAGAAGGCGAATGAAACACTTACTGTTTCATAAGTAATTGAAGATGGCGTTGACATATTGTGAGGGGCCGAATTGTTTGACTACTGATGGGCTACGATTCTGGGCGTTTAGTGGACTAACCTATAGGATTTCAAACTATTGTCTTCGTCTTCTGTCTTCTTGGACGATCTAATCTAACTTATAATCTTGATGCTTCTTCATTCTTCTTGTCTTGAGGGCTATCTACTGTTACTATTGAGTCAGGCCGACACCATCCGTATTTCCGGTACGGAGCCGGTCATGACAATGTTTGCAAGACAATAGCAGGTGCAAGTGGAAATTACAACCAACTCTAGCAATGGAACGAAAATATCTAACTGTTAAAATCTTGTTTAATAGATCACTAACAGTTGGATAATACAGACAATACGTGATTGCTACAAGGACAGTTCCGAGCTAGCGTCGATTCTGGCTAAGTTAAGTTAATTATAAGTTGGATAGAATCCATCACCCTCTGGCTGGTAAAGACATACTGGCAGGCTAAGCTAACTGGTGGGAGCGGCTAAAGATGTTAGTTAACCCATGACTGTCGCAATACTGAGAGCGAGTCATCGTCGTGAAACTCTGAGGAAGACTTCTATTGACGTCAGTGATTGGCATTTAGTACTAAGCAGAACAGCAGTCTGATGAACAAACAAGCCCTGCCGACACTGCAACACGTGTCTACCAAGTTGTCTCGATGTATAACTTAATGTCTTAGTGTGTGAATATTCACCCAAAATCCCAATATTTCCAATAAGAATACTAAAGTCAATTCCGACACTGACAGTATGCAGCGAAAAAGTCGAGTAACGGGGAGAGCCATCATCCAAACAAAACTTTATTTGAAGCGGCAAAGGTTGTTGGGCAATTAACGGGAAGGACTTTGGCCATGAGCTTTTGAAGGAACTATTCCGGCATTCAGCGGGAGTGATCTCGGGAAACAATGTAAAGCTGAAATATGGTTGACCAGAGGAAATTCCAACCCGCGTCGTCGAAATGTGAGGCCAGAGCGGTACCACTACGCTGTCTTTTTGTTAATGACTTACTGAGCGTCCTGGCCTCGTATTCGGGAGGACGGCGATTCGAATCCCCGTTCGGGCATCCAGATTTGGGTTTTCCATGGTTTCCCAAATCAATCAAGGCAAATGTCGGGATGCTTCCTTAAAAAGGCCATGGCCGAATTCCTTCCCATTCCTTGCCCCCATCCTTTCCCGTCTCTAAAGACCTCGCTGTTGAGAGACGTAAAGCAGTTACAAAAAAAAAAAAAAAAAAAAAAAAAAAACATGTTAATGACTTACAACTTGCTAAGGTTGGACCAGTATCAGCGCCATTGCTCCTGCAAGGTTTCAAGTCACTGACTGGAACGATGGCGTTGGTCGGCTTCCAAAATGCTCCTGTGCTATTATCCTCCATATTACTGCATTAGTCTATGCTTTACTCTCTTATTACCTTATTTAACTTTTTTTGTCACAAGCCATTATCTCCCTTCATACCGAACCGAAATCAATGAATGAGGTATCACTTTAAAGCATAGGGTATCCGCTTTTGTGACATATTTTAAAAAAACTAATTTTTCTAAATCATACCCTTAAAGATAAAAAATGACAATATTTCTAAAATGCGTTTTTTTGAGTCTAGAGTCATTTATCTCCCTGGATACCTAACCCAAAGTAGGATTATGGTGATAAATGTCTCAGCTGTGGTGATTTCATATATTCAGAACATTTTTTTTTTTTTTTAATTCAAACAGTGGTTGTACAACGCGTTTTTCTATCACGAACATTTAGGGAGCGTTCACAAACCACGTAGCTCCATTTTGGCCTTCTCTGAACCAACCTTCTCACCCCACGTAGCCCAGCGTGGCTTTTGCCTCTACCCCCCCCCCCCCCACTACGTAGCACTTAGATTTTCCCCCTACTGATTTCTGAAAATATTTTGCATTCTTTTCTCTTGTCAGATTATAGTAAATTACATATGGAGGTAATTAAATGACGAAAATAAGTATTCACAAGCTGTTGTGTGTTCTGTACCTCATTTTGATTGTGACAAATAATATAAATGGAAAGCTACGTGGCCTGGCTCTGAAACCCCCCCCTCCCCCCAAGTAGCCCAGCGTACTTCTCCAGCCAACACCTCCCCCCTTTTATACAGAGCCACGTAATTTATGGACGCTCCATTATCTCCATTAATATCTAACCGAAATAGGTAAATGGGGTATCATTCTGAAGAATAATGTCTCCGCTGTGGTTGCATCATATTTGAAGAAAGCAAATTTTCGGAATTTTACCCTTAAAGAGCAAAAGTATCCTTATTTTCATAACGTATTTTTGTGTCACGAGCCTATTTATTCGTAAAATGTTCTGACGGGCTACGATCACAAAAACACATATCGCATAGATGTGGATATTCTGTGTGTATTTTGTTTAGTTTGTCAGGGATTGGAATGAGTTACCAAGAGAAATGATGAATAATTTACCGAAAAATTTGAAAGAATTTAAAGATAAAATTTGTAGAGGGCAAATGTAGGTGGCTGCAGGATAGGGGGAAGATGGGTGTGTAGGGACATTGCCACCGGAGCCTGTGCTACATTGCAATTAAAATTAAATAAAAATTTAAAAAAAGGTTAGTTGTAATCTGCTAAGGTCAGTGACAGTTTGTCATAGATATGATTTACGCGTGCAGAAGTTATTCGTAATTGTTTCGTGTTATGTTGAAAGTATTTGGTTACGTCCCTATTACACTACACAAATAAACAATTGCTACAAATGAGGAGGTTCTTTTTTCATCCTAAACAAACCACAAGCCTTGCTAATCACTAGACTTGCGAAATTTTCGCGTGGGTCATCTAGTTTATCACATTATCAAACACATTATTAGCGCGTACATATCATTAGTACTCTTCCTGTCCTCATTAGTTATTCCCTTGATGAGCACGTTTGCGCCTCTCCTGTAACATTAACTTAGACCTGGAAGTCTAATCATGCGAAATTTTGTCTACTGTTGTGTATAAATAGGCTTACAATAAATGTTTATTGATTTTGAGATTGTTAGTGTATTTTCTTTTCGCCAATAAACGGTAATCAAATAAATAACACGCTGTTTGTGTGCGTATCATGAACGATATGCACAATTTTTTATGGCTTTACACCTCGTCAGCGTCGAAGCCATTAGAGGCGAGTGAGCAATGGAAAAGAAAGGAATGGGAAGGATTTCGGCCATGGGCTTTTGAAGGAACCATACCGCCATTCGTCTGCAGCGATGTAGGAAAATATGGAAAACCCCATGGCAGAACTCATTCTCGTTCCTTGCCCCCAGTCCCTTCATGCCTTTAATGATCACGACATTGACGAGACATAAAACCATAAACAAAAAGAAACAAACCTGATCATTAATATGCCAATTTAAACGCTGTACATACTTTTCTTTCAGTGTTCTGTCAATTCATTCCTTAGCAATTGCTTAACTAAATAGAATTGTTATAAAATAAAATTCAATGTAATTCCTCTTGCCTTGCGCTGTAGCAATAGGTTTCCGTTTCCATTCAGGTCCAGGTTGCATTTCAACCTAACCAAATACTACGCTAAACTTTCGCCAAAAAAATAATACTACAATTTCACACATGTACTCTATGCATGTG
Organism: Vandiemenella viatica; assembly: GCA_031002005.1. NCBI lineage: Eukaryota > Metazoa > Arthropoda > Insecta > Orthoptera > Morabidae > Vandiemenella > Vandiemenella viatica. Next base: position 16,922,731 of record CM061914.1, on the reverse strand, counting down.
CAATAGCATCGCGATATAAATTTGATCAAAAATCTTCAAGGGTTTTTACACCTTTCTTTTTCTAATCCGTGATTCAGACCAATATTACTACGTTTGAATGGCTGACACAGTTGCTGAAATAATAGCTTCAGTAATATTGTTTAGTGAAAGCTAAAGAAATTAAAACAAATCTTACAAACTTACATTATGCCACGTAATATTTGTTATAATTGTAATGTAGGCTGCACAGATCACGATCAGTGTACAACTTTTTCTGTTCAAACGATTTAATAATTTCAGTAATAGAACACATTTTAAATTAGTAGGAAAAAAAGATTAAATTATTCATGTCCTCTGCTGTAACGTTAAATGCCAGTCGTAATTCTGACCCATGCTAAATAACAATCTAATCAAAACTTTGGCTAACATTTATGCTCGAAAATTAAAGCTTTTATCTTACATATCTATGGACAAAGAATCTAGGTATCAAAAGAATAATAAGTAAATATTAGCATCTAAAGGTTGATGTATCGATTGAAACGCAATACATATTTTTATTTCAGTGTTCTGTCAGTTAATTTATTCGCGGATGCTTAGAAATGTTGTTATATAACGTACATAACCTACTTGTATAACAAAGACGTAAAGCATAACGTCATAGAGTGACGTCATGGCGTTACAGATGACGTCAAAGATTACCAAAACTTGCGTTTTATAAGTATAGATTTAGCAGACGGTCTTATTTTGTGAAAAAGAACCTTCATTTTCTTATTAATCATATCGGTTCTAATCTCACTGATGTGTCGTGCTTAGTGGTTAGAATTGGCATTGTGGGGCCTGCGGTTTACAACATGTCATCTTGTTCGCTTGCAGCTTCTATTGTTTTATGCTTCTGTTAAGAATATTTGGATGAAATTTGGTTTGATGCCAGCTTGTTGGTGTGGAGTTTTATACTTGGACACCGATTTTTTAATGTCTGGAGGTGGAGTAGAGTGGATTTGGCAGTCTCTACACCTAGCATTCGTATAGGTCGTAGGGAAGCGTAACTGATTTGAGGATCCGTATTTTTGTTGGTACATTTGTCCATCAGCATCATCGTTGAAAGTTTGTGTCTGCATCCGCAAGTGCGGAACTTTCGCGTGAAATCCTACATCCGCTTTCGCATCCGCAATATTTATTGCGGATGTATAACTGATGTTTTTTTTACATTGCTACATATATTATTATTTTCTCTTTACGCGAGATTTTGCCCATCGTCGCTTAGCTAACGATAATGTGATTGGTTTTTTTTCTGACGATGTTGCAATAAAAATAACAATGAATTGAGCGGGGTTATCACCTAAGCGACGAGTTTACAAGTTTTAACTTGCATGTAAAGAGGCTTATACATGATCCACCTTACAGGACATCCGTCTAGAACTACCATAGGATGCGCTCACCCATTCACGCTAGTAAAAGGGGTCCAACAAAATGTTCCAAGCAGTGCTTCCCACTCGTATTTTCTCGCGGCGCACCAGTGTCCTTACCGCACACTCGCAGGATGTTTCCTCCAATCATGATCCAACGCCATAGCTTGTTGGACAGCAAGGATCCGTGTTGTTTGTTTGGGAGTCCAACAACATCGAACAACATCCAACATGTTCTGCATGTAGTCCTCTAACCACTGTCACGGGTTATCAAGAGTTCTTTATCGAAAATCGGATCATACAAGTTGTCCTGTGAATGCACCAATAGTGCGGTGGAAAGGCGGGTGGCGAGCACGGAGGTGTGTGATTGGCGTGGCCTTGTGCTTGACACTAGAATTAGTCGATCCGAGAACTCCGCGTAGTTCATATGACAAAGACTGCTTTTTAGACGATTGCGCAGTTATGTAAATAACCTAATCCACTTCTGATAACATCCCACGTTTTTTATTATTGAAAGATGAGGCAAAAATTACATCAGTGGGACAGTATTATATGGAAGTAGTATTTATTTGTGAAAAAATATAGAATTTGGCATAAAAATATACTTTTTGATTTTAAGTTTTTTTGACAAAATATTAAAATCTAAATAATTATAAATTTATTTTTACACTTCCGCGTCCGCATCCGCGGATGTAAAGCATTGAACATTCGCAAAGAGGACTTCCGTTAGACCCGTCGTCAGCGTCATCACCTACTTCAGAGTACGGTCTTGATACGCGGTTACGGGCCTGATATGTAGCCCACTTAAAAGGGACTCCTGTTTTGACTCTCCATTGACAGTTTAGAATGTTGCATAATGTGTGGACGATCTCTCGACAGCAGAATGTTTATGATATCGTCGGCAATCACTGCTCCTTGTTAGTTCATACCCTGTCGACTGGAGCAGAGCTTGGGCTTATATTTAGCGTTGTGTTCTCCTTGATCCTATGTGAGGTCTCTTAAATATATGTTGCAAAAATTATACAACTCTACGACCGAGTTATAACGGCAGTCGCTCTTGCCGCGGCGGATGCTGGCGCCACCTGCTCCGTGACGTCACGTGTTTGGCTGCGCCCTGGCGGTGCGGCCTTGTGCTGTGACGTCATCTGTTTATCTGCGGCGTGTCCGGCTTCGAGAGGCGACCAGCGGGGTAAAGTTTCCGTCCGGCGTGGTTGTTGCTGTATCACCTGGCTCGCTCCGTTCAGACGAGGATTGTCGGTTGACACTAGTGAACAGGAAACAATAACATTCATGGGTGTCAAATTAAATATTACAACACGCCGACTCTTTTTAATGGACTATTTGTGCAAGTATTTTCCAAAAACCCTTCAAAAGAATACCATTTCCTCTCCTCTTTATTTCCGAAACTACTGATACAATTTTTTTTTCAAAATTTGCAGCGACGTGCAACCTCCAAACAAAGACCAAAAAAACTATAGAGATTTTTCTGGAGTTAATGGTTATGGCAGAGTATCTAAATGAGTAATTTAAAAAAAATTATTGCTAAGCGGTTATTTTTTCCACAAAAAAATCGTATTTACCATTCAAGAGAGAATTTTATGAATCGAATAATAATTACATAGTGAAAAAATCATTTTTATAATGTTTTCAAAAGTTTTCTAAAAGACTATAATCATTTTTTGAGTTTGATTTATATATACGATTTGATAGACAATTTCTCCAAACTATCGGTGAACTCAATTTAAAAATCACATGTTGCTGATTCTTTTTGGAAATGTTTTTACAAGAGAACTTTTTCAGCTATTGGATTTAATGCATAGCGAAAGTAGAATGCATTTAGCTAATTTTAATTCACAAAATTATATTCTGATGACTAAAATAACGTCGATGAAGACTTTCTGACCTTTAAGTAATTGTAGGAATGTAAGAACAATAAATAACATGCAGCGGATAGTAAGCAAATTTTTCCTGTTCGTAAGATCATGATGTTAACAATCTCAATTTTTTGTATCGCGCAAAATGGAACAAATTTATAGCGACCTTCCCCAAACATGGCCAAATAGAATTTTGCAAGACATGAAACAGCGCCTAACGTGTCACATCTTAAAATGCCAAACTGTCGGATACGGGCGGTATAAGAATGTTTAGATTGGTGGGGAAAAAAAAAGAAAAAAATGTTTTACTTTTATGCCTTCCTTTCCATATGTGCATTATTATCCAAGAGAATGTTTGGGAATCCTTCAAGTCTTCATTACGTTTGACATTTGTTCATAACGTAGACTTGAAAGTAGTAGTATGTTAGCTCCAAGCATAATAAGTAATTATTCAACCGTGAGGAAGATGAATTCAGCAATTTGGCAAAATACTTGCTCTGCTCATGTTCAGTGGCACAAATTGACAGCGTCTTTACGTCTCTTGTTTAATATCCAAAGTGAATCACAGCAGGGCAAACAAAACTCATTGGTTTAGGTAGTACACAACAACAGTAAGTGGAAGATACATGGATGGAAACACAACTAGTTTTCAGCGTTCCATGCGTGTACTTACAATTATATTACGGTTACACTGCATCACAATAATGTATTAAAACCATCTGGGATTTAATTCGTCGATTTCAACTGGGAATCGTTCATTCGTGACTTACAGGACTAGTTAATTATTCTTGAGACTTAATTACACGAAACATTCTTTAACACTAATCTGAAAATTAATCAGCTTCAGGTATAGACGTGTTGCTTCAAGAGAATTAAACAATTATAGACCACTGACAAATGGCTTGTTAATGCGAGCTCGGATAACACAGGGTCCAGGGTTCAAGTCCCAGTTAGCACGAGAGTTTTAATAGAGTCGTTCACCGTTCTACTCATTAAATTCAGAACAAATTTTTTTAATAATCCTGTTGTGGGAATTTGGGAATATTTGTATTCGCCATAAAATTCCTTGGCTCTATAATTTAAATTATGTAAACGTTTCTCATAATTTTTTATGTAATTAATCCTTTCTAATCTAAAAAAAAAGAACCCTAAGAAAAAAGAGAACAGCGTCGCGTAGAATCTCCAACAGATGAAAATCAGTGTTTAGTATTTTTTATTTTATTTGCCAAGCTGTATGTTAGGAACTATTTAAACAATGCACTTCTTTTTCTTTAATAAATAGTGCAAAATTATAAAGCAATACTACATCCTCAAAAAACGAAGGAAGAGAAGCAAGCAGAGTTACAAAGAATTATGAAGTCTTGAAAACGAATATTTAATATAATTAAATTCGTAATATAATAAGTAGAAAACATTTATATATTATTACGATATAAGAAACGCTATCTGATTGCAAAAATCAGAATATTGAGACAAAGTGGGGAAAATAAGTTATGGGCGCAGTTTTTAAATAAAAGTACCTATATTAAACTACTCGGCTTCAAGTAACAGTGAAGTCTTCAAATATATATTTTAATCGTTATAAAAGATAAGCTTGGTCCCAATTCCGAAGGTTGTTTGGACTCTATCCTAGCCACCAGCCGTACCGCGTACAGGGGACCACGGCGTACTTCACATTACACAGCAAGCTGTGCCATTGGTGAAGGTCGGATTAAACTTCTCACCGAAATAGGAATCTAAACGGAAGATCTTTCGCCCTCCAGTCAGACACCTTAACCACCAAGCCACCACACCGCTCATGAAAACACTAAGCAAACAATCTTTTATAAGTTAAAAGTGTTCCATAATTTTGGATTTCGGATCAATCAAATTGGAAATTTTTCGAATACAATTAAAATAATTTATTCTTATTCTGTTGCTACGTATCAAGGCACGTTTTTGCACGGACGCAGGTGTGTCTGGTGGTAAACTGGTAACGACAGTACAGCTAGTCCCTAGTTTAACAAGTCCTCGCTAGAAATATATCGACTTCTGTTTGGAACATCCCTTCAACCAACATGCAACCATTAATGTGTAAAATATGTTACGTTTGGATTCCTTGCAGTAATTGGAACACCAGCTTTGAATGAATGTATCTAGGTGTTAGTTTATTCCTTGTAGCCCTTATTATTATGTTGAGGTGAAAAACCAACATGACCAATAACGAGATTTGTCCCTGGTCGAGATATATCTTCTCTTGACCAATGTGGCGCAACTTTAATACATTAGACAAAATGCACTAAGATGTTTACGAAATCATAGCATGTCTTCAACAACAGGCTCCCACAGCTACACCATTACTCAAAAGCAAGCAACAAGAGAGTTCATTTAGTCCAATTACAATTTCACAAGAGAAAAAGAAACATTAGAAGACTTTAATATAGCGCTCCTATTGTTTCGTCTTTGGTCTTTACAACTCTAATTAGCAGTAAAAGATACATAATCTATTAATATATTTCTATCAGAAATAATTGTTTGGAATCGCTAATTACTCAGTAGACTCGGAATTCAAATTTCACATTTCGTTGTATTAAATCCGACATTCAAATAATTTCTAAAACTGTTGCCTTTTTAAGTTCTTCTTTAATAATTCCATTCCTTTCTATGTAATCTGCATCTGATATGATGTCAAACACACTTAATCGACCACGACAATTTTACTTCTGAGATTATTATTTGTTTGTTCTTCTCTATTATTATTATTGTTTTGAGAATTAATTCTGGAAGGTAAGTTTTTTTCTCACTCGTCTATGATTATTCCATCATTCCATTATTTTCACTTTTCTCGCTAAGTTGAAAAAACAAGACGGTCCCGCCATAACTCTAGAAAACACCCAAAGTCAAATTCGAACCAGTAGTGAGCTTAGTGGCTGATTGGTTAACACTCTGGCCTCGCAGTTTGGAGGACACGGGTTCGAATCCCCGCCCGGACATCCAGATTTGGGTTTGCCATGGTTTCCCCAAATCACTCCAGGCGAATGCCGGGATGCTTCCTTCAAAAGGCCGTGGCCAAGTTCCTTCCCGTTCCGCCTCTAATGACCTCGATGAGGCGTAAAGCCATAAGTAAAAAAAAAAATTCGACCCGGCGGCTGGTTCTTTAATCTAAAGGAAGGAAACAAGTGGTGTTATTAAACTTGCCTAACGAACTTTACAAAGATTATGTTATTTTCGTAGCGCAACATCAGAATTGTTATACTGTGTCGAATGTCTTCTGAAAACGCGAATTAGTCCGTCAGAGACTGAAGGTATTTTAAAAATAACTTTCCTTTGTAAATCAGTTCCTCTTTTGACATAGTAATTTGTTCACATTCAGGAATTTTGTAATAGCTCAAATTCGAATAAACTACCGAGCGGGCGGTGTAACGGTTAGCGTTCTTGCCTAGCATTCGGGAGGACGGCGGCTCGAATCCCCGTCCGGGCATCCAGAATTGGGTTTTCCATGGTTTCCCCAAATCACTCCAGGCAAATGCCGGGATGCTTCCTTCAAAAGGCCATGGCCAAATTCCTTCCCATTCCTTGCCCCCATCCTTGCCCCCCATCCTTTCCCGTCTCTAAAGACCTCGATGTTAAAAAGAGACGTAAAGCAGTTCCAAAAAAAAAAAAAAAAAAAAAAAAAAAAAAAAAAAAAAAAAAAAAAAAAAAGCGGAATAAACTGAGAAAAGGCGGAATGGGTTATCTCTTAAAATATTAAGATTTTTTGTTTGTCTTTTATCCAAATAAGGCGCCTATTTAAGATTTAATGTATTAACGGATATGAAGATTACTACACAAGTACTGTACGTATCACTGACAGAGTGCTAATCTCTATTGTAAGACGTTATATAGCTGTAAGCGTCGCAATTTTTCAATTTTTCAGTGAACAGTGTTTTGTTTTTTTTTCCTGTGTACTAATTGTAAAGGGAACGTCCATAAACTACGTGACTCCATTTTGGCCTTCCTTGGACCCCCCCACCCCCCATGCAGCCAAACGTGTTTTTTCTCTCGTTTGTTCATTTTCATTTCCTTTTATCTGATTTCCTGGAATAGGCCTCATATCGAAAGGGGAAAAGCTCCATCCCCTACTATTACATACTGCATTTTCAACTCAGTTCCTTGGATGAAGTTGTCATCTTGCAAACTAAATTTTCTTGTAGCTAGTGCGTCACTTAACCTGCTGTGGATAAATGTTTTTCCACCTTAACTTTTTCATAACCCCCGACGACCAAAATAACAAAACAGTATTCAGCAATTACAAGAGCTAGTAAAATCTAGAAACACATTTATTTTTCTGTATCAAAAATAAAGATAATCGCAATTCAGTAACAACATGCTTGTCATCCAATGTGCCTATGCAATGGGGGAAATTCCGTTTTGAATTAAACCCATTGCCTTTTCCACTTAGTTTTCTTCTTCTTCAATGAACATCTTAAGAAGAAAAGAGCTGTTTGACGTGTCCATTTGCAGTGCATGAGCGGCTGAATTTATCGTCGAGAACCTATGGCGGTGGCAGCAACAGAAATGTGACTCGCAGCGTTCCGATGCGTCCAGATGTGAGTTGCAGCATTTCCGCTCAATGCGATGCGACGCGGCCCGCCGTAGTGTGCGCGTACCTTTACGCCGCAAGTAGTTTGAGATGTACCCGGCATTTGCCAACATTATTAGGAGGAACAGCATGCAGGACGTCCTGTGCGCCAGGCCATACAGCCGCTGTACCGCTCTAAAGGCGGGTACACATCAGTACGACGCATCGCACGAACGGGACCGAGGCGAGTGCGGCGAGGCATCGAACGAGGCAGGTATCCGTCCATTCGTTTGTTTTGAACAGTTGGCAGTATAGTGGAGTCAGAGGGTGGATATGGATCGCGGTGACAATTCAGCAGTGGCTAGTACTGCATTCAAAATGATTGCTAAGTTTAGTTAATTTTTTTTTTTTTTTTTTTGCTGTCGTCAGTCTTTAGACTGGTTTGATGCAATCCTCCATCCCTTCCTATCCTGTGCTAACCTCTTCATTTCTACATACCCCTTACAATCCACGTCCTCAATTATCTGCTTCATATATTCTAATCTCTGTCTACCTCTGCAGTTCTTACCTTCAACTGTTCCCTCCACTAACAAATTAACCAATCCAGCATGTCTCAAAATATGACCTACCAGCCTGTCTCTTCTTCCTGTAAGCTTCTTCCATAAACTTCTTTTCTCACCCATCATTTCTAAAACTCGTTCATTTCTTACTTTGTCTGTCCACCTAATTTTCAGCATTCTTCTGTAGCACCACATTTCAAATGCTTCAAGTTTCTTTCTTTCCGGTATTCCTAAAGTCCATGTTTCGCTACCGTAAAGTGCTGTGCTCCACACATAGAGTTTTAAGAAGTTCTTTCTAATTCCTAGATCAATATTTGAAACTAAAAGGTTTCTCTTTTTCATGAAGGCTCTTTTTGCTAGTGCTATTCTGCTTTTAACATCATTCCTGCTTCGGCCATCGGTTGTAATTTTGCTTCCCAAGTAACAGAACTCACTCACTTCTCCTATTGCATCAGATCCTATTTTTATATTTAATCTGCTAGTATTGGTGTCATTTCTGCTACATTTCATCACTTTTGTTTTACTTTGATTTATATTCAGTCCAAAATCTTCCTTCAGTATTTTGTTCATGCCATTCAATAACTTCTCAATATCCTCAGCCCTCTCTGCTAATAAGACAATGTCGTCAGCAAATCGTAGCATACTGATTTTTTCTCCCTGAAAACTTATGCCACATGGAAATTTTTCTTTGACTTTCTTCATTGCTTCTTCTACATACAAGTTGAATATTAACGGGGATAGACTACAACCTTGTCTCACACCCTTTTTAACTGATGCATGTCTCTCGTGATTCTCTACTTTTATAACAGCCACTTGATTCTTATATAGTTTATAGAGGATTCTTCTATCTCGATACTTTAGACCTGACTTCTTTAAAATTTTGAACATCTTGTCCCACCTAACATTATCAAAAGCTTTTTCTAAATCAACAAATGCCATAAAAGTATCTTTGTTTTTCTTGATCCGCCCTTCAAGTATTAATCTTAAAGACAGAATTGCTTCCCTTGTACCGCGATTTTTCCTAAACCCAAACTGATCTTCACCTACTATCTCTTCTACTACCCTTTCCATCCTTCTGTATATTATTCTGGTCAGTAATTTTGAAGCATGTGATGTTAGACTAATTGTGCGATAATTCTCACATTTGTCAGCTTGTGCTTTTTTGGAAGTGTGAAGATGATATTTTTATTAAAATCAGTTGGAATTTCTCCTGTATCATAACTTTTTGATATCAGCTTGAATAATCTTACGATTCCTTCCTCTCCTAGAGATTTAAGAAGTTCTGCAGGGATCTCATCAAGTTCCAACTGCCTTATTTGCTTTCAAGTCATTCAGAGCTTTATTAAATTCTGTCCTCAAAACAGGATCTCCTAAGTCATCCATGTCGACATCGCCTTCCTTTTCCAATACACTATTGTTCAAGTCGTCCCCAACATACAGTTTCTCAATGTATTCCTTCCATCGGTTAGCTCTATCTTCTGACCTTAAAAGAGGTTTCCCATCGGCAGCTTTAATGTTCATACCTCTTTTCTTCATTTCTCCAAAATTCTGTTTGATCTTTCTATATGCAACATCTACTTTTCCTGCAACCATTTCCTTTTCTACTTCTTCACACTTTTCTTGTAGCCATTTTTCTTTTGCTATTTTGCATTTCCTATTTATTTGATTTCTAAATTGCCTGTACTGCTCTCTTCCTGCTTCATCCTGAGCATGTTTGTACCTTCTTCTCTGATTCATCAGCTCCAAAATTTCTTCTGTGATCCAAGGTTTTCGGGCAGCTTGTTCCCTAAAGCCTAAGGTTTCTTTGCCAGCTTTCATTATTTCGGTCTTTAATGCATTCCATTCGTCCTCGGTTGAGCTCCTTTCACAGTTAATTCTTAGACCTGAAGTCTACCATTTCTGCAAATTTTTCTCTTGTGCTAGATTGTTTCAGTTTATTCACTTCCAGTCTGTTCTGCTTATGCTGCTTCCTTATTCGCTTGAATTTCAGCCTGCACTTCATTACTAATCAAATTATGGTTCGAGTCTATGTCTGCTCCTGGGTACGCTTTACAGTCTAGAACTTGATTCCTGAATCTCTGTTTGACCATGATATAATCTAGCTGATATCTGCCTGTATCCCCAGGACGTTTCCAGGTGTATATTCTTCTTGCATAGGTTCTTAAACAGTGTGTTCGCCACTACTAGCTTATATCTTTCACAAAATTCTAGCAACCTGCTTCCTCGCTCATTTCTTTCTCCTAGACCAAAACTTCCTACAGTATTCCTCTCTTTTCCTTCTCCCACTATTGCATTCCAATCACCCATGATTATTAGATTTTCCTCCCCTTTCACATATTGGATTAATTCTTCAATTTCAGCGTATATTTTTTCTATTTCTTCGTCATCTTCCTGTGACGTTGGCATATATACTTGTACTAATGTGGTTGGGACGGGCTTAGTTTCTAACCTCATCAAAATAATCCTGTCACTAAATTGTTCATAATAACTCACCCGTTTCCCTACTTTCTTGTTCATTACAAATCCTACACCAGTGACTCCATTGACAGCTTGTGTGCTAATTATCCTGTGTTCCCCAGACCAGAAATCCTGTGCGTCCTTCCATTTAATCTCACTAATCCCAACAACATCTAACTTAAGTTGTTCCATCTCCCTTTTTAAGTTTTCTAACCTACCTGCCCTATTCAGACTTCTAACATTCCACGCTCCGACTCGTAGAATGTTTCTATCCATTCTGATGACTCCTCCCTGAGCAGTCCCCACCCGGAGATCCGATTGGGGGACTATTTTACCTCCGGAATATTTTACCCAGGAAGAAGCCATCATGATATATGTAATTTGAGAGGATTACATGTCCTCGGGATACCCTTTGGGTCTTTAATGCAGTGGTTTCCCGTTGCCTTCTGCATCCCCATGCCGTTGATCATTTCTGATTCATCCGCCTTTAGGGGCCGTTTCCAACCCCAAGGGACAAGAGTGTGCCCTGAACCGCTCCCCGCTCTTCCGCCCTCTTTCAGAGGCCGTTGGCAAGCAGTGGGTGACTCCTTATACCGGGAATCTTTCAGTCGCCAGAGCCTCGTCCGTGCAAACAGGGTGCACCACGTGAAGGAGAGGTTGACATTTGGTTGGAAAAGACTAGTATAGTCTCTCCCAAACCCTTACACCCCAAGTTTAGTTAAAGAGAGAAATAAAAGACGGTGGTGGACAGCTAGACTTTTTTGGGACTAATGTAATTTAATTTAATTGTGTTGGAGACCACGCTCCGGTCATCCCTAGTCATCCAGGTATCCCGTTTTATTTTATATAATTTGAGTGTTAAATTTCTCCCCCATTTACTTCTGTGATTTACGAATTTTAATTTTAAATTCCATCAGCGTTTTTGGTAATTTAATGCACACTAGTGTTAAAATATTATTTATTTTTAAACAGTATGATGGAAGAAAGAATGACCATTTTAGAAACTTTGCATGAATGTCATTCACTGACTATATGTCTTATATTATAGTTGATTTGAGAGAAAATTTCTAAGAATGATACAAATTTTCGATAAGCAGTAACTACTTATACTCTCAGGACGTAATAATGTAAAGGGTTTTATTTTTTTAGAAAGAATATTGACGATAAAATAATAGTATGAAGCCTACGTTGATTCGTATCCTCTTGGATTTTAGAACTACTTCTGCGGCTGTGGTAATGGCAGAGACCTCACAAGAGCCACTAAGACGATTTAACAACTGAACCACTGTACCGTGCTGTCTGCCTCATACAGATTTTTTATGGCTTTACACCTCGTCGACGTCGAGGTCAATAGAGGTGAGAAAGGGTTGGAGTCAAGGAACTGATAGGAATTCGGCCATGGCCTTTTGAAGAAACCATCCCGGCATTAGTCTGGAGTTACTTCAGCAAATCGGAATATGGACGGCCGGACGGAGAATCGAAGACACGTCTCCCAGAGTGAGCAGACAGAGCGATCCCACTGAGTCAGCACTGCTGGTCTCTCTAGTGACATCTTATTCCATGACTGCAAACGATGCACTGATTTGCTATTTCGGTGGCTTATAATATTTCATGGTATTTTCGTGTCCACAGAATGAAGAAAGTAGCAAAATTTATGGTTTATTTTTCGCAGCGATTTTCCACGAAAAGTGAGAAAAAGTGAAGTTGTCAGCAACGAACCAAAGGTAAAACCACTTGATACGCGTTTCGCAACATGACACATGAACAAAGGGGTCGTTAGATATAATGCAGTGACGCAAAAACACAAAATCCAAGCCACGATGACGTAGATAATTAAAATTGCCGCAAGTAAACCTGAAGCAGTGCAAGTGAATGCCTCAGTTTCAAATTATTAGCTCGACACTGCAATCTGAACCAAATAAGCATAAGATCTTACGCAGCAAATAACAGCCCAGCAAACAAACTTTCGTCTTCATACTCCTCCATAATAACAATGCGTGACACAGCATTATTGGCCGAGAGAACAGAACTAAGCCCTACCAGACTAATCAGTTCCTGTCAAGGGTTTTTCTTAATAGTCTAACTATTCCCACCGGATAAAAGAGAACTACATTTTTTCAAAATGAAATTCGAACGTTAAACTGTTCTAGTGTTCTTGTAAAAGCGAACGATGGTTTAAGGACCTTTTAAAATCACAACACAAGCTGGGATTTGAACACTGAACCTCTCAACCCCATTTGATACCTCACCATTTATTCATGTGGTTTTTTTTTGTTTTTTAATAATAATAATAATAATAATAATATAAATGATCTATACTAACTTGCACCAACTATTAAGTTACTGCATTCGTCTCACATGATACTTAATTACTATTCCATTTTATATACCTATGACTGATTCCTAGGCAGAACATTATGTCCACCTACCTAATAGCCGGTATGTCCGCCTTTGGCACGAATAACCGCGGTGACGCGCAGGCCGCATTTAGGCTCTGTGGGCCCCTGGGCTATACATGTGGTGCGGGTCCCCTGTCGGCAGTGGCCCTGGTGCCTCTGGCTACGGATGCTTCAATTTCGAAATTCGACCCAACAAAAATTTATGGCCCCCTCTTTGTGGTGCGGGCCCCCCTTTGTGGTGCGGGGCCCTAGGCTACAGCCTATGTAGCCTATGCTTAAATGCGTCCCTGGCGACGCGTCTTGGCATGCAAGCAATGAGGCCTTGGAAGGTCGCTGGAGGGAGTTGGCACCACATCTGCACACACAAGTCACCTAATTCCCGTAAATTCCGGGAAAGGGGGCAATGAGCTCTGAATCCTCGTTCAATCACATCCGAAATCTGTTCGATAGGGTTCAGATCTGGAGATTTGGGGGGGGGGAGGGGAGCAGCACATCAATTGTAACTCGCCACTGTGTTCTTTGAACCACTCCATCACACTGCTGGCCTTGAGATATGGCGCATTATCTTGTTAAAAAATGCCACTGCCGTAGGGAAACATGATGGACATGAAGGGGTGTACGTGGTCTGCAACCACTCTACGATAATTATTGGCCGTCATAGTGCCTTGCACGAGCTCCACTGGACCTATGGATGCCGACGTCAATGTTCCCCAGAGTATTTATTGAGCCCTCAGCGTGTTAAGAAGTGGTTTCCCTGGAAAACGACGGATTCGCACCTTTCCATTAGCATGATAAAAAAGGTATCGGGATTCATCAGATCATGCAACGCTCTGCCACTGCGACAAGGTTCAGTGACGATGGTCACGTGCCCATTTCAGTCGTAGTTGCCGATGTCGCCATGTTAACATCGGCACACGCATGGGTTGTCGGCTGCGGAGGCCCATCGTTAGGAGTCTTCGGTGCACTGTGTGTTCAAATACACTTGTACTCTGCCTAGCTTTAAAGTCTGATGTTAGTTCCGCCACAGTTCGCCGTCTGTGCTGTTTTACCAGTCTGCCCAGCCTACGACATCCGACATCTGTAACGAGGGGTGGCCGCCCAACCCCTCGACGTTTGGACGTGGTTTCACCTCGGTTTGGCCACTTTGTGAAGACCTCCGACAAGTCGTGCAGTTTCCGAAATGCTCGTGCCGAGCCTCTGGGCCACCACAATCTGCCCTCGATCAAACTCAGATAGATCGCGCGCCTTGTCTGACTAGCATTCATTCCTCGTCAGGTGACGCTGCTATCTCCTGGACTGGTTTATATCGATAGTAGGTAGTCATAATGTTCAGGCTGCTCAGTGTAGGATTTATCTGAAACATGCTAATATTCTTCGCTATATCCTATCGACTCTTTAAGGGCGAGGACATGAAAACCTTAGGACCGGGCAGCGGTTGAGATCAAGAAATTAAAAACAAATTCTTTCATGGCCTTTTGTAAGAACAATCACAAAATTTGTTGTTTTCTGCTTCTGGCTATGCTGCTCACCGACGTCAGAAAGATGGGGATAAGGAACAGGAAGGAATTCTGCTATGGACTTAAACTGGGACAATCCTGACAATCGCCTGGAGTTATTACGAAAATCTTGGAAAACCGAACTTTGGATTGCCGGACAGTGATTTGAAGCCGCCTCCTCCCGAATGGTGGACCCTAGCGCTACCTCTTAGGCAGGTGTATGTCAAGTCCATCGTGGAGAAAAAAATGGATAGTCATGGACAAAATCCATAGGGTTAAAAACTACAAAATAAATTGAAAAATTTAATATATAATTTATTCAATATATTTTAATCATGTACCAAAAATTCATCAAAAAATATTACTGCTCACTATTAATTGCGCAAACTGCAGTGCACTTTGCTTGATTTTTCCAAATAAAGTTCGTCAATGAGGTTAAGTATTTAATATTGCGATGTTATTGAGTCAATCTTGCAACTTTGTCGATCTCAGATAATTCTTGAGTCTCCATAAGACAGAAAAACTTCGTTCATTCGAACAGAATAATTCATGAATCGTGACGAGTAGTCAAACGAATCGCACATACGACTATGGTATGAGTTTTCGTTGCTTGCATTTCAAAATTTGCGAAAACATGTCTCCATCCCTCAGCAATCTTTCTTGGTCCGAGTCACGATTATAGACATTTATATTTTTTTCCAAAAGCGAATCGTTCCAACTAATGCAGAACTGGGTGGAATCGTTGTCAAATCGACTCTTTAACGGCATGTATACCTGATAATAAACTTCAAAATAAGATTTTCGGAAAAAAAACCTTGAGCTGTTTCGATTCGAAGATTTTTGCTCTTATCTTGGTCGAAGCGCTTGGGAATTTTACACTGATAAGGGACTTGTGATTCGTTGATTTCAAAGTTATTGTTTGACTAGAAACTTTTGGGCCAAATTTCTTCGAATTTTTCATCTCGAGCTGAGTACAAAACATAGGTGACTGTTTCTATAATCTCGTACGATTCAGTAACACATAGATTCGATTTCTGTAGTTATGCATTCAAAATTTCAACGTGATGTAAAATTTCTATCATCATTGTTAAATGATTCCATGTAGGAGAAAAATCGAGAAGACTTAGCAGCGACAGAGCTATCTTGTTGCAGAATGATGGTACAAAAATTACATTTGCTGCTGAATGTTTCAAATGTTTCTCTTACTGATTTAAGGGATTTGGTTATCGTTTAGGATCTGTAAAAAATTACCAAATACGTTTAACATAAAACCATAATTTAAAAAATTGTTTAAACTTGCAAACTATATAAACTTGCTGTCGGAAAATAGGCTGCAAGAGAAGGCAAATCTTTATTAGTTCCTTTTTCTATTCTGTTTTCACTTGCTTAAACTGTCCAGGTCGTTTCGGCGAGTCTCGCATGAAGTTTATCAAATATTTTTGTTCCAGTGAATTTTAGTACTGTTATAACCCTCTCAATTCCAGTTTGTAGGCCGACTATAAAATTGATATTATGAGCATTGAAGTGAACAAATTAAGCTCGAGGCTCTGCTTTGCGTATTGGTGACTGTAATACCATTATATACCAAGGTAATACGACCACTTCTTTTCTTAATTTTTATAAACGATCTCGGAGCAAAGTGAATAGCATTTTTAGATTGTTTGCTGAAGACGCGGTTATTTATAGGGAAGTAAGGAATTTGGCCGATTACTTAGAAATTCAGCGTTATCTGGATATTATTTTGGCATGGTGCGCTGAGTGGCAACTTACACTAAATTGTAAAAAGTGTAAGACAATGTGCGTAACTAACAAAAAGAATCCGATTGTCCAGAAATACGAGGTAAACAGTTCAGTTATTGATATGGTCGATTCTGTAAAATATTTGGGAGTAACAGTGCAAAGGAACATGAAATGGGATTTACACATTAATTCGTTAGTAGCTAGAGCTAATTCTAGGCTGCGATTCATAGGTCGAATCTTGAAAAATTGTAATGAACAAACAAAGGAGATAGCAGACAAATCTTTTGTGCGTCCACATTTGGACTACTGTTGTGCCGTTTGGGATCCGTTTCGTAAGGGGTTGATTGACAGTATAGAGAAAGTACAGAGAAGAGCCGCTCTATTCGTGACCGCGATAGACCTATTTGCGACAAGTTTTACGATCATTAGCGTCTTTATTTTCCAGAGAAAAAAGATGAGAATGAAAATATCGTAATCTTATACCTGACGAGCTATAAACTTAACCTGGGGCAGGGAAAAAATGGAGAGCGTCACCTTAGGCCATAATTTATCGAAAAAAAAATCGATTTTCGGTTTTGAATTAACAAAATACAAAAACTGGCTAAATATCAAGCATGCAACCTATTGTGTTTAGTAGGTAAATGGCCTTTATACAAACCAAAACAATGACGATACGCCTCCGTTTGGTTTCGGGTAAGGAACGCCGAAATCCAAATGTGTTATGGAAACACGCCCATCTCGCAGCTGATCTCACACCCTCATATTATCCGAGGACCTCTGTGGATAGTTGCAGGCACGCCTCGCCTCGCGATCTCGCTGCTAGTGGCTTGTTTCTTTTCCCTGAGGCGCACAAGGCACAGAGCTGATGTCATCCTCTACCAGGAACTACAACACCGGCACCACTTATGTAATGGTGGAGTGAGGAAGATCAAGAAACTCAGACCTCTTCAACACAAGTTCTCATTTAACACCGTAGTTTGTTGTTCCTTTTTACCATCACGGTGCTCAGGGTGAGCGGGCCTGCGATTGTTTGCGAACGTTTACATTTGAAGAAATTTCCGGCGTTTCATCGGGGATGAATCCCGAACGTCTACTTCGAATTATAAGCAATAACGTTGGATAATATTTAGGATATTCTATACGGTTTGGAGTCAACATTTATTTATAATGCAATCATAATATTTCTTGCAGCAGTTATACAGACCTTATTAAAGCGTCAACAGATATTCAACAAGAATATCGTTTCAAAATAGTCCTCTTTCTTTTCAACGCACGTGCTCCATCGTTTATGCCATCAAACAGGTTTTCGGCTGAAAAAAAGTCACGCATGCACCGCTTTCTTAATTTCTCGGACCGTTGCATCTCTGAGTGTGAATGGACCAATGCGCCCTTAAACCACAACACACACACACACACACGAATGGACCAAAGGGATTACATGAGGAGCACCTCAAACGGAAGCCAATGTGTTAGTGCAGTTCTTCGAGTTGATTTGGGGTCTTTCTCAAATATAATTCATAAACAGTATATTGCTTTGATTTTATAGGCGTAACCATTACTACTTAGTATATGATTTGACTCCTGATCAATAGTTACCCCTCTTTTTTTTTTTTTTTTTTTTTTTTTAGTGGCATTCGGCTACTGGGCTATACAGCCAGCTCAATGTGATTTCTTGCTATCAAGTATTGACACAAGGACACTACAAGACGGACAAGACATTCACAGACACAACACTAAACACCCATGCCCTCGGCCGGACTCGAACCGGCGACCTTCGGTACGCTGAAGTTACCCCTCTGTCGAACAGAAACATGCTTGGACTCGTTTACTATTGTCGTCAGCAGTGGATGTACGCGAAATGGAAAGCGGAGTGGCCAACAGCAAAAACAAACCTGACCTCACCTGTCAAGGTCAACCCGGTGGTAGCTGCAACATTAGCCGAATGATTTCAACCGTGCAGGTATTACCATATTTGTGTCTGTATGCCTCTACACTCTGCGGCAGAAGATAGTAATGTCACCTGTATACACTCCAATCATTAACTGATCTACGGGAAACAGAACGCAAGTTATTATTATTTTACTATCAATTACCACATTTTATTTTTTTTAAATTATCTTTTATAATTGGAGTGTTAAATTCCTCCCCCATTCAACGGCACATTATCTACTGTCTTTATAAACGAAATAAACTTAATTTATACTACCACAAAGGTACTTTCGTAATTACAAAAAGGCCTTTACACGCTGATCACACTCATGTTTTTTTTTTTTAATCATCAGTCTCTCGACTGATTTGATGTAATCCTCCGTCCCTTCCTGTCTTGTCTCTTCATCTCGACATACCCCTTAAATTCCACTTTCTCCATTATTTGCTTCATATATTATGTTCTTCCCTTCACTAACAAATTATCCATCCCTGCATGTCTTAAATCCTGTCTTTTCTTTTTGTAACTCTCCACAAACTTCATTCCCCACCTACTATTTCCGAAACATTTCGTAATATATCAGTCCACTTAATTCTCAGCTTCCTTTTATACCACCACATTTCAAGTGCTTCAATTTTCTTTGTTTCTTGTAAAGTCCATGCTTCGCTACCATAAAGTGATGTGCTCCACACATAATTTTGAAAAGTTCTTTCTTACTCCTGTTCTGACATTTCTCAGCTTGTGATTTCTTCGAAAGTGTGACGATCATACTTTTATTAAAATCGGTTTGAATGTCTCCTGTTTCATAATTGGTTGATATCAGTTTGAATAATATTTTGATTCCAACCACCTTATTTGAGTTCAGATCTTTCGAAGCTCTATCAAATTCTGCTCTTAAAACAAAATCTCCAAAGTCACCAATGTCTATAACGCCTTCTTTTTAACCGACTTCAAAAAAGGAGGAGGTTCTCAATTCGTCTGTATTTTTTTTTTTTTTTTGTTTGTATGTTCAGCGATATCTTCACCAATTTTGAACCGATTTAAGTGAAATTTTTTTAGTGGATAGGGTATACCTCCAAAGTGGTCCCATATGAATTTAATTCAGAAACCACCCCTTCTACCCCCTCCGCCCCCTAATTTTTATACAAATCCACATTTTTTATTAGATCTCGATGAAACTTTGGACATATATAGCCAAAAATAAAGAGAAAAATACTGTCAACTTTTGGTTTAAAAAAACTGAACCCCTCTCCTCCTATCCACCCCCTTAATTTTTGCCAATTTTTCTTTATTCAAAGCTACAGTCCACACCATTTAACTGATCTCCATTAAAGTTGGCAATTACATGTAGTTTTTCATAGAAAAGGTATCTGAACAAAAAAAAAAAAAAAAAAAAATCCTCTCCCCTTTACACCCGTTAATTTTATAGAAACCTACATTTCTTATCTGATTTTTATTGAACTTTGCCCACGTATACTTTAAAACAATGAGAAAAATCCTGTCAACATTTGATCTGCCAAAGCTCAACCCCCTCCCTCCTTCCACCCCTTTAATTATTGTCAATGCTCTTCATAAAAAGCTACACTCGACACCGTTTGACCGATTATCATCAAAGTTGGCATATACATGTAATTTTTCATGGACAATCTGAACAAAAAATAAATAAATAAAAAACCACCCCTCTCCCCTTTTCATCCCTTAATTTTTATACAAACCCTCATTTTTTATCCTATTTCGATGAAACTTTGGACATGCATAGTCAAAAATAAAGAGAAAAATATTGTCAACTTTTGGTTTAAAAAAACTGAAGCCCTTCCCCCCTATCCACCCCCTAAATTTTTACCAATGTTCCTTATACAAAGCTACAGTCGACACCATTTAACTGGTCTCCATTAAAGTTGGCATATACATGTAATTTTTCATGGAGAAGCTTTCTGACAAAAATTAAATAAATAAAAAAACCACCCCATATCTCCCTTTACACTCCTTAATTTTATAGAAATCTACGTTTCTTATCTGATTTTTATTGAACTTTGCCCATGTATACTTTAAAACAAAGAGAAAATTCCTGTCAACATTTGGTTTGCCAAAGCTCAACTCCTTTACTTCCTTCAACCCCATTAAGTTTTGTCAATGTTCTTTATAAAAAGCTACATTCGCGATCGTCTGACCGATTACCATGAAAGTTGGTGCTTATATGTCTTTTTTCACGAAGAAGATGTCTAACCGAAAGATCTACAAACCACCCCCTCTCCCCATTAAACCGCTTACTTTTTATATACAACCACAGTTTTTATCCGGTGTAGACAGAATTTAGAAAATATTTACTATAAAACAATGAGAAAAATAACGCCAACTCTTGGTTTGCAAAAACTGAACCCCTCTCCCCGTTTCCACCCCCTGATTTTTGTCAATTTCTTTTTAGAAAGCTACAGTCGACACCATTTGACCGATCTTTATGAAAGTTGGTATATATATATGCCTATATATAATTTTTATGACCAAAAAAAACTATCCTAGCTCCCCTTCCCTTAATATTTGTACAAAAACCACATTTTAATCCGATTCGGTGGAACTTCGCATGCGTATATCTTAAAACAAATAGAAAAAGAAAAATATTGTCCACATAACTTTCACAAAAACGCAAACCCTTTCCCCGTTTCTATCCCTTTATTTACTGTCAATGTTTTTTATACAAAGCTACCGATTCTTTCTGATTTTGAAGGAAGTATGTACATGTATACTGCAAAACAAACAGAAAAATACTGTCTACATTTGGTTTCGAGAGTCCAAACTCTGCTGCGTCCTTTCCATCCTTTAGTCTACAGTTTCTATCTGATTCTGAAGGAAATTTGCACACGTATTCTTTAATTAGGTTGCAGAAGCCCAACCCCTCTTCCCTTCTACCCCCACCCCTCATAATTTCCAATGTTCTTTATAGATATCCACAGTTTTATCAGATTTCCATGGAACACTGCACATTTATACTTAAAAACAAAGAGAAACATAGTGTCTACATTCTGTTTACAAAACCCTACCACTTACTCCCTTACCCCATTTATTTTTTGCAAATTTTCTTTTCACAGTGCTACAGTTATTATCTGGTTTCGATGGAAATTTGCCCGTGTATACTTTAAAACAAAGAGAAAAATAGTGCCCTAACTAGTTTTACAAAAACCAAATTACCCTTCGTCCCCACATCCATTAATTGTTTTTTATACATACCTACAGTTTTATCTGATATCAATAGAAATTTACACACCTATACTTTAAATCAATCAGAAAAGGCAGTCTACCTTTGGTATACAAAAGCCCAATCCCTCTTCCCCTTTACCCTCACCCCTTTTAATTTTCAATGTTCTTTACAAAAATTCACAGTTTTAAATCCCGTCAAAATCAATTAAACTATTTTTAAGTCATGGCATAATATTTATAAAATAAATGTGTCGTAATGTCTCAACATGTACTTCAGATTTCAACTGGATCCCAAGCTTTCACGTTGTGAAAATCAATCAAAAATCTATATTTTCTGTGTGATGCCGGAGCAAACAGATATATTCCAGAGACAGATTTCTGTATGTGGTATGTATTAATACCCAGAAGTTACATGTTTTGGTTATCGTCCAGCTGCTTTAACAGATGTTATGATACGATCGAAACATAGCCTGGACCAAAATGTTAACTGACATTCCTAAACACAACACCCAATTCACACCGTTCTGGAAGTTGTTGTGGTATATAAAGACAGAATTCTTCTTTGAAAGCAAGCGCTTTAATCCCTGAGCTACCAGAAAGTTTGCAAAATGGGAACTGCTGCGGTATAATTAAAATACAAAACAAATTATAATACCACTAAAAATCTAAAAATAAAATGATTGTTTAAAAAAAACATGAAAACCGCCTTCAAAAAAAGCACTAAAAATTTTAAAATAACTTTATACCTTGCCTAGGAGAAAGTAAATCTAAATGGTCAATATTTTACATTACTGTCATTGAAATTTTTACATTAATTAGTTATTTTTGGAGTCGGTGCCAGCGAAAGCAAGAAAAACAAAAAGATAAAAACAATAATGAATAACAATAATACATAAAAAATCATCTTACTGCTTACCTACAATTAATGCAAGAAACATGTTTCAACAAAACTGAAACATACAGATGATACCCCGATATTATGCTAACTGTAAATCGTTTACTGCAGGAGGCAGCCTACAAACTGACACTGTAGCGCCAGAGATATGCCTGGATGACCAATAAGGCCGAGCCACAGATTAAAATACTATTAATTTGTTTCCTTAAGCTGTCTCCCGCAATAACGCTATCTGCCTCACGACATGCTGTAAAAGAATGGGAATTTTTGTTCGTACTCCCCGTGTCGCCTCGGTTCAGTAATTCAATCTTCGCGATGTGACAGCTGGCACCGACTCCAAAAAAAACTAATTAATGTAAAAATTTCAATGACAGTAATGTAAAATATTGACCATTTAGATTTACTTTCTCCTAGGCAAGGTATAAAGTTATTTTAAAATTTTTAGTGCTTTTTTTGAAGGCGGTTTTTATGTTTTTTTAAACAATCATTTTTACAGTACACTGTTGTTGAAATCATCAGCATCATTCAGTTTTTCTGTGTATTCCTTCCATCGATTCTCTAACTTCTGAGCTTAAAAGAGGTTTTCCATCAGCGACTTTAATGTTTATACATCTTTTATTCAATTCTCCACTGTTTTGTTTGATCCTCCTATAGACTACATCTAGTTTACTTACGACCATTTCCTTTTCTTTTTCTTCGTACTTTTTCTTGCAGCCACTCTTCTTGTGCTTTCTTGCGTTTCATATTTATTTTATTTCTACAATTTATGTATTGCTCTCTTCCGATTCCTCCTGAGTATTTTTGTGCCTTCTCCTCTGATCCATTCAGGGTTATTGTCCTAATGTTTCTTTTCCAGCGTTGATTATTTCTCTTAGTGCATTCCATTCGTCCTCGATTAAACTCCTTTCAGAGTTATTTTTTAGATCCACATCCTCCATTTGTCTATCATGTTAAATGGTTTCAGTTTATTCACTTCCAGTCCGTTTTGAAGGGGTGTTCCTTATTTTGTAGAATTTCAGCCTACGCCTCGTAACTATTAGATTCTCGTATGAATCTATGTCAGCTCCTGGATATGCTTTACAGTCTAGAACTTGATTCCCGAATATATGACCATGATTTAATCTATCTGATATATTCGTATATCCTCTGGTTGTTTCTAGGTTTATATCCTTCATGCATGATTCTGAAATAGTGTATTAGCCACAATCAGTTTATATCTCTTACAAAATTCTAACAACCTGCTTCCTCGCTCATTTCTTTATCCTAGACCAAAACGTCCTTCTTTTCCTTCTCCCACTAACGTATTCCAACCACTCATAATTATTAAATTTCCCTTACCCTTCTCGTATTGGATTAATTCTTCAATTTAATCATATATTTTCTCTATTTGTGCAATGTCTTCCTATGGCTTGGTTGCAGCAGGCTTACTTTCGACTCTCATCGAAATAATCTTGCCACTAAACAGTTCGTAATAAGCCACCAGTTTCCTTACTTTCTTGTTCACTACAGACAGCGTGTGTGCTAGTTAATATGTGTTCCGAAGACCAGAAATCCTGTGCGTCCTCCCACTTAACCTGTCTTTTTTTCTTTTCTTACCTACCTGCGCTAATCCGACTCGTAGAATATCCATTCTGATGGCTGCTTCCTGAGCATTCCTCACCAGATTGAGTGGACTCTTTACCCAGAAAGAAATTATCGTTCAACGCGGAATTCGACAGAATTACAGGTCGTCAGATACCGTTTGGGTGTTAAATTCAGTGGCAGTGTGTTATGATTGTATCAAAATAATCAAGTAGTACTTTTCTTAGATTTTCCCCATCCATTCACACCAAGTGTCCATAAAAATCAGTTTTTGTTAGTTTGGAGTGTTTTTCAAATATAGATGTTTATTCCTTCTTTTCTTCAATTTCATTTCCTGTTTTTCTCTTGATGAGATATTTTTCTCAAAATTACTCTATCATTTTTTCTTATTCATCAGTTTCTCCATTTTGTATAATCTGGAAATTCTGGTTTTGTAACAGTATTGTAGCATCTTGTTTTTGCATTTGCCAGTAGTGTCTTTGATTTTATGCTAATTGAGAGGCTAGTTTCATTTTTAGATACTTTTTTCATTCGACTCTTTGTCTAGACCGCTATTTGGCTATCTACTTAAATTTATTTACTGGCTTCCATAGTTGGTATTTTCGAATTATGGAGCATTTGTAATATTTTTAATGGGTTACGCTCTGAAATAGCAGAATCAATGAACAATTTGCTGTTTTGCTTGTCGTTAGTGCTTTTCAAAATTTTGATCCCTTCTTCTGCTATCTATGCAATTTGTGAAGCAGATGGGAAATTATTTGCTATTGTGTTCATATTCTTATCATCCTAATTCAATTTATTGGATTCTATTTTGTTAGTGCTTAATATTTCAGTGTCTGATTACCTTCTCAGGGGAACAGTGTCTTTATGTCAGAAAGTACAGACTTTCCTTTCATAAAACATGTGAGACAAAAAGTTAGTAAACGCAATTAATTAACACTTCGTCGTCACATTTATTCGCAGATTCGGCGTATTCGTCTTTGTGACGGAACACAAAGTCTCGGCGTCACTGCTTTCGACTGAATCATAGCAGCTGAGCGAGTGATTCAGCTGGCGCCGTGATGCCTACGTCACCAGAGTAACTGTCGGAGCCAACACACACCCCCACGCCGCGTGACGCAAACAAACTAACTGTGTAATAAGATTTAGAATACATGCAACTAAAACCCAGCAAAGTTCAGGATTAGCATTCGAGAGGACGAGGCTTCAATCTCCGGCCATCGATATTTTGCTATTCCATGGATTCTCGAAATCAGTCCAAGCAGATGCGGGGTCTTCATAATGGCCGTTCCAAATACCAGTCTTTTCATCCACTTACCCACCCGTGGCCTGTTATTTTCAGCCCTGTTTATCTCACATCATTTATAGAACTGACTGCTGTGGCTCTTTTTCAGTCCTCTGGTAACTATAAGTAATATTGCATCAACTACATCGCACCATCAAAGGGGGGGGCGTGATTTGGGGGGAGGGGGGGAGAAGGCTGGCCGAGGGAGGGAAATGGTAGAAAGCTACGCTGGGCTACGTGGAGGTGTTTTGATTCGGATCACCATACATCTCGTTGGTAAAATAAATCTAATTTTCTTCTATGTGAGTTTCATTGCACTTTTAATTGTACTGCTTGCTAAAGTCTTATTTCCAGTTCAAGGTGCGTTGTGAAATGGCGCTGTGCAATAAACTTTACCAGACTTTTCTGTTATTCACTATCCAAAACAGTATCAATGAATTATGGAATCTTTTAAGCAGGACAAAAAATCTTTCCCTGATAATTTAGAAAGAAAGATGAGAGAACTGGTGCAATAGAAAACAAAAGATGCAGCTCTTGACAGTTTTTTTTTTTTTTTTTCGTCCCTTGTGCTGTAGCAAAAAGTTTCAGTTGTCAGCTTGGTTCAGGTTGCATTTCAGCCTAACTACAATCTCCGCTAATATTGCGCCAGAAAATCAAAGCTTCAGTCACACGTGAATTAATATATTCCCTATATCGCATGTCAGTGTCATCATGCATCGCGATATAAACATCATCCAAAATCTTCACGTGTTCTTACATCATTCTTTATTATCTGTCTTGTCCCCAGTGAAAACGAAGGATGCTAAAAATAAATCTTAACAACTTACGTTATGCCACGTAATATTTAATTGTGGATTACGCCGCATAGATCGAGATTCATTCAAACCAAGTAATAATTTCAGTAAAAAAAGCAAGTGATAATTAATATGCCAATTTAAACGAAATACATACTTTTCTTTCAGTGTTCTGGCAATTCATTTCTTAGAAATTGCTTAACTAAATAGAATTGTTATAAAATAAAGCAGAATGTAATTATTATTGCCTTGCGCTGTAACAAAAGGTTTCCGCTGCCAGAATGGTCTAGGTTGTATTTAAACCTTACCACATACCATGCTGAACTTGCCGCCAGAGAAACAATACTTTAATCACACGCATATTAATACACGTGCTGTATCATATTTTAGTGGAAACAATGCAGCTCGATATAAACTAAATAAAGAATCTTCACGGGTTCTTACGTTTTCCTTTTTTGCTGTCCGTGGTTCAGATCGATGTTACAACGGTTGAATGGCTATTGCAGATACATACGGCTGCAATATGTGATCAGTAAAAGCAGAGGAAATTAAAAAAATCTTAACAACCTACGTCATGACAGGTGATATTAGATTTAATTGTAGTCTAGGCTGTATAGATTGCAAATCAGTGAGAAACAACTTTAGTTCAAACGAAGTAATGATTTAAGTAACAGGACACTCAAGAAAACATTTTAACGAATACTTTTACATCAAACGAATAATAAACAAATCTAAGTAATTAATAATTATTATGTCAATTTAAACGGAATACGTACTTTTCTTTTGGTGCCCTGACAGTTAATTTATTGACGGATGCGTAGCTAAATAGAGTAAATTAGGACCAAATATTCATCCGTGCCGAGGCGAGGGATGTGGAAAGTGACAGCTTCGCCTTTACTGTGTTAAGAGCATGCTTCCTCTATTGGACGCACCAGTGGGGAGTAAAGTATGCTCATATTTACGTCTAGCAGATGGAAGTAGTGCCTCAGCGAGTGTGAGCTCTCAAATTTTTAGAGTTTGTCATTGATTTTTGATCAGAAAGGCTGGTTCGGTATGGCAATAGAGCAAAATCTATTGACGGCTGTGGAGGAGAAGGGAGGGTGACGTGAGTTTACGGTCTATGGATTCTCTCTGGTTCTCGGGCGAATGAAACTGCACAAAAATATATGTCTCCTCATCAAGTATTTGTTCCCGTTGTTTGCTGTATGTTCTGTACAATTAAAGCTCTGTTTAACCTATACTGCCCATACCTACCCCCATTTGCCTTATACCTGCCCAACCCTTCTTAAAACCTATCCTCTCATGAGTGCGTGTGCGTTTTTTATGTACGGAACAACATGTTGAGCTCAGAGACAAGAGACGAACGTGATATTCTGATTTTTTATCTGATTGGCTGTCTGTTTGTTTTCCTTTATTAGTATTAGTTTCTCTTCAGACAATTTCCTCAGGTATAGTTGTATGTATGTTCGTTTGGGCTGACTAGGACCACGTTAAGCCTTCGTTCGTCTTTAATCTTTGCTTTTGGATGTATACACAACAGTGTTACATGTAGGGTTGTAAGCCTAAGAGGGGACCTACAGTTTTACGTGGAATCCGAACCACGGAAGCGTTCTGGCGTACTTCACATTACACAGCAATCTGTGCCAGAGGTGCCGAGACAGGGATTCGAACCGGAAGCCTTTCTATCTCCAGTCAGACGCCTTAACCACTGAGCCACCAGGCCACTTCTTTAGTTGATGTTTGGTCTAAAGATAAGTATCGAGATACTGAGATTAAATTCCATAGGTATTGTGTATCATCTATGTACAGAGGACGACTTCTAATAGAAAACCAAGTTGGAGCTTGTAGCACGCAGGATTGTGGCGTGCTACAAATATTTAAATATTTTTATTTAAATTTTTTATATTCAGATTAATTTAATATTTGTGAATATTTTGTAAATTAATTATCTGATCAACGTAATTGATATCCCAGGCTGCCTTAATTTCTTAATAATATGACTGAATAAAGAGGCTGCTACTTGGAGGAGCAGGAGAGATTTTGAAGCTGGCAACGGTATTTCCGGTAGAAATCTCCAGAAAGTGTGGGCTGACGCGAGCTAATGTTCGCACGGCCAGGGTGGATAGGCACCGCTAGCCGTCAAGGTCAGTGCGTTGAACCCCGCGTAGGGATACCCGTGCGGCCGAAGGGGTGAGCGACGCGCGGGAGGCCAGGACGAATAAGGTTGACTTCGAGCCTCACGTGGTTTTGGGAGAAGTTAAACAACCAATGCCGTATCATATACGGGGTCTACAGATGTTAATTCGTGGCTTCTTTTCCATGTAACGAAACTTCGGGAAGGAGTTTCGGAAGAGTGAAGGAGAAGTGGCCATACCGGGGAATTCGGTGGTCAGCGGTCGTCGAGTCCAGACACTAAACAGTGCGGAGTGGCACTGTACTGGCGGGCTCTGGCTTCGATCACAGGCTGGTCGATTTATGCAGTCCATTCACTGGTGGGACAATTTACAGACCAACGCCGCACCCCGCTGCTGCTGATGCTGGTGATTTTGGTAATGTGTTCCATCGCCCATCATTGTTTCATGGTTTGGAAAGACTTTGAAGGATCCGTAATCGGCCCATGAGACAGGATCTCTGCACAATTCCATTCAAAAGCTAGCTGGCAAATGACCTCATGAACTTCAAAGCTCCTTGCAAATTCAGTTTGAGCCTTAATATTGTTCATCTTTTTCTAATTGAATTCGGCGCCAAAGGGATTTTATCCACTATTCATGTATCATTCAATTGTTGGCTTGTGGCCACGATGTTATCGTGTTCTTAATTTTATAAATGAAGTATTTAATATTCTGTTTATGTTTGCTATCTCCAGGCAGATTGTAAAGACGGATATTGCTTTTGCTTGCAGATACACATAATGTCTAACGCAACGTTAAATGTATCCGGCTATTTACAAGCCATAGGGAAACAATAAATTAAGCATTTTTATGTCTTTCATCAACAGCAATCAGGATCCTTGCTACCTGAAAATATTAATTTCATAATTAGAACGAATAATCAAATTAATATTAAAACCCACAGTAAAGTAATGACATCCCCCCCCCTTCTCATTAAAAGCTTAAACTTTAACAGTACAAATATTGCTAGGTTAATTATATTTTCAGAAGAAGCTTCCTCAGAAACATAAAATATGGAGAATTCGGTCAGCGCGCTTACTTTGTACAGAGATTATCATTCACCTTCAGGTATTTATTTGGAAAATGTAACAGGTCAGCATGTCTCATAGGTAGGTCCTGACGACACAGGAGTAGTATCCACCGGAAAAAATACCTGCTGAGATCACTGATAGGGTTACAACAAGTGGTGTAGTATACATGCTTTCTGAAATTGAAATATGTCCTTAACTGCGTTCTACAACGTCATTACGCTCTTATTCATAGTAATGTGTGAGGCAGAGAGTGTTTGGCATCAATACAAAATCTTTTCCATGTCCTGACTGTTAGCAATATTTAAAAAACCCATGCTGTGGCATAATGCAATAACTGACAACTTACGCCAGATTGCAAAAAGTATAACGCAATGTACATAACTAACAAGACTCTGTTTGTGGAATTGTATAAAGTTAAGAGCTCAGCTATTGATATGATTGATTCCCTAAAGAATATGGATATAACAGTGCAAAGCAACATGAAATGAGACCTGCACATAACAGAGCTAATTCTAAATTGCGAATTTTGAATTTGGGGTACTTTAATGCACGATCAAAGGCGATAACTGGACATCTGTTATGATTAGTCGCAAGGGATTGATAGATTTTTTAGACAAAGAACAGAAAAGAGTCATTCAATTTGCGATTACTTGCCACAGTTCTTACGAAAGCATAACAGAACTGATTCATAGATTGGGCTGGGTTGATAGATGATGTAGGTTTGAACTTATTGGTAAAAATGCAGTACCCTCTTGCATATACGAGTGCGATGAAATATTTCACACCAATGACTGGGGAGATAAGATTAGAGAAATAAGGTGCAATACTGATACTTATACGAATTCTTTCTTCCCTTGTGTCCTTAAAGTTTGAGACGCCTCATTTTTTAAACCAACGTTTTGGAGGTCGGCTGCCTTCGATGAGTTTTGCTCATCGTTGCCATGGTCAAAGTGTAAGTTTTGATGTTACTGCCTTCATGCTGGTGCGGGCACGGCTTTGTCAATCATATCACAAATATTTTCCACGTGGGTTCTTGTCCATGTGCCCGAGAATTGAGTCTGTAGGGTTGGTAAAATTACAGGCTGAATTGTTTGACATCAGTGGAAGGTAGATTGATGGAGAGATTGACATGTAATCACATCAGAAATGTCTGGAAGGAAAGAAACTGGTTTTCACATCGGAAACTTGGCTTTAGACAATGATATTCATGTGAATCTCAGTTAGTGGGCTACGTGCGGAATATTCCAGATGAAATGGGCAAGGCAGGTCCAGTTAATGCCTGAGCACTAGGATTGGAATGCACAGAGCATAGATTACTTCTATTGGGAGGGACTAATTGCTTATCTTAAGATTCATCGTGGTTAAACACACATACATCAGGAAATCCCTTAAATGCCTCTTTTAGTTTAAAAATTGGTTGGGTTCTCGCTGAACGTGTCGCCTTTTTCAGCATCAGAAACATCTTTGCGTCTAATTTAATAAATTCTTTAATATATTGGAAATATAGCTGAAACTCTTGAGTTATAATTAATGCCGTCAATTATTAATTATATTGTTCATAATGAATCAAGCTCTAATTCAACACGATATGAAAAAATGTGTATGTTTTCCGTATCTTTGTCGTGAATTAATTTTTAAAGTCCGTCTGTTTCAATGAACGGAATTCACGCATAAACTACGGGTATGATTTTGATGGGGTTTTGAATAATGTATAGCTTCTAGTTCCTGGGTAAAATGCGCTAATTCTAAAGCTGAGAAATTTAAGTTAATGTGCCCATCAATTCGCACAAAAACTAGGGGTCAGATTTTGACTGGCCTTTAAAATATATACAGTGAATGGTTCCGAGTAAAATAGGGTAAGTTTGTTTTGATATGAATTCGGAAAGTTGAGACGTCAGATAGAAATGTTCACAAATTAGTATCCGTACTTTGTTTAACGCAATTTGAGCCCAAAAAAAAAAAACAAATTCTATTGGTTTGGTTAGTTTGATCTCGCTATCGACATACTTACCTCGATTTCAACGAACGAGTGACATCTTATTGTTCAAAGGAATGGAGTTAAAGCTTTCTCATTGGTGATGCGTCAACTGTGGCAAAATTGGATTCACAGATAGGTCCGTGCAGTAAAAGTTCACGCGAGAATAAAAAAATATTACATCAGTTAATCCGCATTGTGTCGCGTCAATAAACGCATGAAGTTAGCCATCAAATGGTCAAACTCCTGTACGCTGTCTGTTGTAATTTTCTGACTGACAGGAATAAATTTTGGAAAATGATAGCACGTAGACAATTTGGAAATAGTAGGAACTAATAGTGGGCTAGGTATCGCGGTTGCCAATAAACGAGAAAAAAATGTTTTTGAGTCTGACAGAATAGCAATTTCTCTTTTTCTTTGTAACATCTAAAAGGGTCTCTGTTAATTAAATTTCAGAACATTTGATGAATTCACTACTAAACACTCCAAGAGAAATCCCCTCTCGACTTTATACCACATCAGTTAACTTAGTAACGCTGGTTTTTCCATTTGGACCGCTAAAGGAAAAAGTTATGCTTTTGAATCACCTGCATCGCAGTTTTTATTCAATTAGAATGACTCAAGCTAGTTTTATACTCTCTAGTCACGGGAACAAAAATTTTGATTTTCATTTTAAAACACATAACACAATAGGCCTACGTAGCAGACGCTGCATTTGGTTACCTCAAGAGTTGTTTTTAGTCCTGCCTACAAGAATTGACATATAATAACTATATTCACCACGTAATAAGTTCCCCTCAAATTGTTTTATATTATTCTTTCAGAGAACGATATTAGCGGAGGTTCTGATGCATTAAGGCCCAAGTATATATCTTAGAGCCATACACTCTCCTAATTTCAGAGTGTTTTGGGAACACGTTGATAAACGGAAATCTGGATAGTTGGACGGAGATTCGACCATTGCTAGGTTATATAATATCATTAATTTATATGTCTTCTTGAACCGAAGATAATATTTTACTATGATTCGTTGAGGGATGAAATATTTCCGTGCATCTGCGATAATGGTAATGGAACATGCCAGAGGTGTTTTCTCAACGCGGTACAAACATGCCAGCCGGGCCCTTAATAGATTTATGTCGCAACCTATTTGGCGCACACTGAATCCCTTGTCCATCGTCAACGTCACGGAGCGCTTTCAAAATGGCGCAGGCGCACCCTAGGAATAAACCGTAGTTGTTTGCTATAGCACTGGTGTATTTCACAATTACGGACGGATAATGCACTTGCCTCGTCTATTACTAATGGCTGCCTACTGGCAAACACACCAGGTGAGCTGTTTCGCAGTGTATGGACTTATTTCGTAACATGCATTCCTTGTCGAAAATTTCAGGACAGCCAGACGCCGTAAATATTCCACACCCGAGCCAGACGTGTACAAACCATGTGAGTAGCCTAAGGCAATGATGTCAGTGTTTCCCCCAATAGAAAGAGACAGAAACCGTAACGTCAGTGGCCACGCCCCTCTCCACCACCAGCTGAATTCTGATTGGCTAATTCAAAAGCCCGCCTACGCTTCCTATTGGCTAAAACTGGTGAATTCACAAACAAATTCCAAACCCCCCCCCCTTATCCATCTGCTGAAATGGCCAAACATAGGTCAGAAATGTTCAGTGTGCCATTGATATTATTGATTTTATGTACGAGTGTTTTGTGTTATTTAATTAGTGTTTCATTATATCACTTTGTACAATTGCTGCTTGTGACACGTACAAACAGATAAACCGAGTTCTACGTCTGCCACGTGAGTGAAAGTTTCGAATGGTCCACACAACACCAGATTATCACGTGGCATGCATCTTCCACAGATAACGAAGTCAGCGATATGTGATAACGGAACACAATCAGCTACCAGGATACACAACGTTATGCTGTTTATTAAGGCTTCCTTTGCAAGCTCAAAAGTACAGCCAAGCACTCAATGAATGTCGTGTCTTTCTAAGTGAAATACAATCACTTTGCAGTCATGTATTTCTTGTATAGAAAATACTCACCCCGTCTACCAAACTTGCGTATAGTATTATTTTGGCCTAATGTGTTTCATTAACCAATACACATACAAGGAAAGTAAGAGTTTTGTGTGATTGTACTCTAGAGGGGTGGGTATCCATGGTGGTAAACATTTCTGGATTACGACAAAAGTGGAAACCAAGTTCTCGATCGTATCGTAACTGGCGACGAGACTTGGGTAAAGCACGTCACCTGTGAAACAAAACGGTAGTCGATGGAATGGGGACACACACATTCGCCCAAGAAACCGTGGAAGTGTCTTCAAACGCTGCCAACAGGAAAAATCATGGCTACTGTGTTTTGGGACGCTCAGGGAGTGATTCTCAATCATTTTCTTGCACGTGGCCAAACAATTAACTCGGAGAGCTATTGCGAAACACTCAAAAAAATTCAAGACGTGAGATACAAAACAAGCGCCGGGGAAAACTAGGAAGGAAAATTTTGTTTCTCCACGACAACCCAAGAGCTCTTGGATGGATTTGGATGGGAAGTTTCCAATCATCGGCGGTACAGCCCGGTTTTTTTCACACAGTTCACTGATAGCTACGGTCGTGTGCACTTCCTGCAGCGCTCTACGCTACCAGTTCGCCTGTGCTAGCAAGTGTTTACTTCCGTGCATCGCTACATTTAAAGTCGTTTCTGTACTTCGGAGTGTTAATCAAAACCGCATATCAAATCTTTATTTTTCAAGTTCTCATCACTCATGGTTCTCGAGGAGCCCGACACAGGGCAATCTTGTTCACAACGTGAGCGAAATACAAGAGCCAACTTCACAACAACCTACGCTTCAATCAACTATCTCACAAGCGCCAGCTACTGCTTCCTGGGCACAACTCACCATGCCAACTACATCAGACATCCCGATGGAAACCACCACTCCTCCTTCAGCTTTATTTTCCAAGGTAAACGCCAAACGAACAGCTGCTCCCATAGACTCCGATCCCAATCATCTCGAATTCCGACAACCCCGCAAAAAGCATATTGTTCCTGCCACCTCTGTTAATCGTAAATATCAAGTTAACCTTATGGCTGTGCATAACAAGTTCTCAGTGTTAGACTCCACGGGAGATCAGTGTGATGCCACTGATGCCGCATCTGACGCGGCAGTCAATGTAGTGATCCCCCCAATCTTTCTACATGATGTTAACAATTACCAGCAAATTCTGAAAGATCTGTCCACCTTAGCGAAGGATGACTTCACGACTCAACAACGTGGATCGATGATCAAAATTAATATTAGTTCTACCACTGACTATCGCACTGTCACGAAATTCTTAGACGAAGCCCAGCTCCCTTACCACACCTTCAAAGATCCTCAAAACAAGAAGCTAGAGGTAGTCCTGCGCAACGTCCCATTCTCATTAACTGATGCTGAAATACTAGAAGAGCTTCATGCTCGGCAGTTACCAGCTACAAAAGTAACAAGACTTCTGTATAAAAATAAAATGCCAATGCCCTTGTGCGTCGTTGAATTAGATGACAACCAGCAAGCAAAAGAAATTTTCCAATTAACTAGTCTATTCCATGCTATCATCTCGGTAGAATACCGTAGGAAATCTCCCACAATCCCACAATGTACTAAATGTCAACGTTTCGGACATACAAAAAATTTCTGTCATCTTCGTCCCAGATGTGTAAAATGTCCGGAAAACCGCCACTACTCAGAATGCCCAAAATCTAAACAAACCGACCCACAATGTGTCAACTTTGGCGGTAGGCATTCTGCTAATTACCGAGGTTGTGACCATTACCTCGCCATTAAAAAAAGCAAGCAATCTACCCTGCCACGTTTGAACAACACATCTTCCACTGCCCCATCACCTTCACAACTATCTCAGGCACCGCTCGTCGACGAACGCAATTTTCCTGCAATCCCAGGCAGCTCCCGCAACCAACAGACTGTTCCACAATGGCCTCCCAAACATTCCTATCACCGCAAAGAATCCACCAACCGCACTAGCCCTTCCTCTTCTGCAACACTGGAAGGACTGCTAAACTCGCTCTTGCACTCCATCCTTCACATTATTCAACAATTTTTTCCTCGCTTTAAATCATTACTATTTAACTTCGGGGGTGTAAGGGTTTGGGAGAGACAATACTAGTGTTTTCCAACCAAATGTCAACCTCTCCTTCACATGGTGCACCCTGTTTGCACGGACGAGGCTCTGGCGACTGAAAGATTCCCGGTATAAGGAGTCACCCACTGCTTGCCAACGGCCTCCGAAAGGAGGGCGGAAGAGCGGGGAGCGGTTCAGGGCACCCTCTTGCCCTTGGGGTTGGAAACGGCCCGTAAAGGCGGATGAATCAGAAATGATCAACGGCATGGGGATGCAGAAGGCAACGGGAAACCACTGCATTAAAGACCCAAAGGGTATCCCGAGGACATGTAATCCTCTCAAATTACATATATCATGATGGCTTCTTCCTGGGTAAAATATTCCGGAGGTAAAATAGTCCCCCAATCGGATCTCCAGGTGGGGACTGCTCAGGGAGGAGTCATCAGAATGGATAGAAACATTCTACGAGTCGGAGCGTGGAATGTTAGAAGTCTGAATAGGGCAGGTAGGTTAGAAAACTTAAAAAGGGAGATGGAACAACTTAAGTTAGATTAGTGAGATTAGTGAGATTAAATGGAAGGACGCACAGGATTTCTAGTCTGGGGAACACAGGATAATTAGCACACAAGCTGTCAATGGAGTTACTGGTGTAGGATTTGTAATGAACAAGAAAGTAGGGAAACGGGTGAGTTATTACGAACAGTTTAGTGACAGGATTATTTTGATGAGGTTAGAAACTAAGCCCGTCCCAACCACATTAGTACAAGTATATATGCCAACGTCACAGGAAGATGACGAAGAAATAGAAAAAAATATATGCTGAAATTGAAGAATTAATTAAATATGTGAAAGGGGAGGAAAATCTAATAATCATGGGTGATTGGAATGCAATAGTGGGAGAAGGAAAAGAGGGGAATACTGTAGGAAGTTTTGGTCTAGGAGAAAGAAATGAGCGAGGAAGCAGGTTGCTAGAATTTTGTGAAAGATATAAGCTAGTAGTGGCGAACACACTGTTTAAGAACCATGCAAGAAGAATATACACCTGGAAACGTCCTGGGAATACAGACAGATATCAGCTAGATTATATCATGGTCAAACAGAGATTCAGGAATCAAGTTCTAGACTGTAGAGCGTACCCAGGAGCAGACATACATGGTATATACCAAAAGTAGTAGGACTGATTTTTTTTAAAAAAAAATTATTGAAGATATCTTTACAATTCCTTAATCCCCTTCGAAATAGCACCCTTAGGCAGCTACACACCAAAAATTACGCTGCTGCCATTGGCCATACGCCTTCTGGAAGTCAGTTTCGGGGACGCTGTTGAGAGCTCTCGTCGATGCTGCTTCAACGTCCTGGATTGAGTCAAACCGCTGTTCCTTCAGCTGCTTTTTCATCAATGTGAGTAAGAAAAGTCAGATGGAGCCAAATCAGGACTGTAGGCGGGCTGCAGCAACGCGGCAATGTCAATTCGGGCTAACAGTTGGCTCATGACGGCGCGCCTTGGCACGGCGCATTGTCGTGATGCAGAGTCCAGTTGGCGGAGATGACTGGTCGGACGCGATTCACTCGGTCTCACAGGTGGGCTGACACTTGCACGTAAAAGTTTGAATTGACAGTTTACCCAGGGGAAACGAACTCCTTATGAATCACCCCGCGACGGTTAAAAAACACGATCAGCATTGTCTTGATCTTTGATTTGCTCGTGCGTGCATTCATTGGACGGGAGGATGAAGAAGGCAACTGTTGGCCCGATTCAGCGTTGCCACGTTGCTGCACCCCGCCTTCAGTCCCAATCTGGCTCCAAATTACTTTTTTTTTATTCCCACGGATGAAAAGGCAGCTGAAGGAACAGCGGTTTGACTCAATCCAGGACGTTGAAGCAGCATCGACGAGGGCTCTCAACAGCGTCCCCGAATCTGACTTCCAGAAGGCGTACGGCCAATGGTAGCAGCGTAATTTTTGGTGTGTAGCTGCCTAAGGGTGCTATTTCGAAGAGGATTAAGGAATTGTAAAGATACCTTCAATATTTTTTTTTTAAATCAGTCCTACTACTTTTGGTATAGACCATGTAGACTCGGACCATAATTTGATAGTAATGAAGTGCAGGCTGAAATTCAAGCGAATAAGGAAGCAGCATAAGCAGAACAGACTGGCAGTGAATAAGCTGAAACAATCTAGCACAAGAGAAAAATTTGCAGAAATGACAGACTTAGGTCTAAGAAGTAACTCTGAACGGAGCTCAACCGAGGACGATTGGAATGCATTAAAGACCGAAATAATGAAAGCTGGCAAAGAAACATTAGGCTTTAGGGAACAAGCTCCCCGAAAACCTTGGATCACAGAAGAAATTTTGGAGCTGATGGATGAGAGGAGAAGGTACAAAAATGCTCAGGATGAAGCAGGAAGAGAGCAGTACAGGCAATTTAGAAATCAAATAAATAGGAAATGCAAAATAGCAAAAGAAAAATGGGTACAAGAAAAGTGTGAAGAAGTAGAAAAGGAAATGGTCGTAGGAAAAGTAGATGTTGCATATAGAAAGATCAAACAGAATTTTGGAGAAATGTAGAAAAGAGGTATGAACATTAAAGCTGCCGATGGGAAACCTCTTTTAAGCACAGAAGATAAAGCTAACCGATGGAAGGAATACATTGAGAAACTGTATGATGGGGAGGACTTAAACAATAGTGTATTGGAAAAGGAAGGCGATGTCGACATTGATGACTTAGGAGATCCTGTTTTGAGAACAGAATTTAATAAAGCTCTGAATGACTTGAAAGCAAATAAGGCAGTTGGAATTGATGAGATCCCTGCAGAACTTCTTAAATCTCTAGGAGAGGAAGGAATCGAAAGATTATTCAAGCTGATATCAAAAAGTTACGAAACAGGAGAAATTCCAACTGATTTTAATAAAAATATCATCTTCACATTTCCAAAGAAAGCACAAGCCGACAAATGTGAGAATTATTGCACCATTAGTTTAACATCACATGCTTCAAAATTACTGACCAGAATAATATACAGAAAGATGGAGAGGGTAGTAGAAGAGATAGTAGGTGAAGATCAGTTTGGGTTTAGGAAAAATCGCGGTACAGGGGAAGCAATTCTGTCTTTAAGATTAATACTTGAAGGGCGGATCTAGAAAAACAAAGATACTTTTATGGCATTTGTTGGTTTAGAAAAAGCTTTTGATAATGTTAGGTGGGACAAGATGTTCAAATTTTTAAAGAAGTCAGGTCTAAAGTATCGAGATAGAAGAATACTCTATAAACTATATAAAAATCAAGTGGCTGTAATAAAAGTAGAGAATAATGAGAGACATGCATCAGTTAAAAAGGGTGTGAGACAAGGTTGTAGTCTATCCCCGTTAATATTCAACTTATATGTAGAAGAAGCAATAAAGAAAGTCAAAGAAAAATTTCCATGCGGCATAAGTTTTCAAGGAGAAAAAATCAGTATGCTACGATTTGCTGATGAAATTGTCTTGATAGCAGAGACGGCTAAGGATATTGAGAAGTTATTGAATGGCATGAACAAAATACTGAATATAAATCAAAGTAAGACAAAAGTGGTGAAATGTAGCAGAAATGATACCAATAGTAGCAGGTTAAATATAAAAATAGGATCGGATGCTATAGGAGAAGTGAGTGATTTCTGTTACTTGGGAAGCAAAATTACAAGCGATGGCAGGAGCAGGAATGATGTTAAAAGCAGAATAGCACTAGCAAAAACAGCCTTCACGAAAAAGAGAGACATTTTATTTTCTAATATTGATCTAGGAATTAGATAGAACTTTTTAAAACTCTATGTATGGAGCACAGCACTTTACGGTAGCGAAACATGGACTTTAGGAATACCGGAAAGAAAGAAACTTGAAGCATTTGAAATGTTGTGTTACAGAAGAATGCTAAAAATTAGGTGGACAGACAAAGTAAGAAATGAACGTGTTTTGGAAGTGATGGGTGAGAAAAGAAGTTTATGCAAGAAGCTTACAGGAAGAAGAGACAGGCTTTTAGGTCATATTTTGAGACATGCTGGATTGGTTAATTTGTTAGTGGAGGGAACAGTCGAAGGTAAGAACTGTAGAGGTAGACAGAGATTAGAATATATGAAGCAGAAATATGAGGACGTGAGTTGTAAGGGGTATGTAGAAACGAAAAGGTTAGCACAGGATAGGAAGGGATGGAGGATTGCATCAAACCAGTCTAAAGACTGACGACAGCAAAAAAAAAATTAACTTCGTCACGGAGCTATTGCGTAATGACTAATAATGCGCCTCCAGCGTTTTCTTCTCTCAAATTCTTAAACTGGAATGCCAACGGAATTAAATCTAAGCGACAGGATCTTCTTGAATTTCTGTCCAGACACAATATACACATTGCTTGTATTTCCGAAATACATCTACTTTCACAAGAGCGCTTCACCATGCCAGGATATTCTATCTATAGAGAAGATCGTATTGCTGCTACCGCCTCCGGCGGAGTTGCACTACATCAAAAGTAACATCTCCCACCATCCCATCTTTCTGGCAACATTGACAAACTTAGAAGCTTGCACAGTCAAGCTCTCTACGCGCAACGGCCAATCCCTAACTATCATAGCAGCGTACAAACCGCCATCGAAACGTCTCCAACACCAAGACTTCAGTACATTATTCACAACGACGTCTCCCACTTTTCTAATGGGAGATCTGAATAGTAAACACGCCCTATGGGGATGTAGAGTTACCACACCTAATGGTCGTCGCCTTCTACAGGCAGCAAATGACTGCGCATTCCATATCCTCAGCCCAGACCAGCCAACTTATTATTCCTATAATCCTCATGTACTCCCAGACATTCTCGATCTAATACTAGTGAAACAAATTTCCCATCCTATTTATACGCAAGTGCTACCTGAACTTGATTCTGATCATTGCCCAGTAGTAGCCACCTTCGAAATAAATATCCCCACCTATTCACATAGACCCTCACTTCTAATGGGGCGCATTGACTGGGCTAAATTCGAACGTCATCTCGTAGAAGATCTTCGACCTAATACTCCTCTACGAAATACAACCGACGTTGACACGGCAATTTCACAGTTCACCGCAAGTATAATATCCTCTCTAAAGGCAGCCTCCTCAACCCCTCCACGGCCAGCTAGACCAGTTTCTTACCACAAAACTCTACCGTTGGAAATCGTGAACCTGCTCCAAGCAAAGCATCGCATGAGAAGGATGTGGCAAAACCAACGACTACAGTGGCAACATACTCGTCTCAACCAACTAAACCACCAAGTCAAGCAAGCTCTGGACTCATACCGTTTCCATACTTATCCGCGCCATCTCTCAATTATCTCCCCTCACGACGGCACTCTGTGGAAGGAGACTAAAAGGATCCTTCACGAACCCCTCACTATACCCCCACTCCGACAAGGAGCCAGCTACTTCACCAGCCATGAAGAAAAATGTGAACTGCTTGCTGATTACTTCCAATCATCCTTCACACCAAATACAGCGCACGACGACAAATCAGCAACTGAAATACAGAATCTTCCTCATTTTTACCCCACCGCTCCCCTACCAATCTCGTTTACCTCACCCCGAGAAATTCGATTCTTTCTACACTCGCTTGTTTCCAAAAAAAAGCCCCCGGCCACGACCAAATTCCTAACGTGGCCTCAAACATTTACCTGATAAAGCTATAGCCTTCCTTGCATCCATATTCAACGCACTATTCCGCCTTGGTTATTTCCCATCTTCCTGGAAACACGCGGAAATAATTGTTTTCCCCAAACCCGGCAAACCTACCAACCAACCAGCCAGTTACCGACCAATAAGTTTACTTCCGGCTCTATCTAAAATATTCGAAAAAATCATCAAGAAACGCATATGCAAATTCCTCAGACAAGCCTCAGTCATACCCATGAATCAGTTTGGATTCCAAGCACATCACTCCACCACCCACCAACTCCTCCGCATCACCGAAATCATAGCACGAGCTTATGAAACTAAACAGCACACGGCCGCCGCCTTTCTAGATTTTACTCAAGCTTTCGACAGAATGTGGCACGCAGGGCTCTTGTATAAACTGCGCAACATTGGAGTCCCCGATTACTTGTACAGAATCCTCCACAGCTTCCTACTCCGACGCACATTCTCAGTAAAAATTGATTCAGTCAAATCCACTCCACGTCCTGTCCTAGCTGGTGTTCCTCAAGGCTCTGTCCTCGGACCAACACTCTTCAATATTTATGTCTCTGATTGCCCCGATTTGACCACTTCAGCCATAGCAATGTACGCCGACGACACAGCACTGTTCACCTCCCACGAAGATATTCAAACAGCTGTTCGCAACCTTCAAGTGGCCCTTACTGCCTTAACCAACTGGTTGAACATGTGGCGCATCGCACTGAATCCAACTAAGTGCGAAACTATGATCTTCACTCTCCGACGCCCGGCTCAACCAACTCCGATTGTTATCAATGGCACACTTGTACCTTGGAAACGTCCTGACGAGATCTTCAAATACCTGGGAGTTCATTTGGACCGCCGACTGACCTGGAACGCTCACATAAACTCCAAACTCAACCTCGCATACTCCCGGCTCACTAAATTATATCCCATTATCAACCGGAAGTCTTCACTCAAAAGCAACATCACTATCCTACTATATACTCCTTTAATCCGACCTCTACTGACCTATGCCTGTCCAGTCTGGGGAGGTGCCGCTGCCAGAAAAATCAAGAAGATACAGTCGCTGCAAAACAAAATCTTGCGGATCGCCGTCGATGCGCCGTGGTTCGTCCGCAACTCCCAGCGAACTCGGACTGCCTACCATCACGCGTTTATACAAGAGCAAGCACGACGATTCTACCAACACCTTCCCAGAGTGCCAGGAGCCGCATATTACTCCCTGGGCACCAGATCCGACAGACCAACCAGAATCACCAGCCGCTTACCCCAGGATCTTCTCTTCCAGATAAACGCTAGAATTACATCTATTCAGACATCATTTGATAATGTTATTACAAAAACTATTATGTTTAATGTTATTATGTTTAATGTCATTATGTTTAACGATATTATATTTAATGTTATTGAGGGACTCGATGAGTTAACCTCACTCAAAGTGCCGCACCGTTAATTTATTCATGTCCTTTTCAATACATAATTGATTTCAAATCCAATCTGTAAAGCGCAAATACGCTGAACGGTTGAAATAAAGAAATTTAAAAAAAGCCCGGTTTTGGCGCCTAGCGACTACCACTAGTTTCCAGCGATGAAGACGTAGCTCGCTACGCAACGCTTTGCCACTGACGCTGAACTGCATGCCGGTCTCAACCAGTGGTTGAGCTCGCAGGCGGCAGATTCCTACATAGAGGGTATTGAAAGGTTGTACCACGTTATAATAAATGCCTTAATTTAAAATGGCGATTATGTAGAAAAATAGCCTAAGAGTTTACCTCCAAAATATATACAATAAAGAAAAAAATTCAGTTTGTTTATTTTTTATTTCAAAATCTCTGTTTCTTTCTGGACTGCAGTTGAGGAGTCCGTAGAGTTAGATTAGAAAGTCCTGCATCTGCTAGGGATGAGGAGGTGAACCAGTAACGTGAAGTAACTTGGTTCACTACACCTTTCCCAGTTCCTGTATCTGAGATTTCAGAACAGCAGAAACAACCTATAAGACCTAAGTTACAAGAACTAGGCTGACGATCTTTGGAAAACAGGAGGCGGTAAAGAGAGTAATGAGTAGGTATGAATCATAAGGTGAATGGAGACAATTTGGAGCTGTTTGCGGGAAGCAAGAGAGAATCATAAAGTAATTGAATGTAATACTGGCATTTTATTAGACTCCACAATACTACGTCGTACAACACAAACTCTGGTACACATAAAATACGGAAATTGCGTTAGTAAAATAGTGAACATAGATGAATAGGAATCCGATACAGTGTTCCATTTCAGTTAGCTCTAACCTTTGAAAAAATTCAATGCTATTACGACAGTAAATATAAGTCTAACATCTCTTTAGAGAGGCTTAAGCTACCCGGTTATGGCTGGCTCCGGCGCCTGATGGTGGGTTAGCTGGTTCCAACTTTGACTGGAAGGCTGAGATTCGTAAATCCTGGTTCAAATAGCAAAGGTCTCCGCCATCTGTGTGGAGTGGGGGCATACAATACTGTTGGTGTTGATTTGTCCTTTGTATAAAGCGGTACATCTGGTGACGGTCTCTCGCTTCATTCCTTAATTTTTTATATCATACGCAATCAACTCGACATACCCCGCACATACTG
This sequence comes from Vandiemenella viatica, assembly GCA_031002005.1. NCBI lineage: Eukaryota > Metazoa > Arthropoda > Insecta > Orthoptera > Morabidae > Vandiemenella > Vandiemenella viatica. The sequence continues at coordinate 16,879,019 of CM061914.1, read as the reverse complement.
GGAGAGGCAAGGGGACCCACCCTGGTTCACGAATGAGTCGCTTGGTATGGCGGTCATCATCAGTGTACTATACGAGTACGTAAGTTTTAAACGCCGCACACATTCACGTAACATCGATAGTGAAAATGAGATAACAGAAAACGCGATTGAAAACAAACTTATAATCAATGTAGTCATAATAAATAAATAAAAATGATAAAAATATTGAAATTTTTTTGATAGTCTCTCATTACAAAAACTTGGTGTAGAACCATATTTATATATTAGATACCAATCTTTCAACCAGTACTCGAAACTTGTCATAATATGCAGTGCAAATGGCAGGTAACTACTATACAAAGCAGGAGTTACCAGTCTGCTGGAATTTATAGAATCATCTGCTCTAAAATAACAGAGTCCTGCCTTTAAAAGAGGTCTAAGACCATAAATTTAAACTTAATTTCGTACGCAAGAGAGTTGGAAAGTTGTGATTTATAAGGAAGGGGGTTAAGGCATCGAACTTGCAGCACAGTATACCTCCAACAGTGAAACAAGTTAAACTAAAAATCCTCATAAGACTGAAATAGACTTGTAGAGATATTTCCAAAGAGTATAATATGTATCACTTAATAAACAGCAAACAGCTTCAACTGTTAATAATGGCGGTCAGAAAATTTAATTCTCTTCTGGATTTTCGTTTAATGAGTTTGGTTTCCAAGTTTTCTGTTTGTCTTCCGAAACAACTTAAGTGTTGCGTCGTTTGGGAAGAGACATGATATTACATGAAGCTAATCTTGTTTGTTCCTGCGGAGTTTCGTCGGGAACTGGCGACAGCATTGGTTAGAAGCTGCGGAAGAGAAGCTCTCCCGCCTCGTTAACAGGCCGTATTGCTGGACTAGAACCAAGACTTCCGCCGGAAGTCGGCCATTTTCGCGCACGGAAGAGAAATGCGAGGCCACCGCTTCCTTCGTGGGCAGAGCGGTGACGGTAGCCTGAAATGCAGGCGCAAGTTGCTTCACTAGCTTTGATACAATATAATCTAAAGTGGTTTTCGTTACTTTACTTCCAACAGCTTACTATTCGAAATATTGGTGGATTTTTCACGTTTTGAGATCCCAATTAACAGACTCGTCCCGAGGTAACAATGCTGCATGAGTTATGCCCGTGTTCAATGAGGATTATCTGGTTCCAGCCGCATTGGTGGAGGTAACATTCGTCATTAGGGACTTAGGCAGCAAGGTAAAAGAGTACCTTAACAAGATTGTATGCTAAAGACATGGATTAAACCACAAACTCCTCCTCCGTTCGTAATAATGGCATATGACACAGTTAAAGTTGTTCCACTCTCTCCCTTCTCAATACACAACACCAAAAAACACGTTATACTTAAACACTTAACTCTCTCCCTTGTTTGCTTATGGTTTTAGCACTCGTTGAGGTCATCAGAGCTGGGAAAGGATAAGAGACAAGGAATAGGAAGAATTCCAGACGAGGTTTTTCAAGGAACAATCCTAGCATTCGCCTCGAGAGGTTTCGGTAAACCTGTTAAAGCCGAAATGGATGGCTCGACCTGGAAACAAACCCGCGTCCTCGCGAGTAGTACAACTTCTACTTCCCTTAGCGCACAACATCACAGGTTTATAAGAAACCTTTGATTCTGGATTCATATGTCTGATAGTGGAAGCAAAAATAATTGTCAGTTAACGAAAATTGGTTTTCAGTTCCGACAGCCAACCATACCAAATTTTGATATTTCAGTTCCTTTTTTATTACTGACATCAAGTGGCAAATATGTTAAGTTACTTCGCCCATTTAAATAATAATCTCGTGCCTTGTAAATTGTCATTTCCTGCTGATCCGTCAAAACGGTATGTTTACAATTGCTTGTGCTTTCCAGATTTAACTAAAGGCAGACAGCCTTTTAAGATCTAATAATAAATTCTAATCATCTGATTTTTTCTAAGTATAAGGTTACTCGTATACGAATTTTGATTTTGCGTTTGAATCGGTTTTTATAAATTATTGAGGACAATCTACAAGTCAAAGAGAAAACGGCTATTAGGTTTATCTATTCCACACGAGGACAACGGGCAAAATCTGTTCGAGTGAAAATGGCCGTCTTCTTCCTTGAGTTACTGGTAATTGGTTTGGCTTCGGTTTTCCAGCTCACTTCCTGACTGCTGTTACAATTGACATCTTCTGTTCTTCCGTGGATAAGGTTTTTCTCCATATCACTGACCGTGCCCCATCCCTTCCAATGTGGTTTTCACCAAGCTCTCATACTGTTGAATCTATATATTAATACGTGAAGCGAAAACTTAGCATCCCTTTTTAAGAATATTGCGCGCATGGAGGAGAGTGACATTTGCCATAGTTAAAGTTTATACGGAGAAGAAGTTCAGAAAGCTAAAATTTATATATAATATGTGTTACAAATACATTATATTAAATAAAACATTCATTGTTTACGTTCATTTGTTTTTTTAATGGCAACGATTATTAGCGATTCTGCCAATGTCTGTGATATTTGGGTTGGTAAACATGGGATGAAGATAAATGCAAAGAAGAGTCAGCTAATTAGATACACAAATAAAAAACAAAAGGTAAATTATGAATATAACGTGGGGAAAGAATTGCTTACTGAAGACTTGAAATGTAAATATCTTGGCATTACATTTGATAACAAGCTTAACTGGGCAGGACACATTGGACAGGTGGTAGGAAAAGGTTCAAAGTTCTGCACTTGTTGGAGAGAGTGATGAGGGGATGCACGAGAGAAGTAAAGGAATTGGGTTACAAAACTTTGGTAAGACCATTGCTCTAATATGGTAGTGTAGTATGGGACCTACATTTTGAGTATCAAATACAGGAGTTGGAGAAGGTGCAAAGAAGGGCTGCTAGATTTGTTTCTGGAAATTATCGCAGAATGCAATCAGTGACAGATATGATAAAGGAGCTGGAATGGGATTCATTGCAAGACAGGAGGAGGATGAGGAGGGTCATGGGAGTGTACAGGGCGTATACTGGCGATGAGGCATGGAAAGATATTGCAGTAGGTATGAAAAGTAGTTCATGGAAGGGAAAAGATGACCATGACCACAAGCTGGCACTCGATTTCAGGCACAAGGGTGTGGGAAGATTTTGTTTCTTAGGTAAGGGTGTCAGGGATTGGATTGAGTTACCAAGGGGAATGATGAATAACCTACCGAAAACGTTAAAAGAATTTAAAGTTAAAATTTGTAGAGGGCAAATGTAGGTGAGTGTAGGATAGGGGGAGTTGGGTGTGTAGGGGAATTGCCACCGGAGCGTGTGCTCCATTGCAATTAAATTAAATTAAAGATATTTGGTCAAAGAGTAAAGAAAAAGTATAATAAGCATAGTTAATATATGTGTTACAAATACATTAGTAAATAAAAAAATGTGTGTGTGCGTGAAACCGCAGCCAACTATCTGACGTGTATTCCCAGCATTAAGATACTCAGTGGTCGTTGGTCAAACAAAACAATCGCATAGAGTAGAGATTAATCTTTGAACTAATAAAAGGAACATTTCAGAAAGGAATATTTTCTATATTACAGAGAATTCGACATCCTAACGGATAATTTGAATTGACTTTAATATAGGCTAAAGTTTCTGCCAGAAAGAAAAAGTAAACCTTTCTTTAGCACTGATTGCTCTTCTCATTTTTATATTTTTCTTCTAAATCCATGGTTTCACAAGTTTTAATAACTTTTCGAAAGACTTATCATCCATGCGAAGATAATTTTTTTTAATCATCAGTAGCAGATTTTCGCAGTTCCTCAATAAGATTCATATGCGATAACTTTCTCTTTCGAGAAGCCAATCTTTCACCCAGAAACCTCTTTGCTGGCTTCTTGGATTTTCCAATAACACCAACAATATAACTAAATCTGCTAACTTTTTTGTAGTTTTTAATTACTACCGTTTTGTCAATATTTTGCACTGCGGCAACAGTCGTCTTTTGATGGTTAAACTGTGACTGAGGTGACGGTCTGCAGGCGATCTGTATGTGGGTGGGTAACTTTGAGGCCACCTGCAGGCAGTGACCTGTGAGGCGAATGCCTCAGGATTTTGTCTTTCGGGCGGACTGAATAATGTGTGGCCTTTATCGACCCTCAGTCGACGGACTGCAGGCCGCGACTTCTCCTCAAGATTGCCTCTTCCTAATGTGTGGCCTCCGTCGGTCGGCGTCTGTCGACCCGACCCTCAGTCCACGGCCTGCAGGCGAACTGCAATGACCTTTACACCCGTTCCAAGTTTTGCTTTTGTAAATTCAGTCAGTGAGCGTGAAAACGGAAAGATGGCACTGGTCGAAAACTATTTTCTTTGGATTTGTAGGCATATTACATTTGAGAATAATTGAATCCCTCTCAGAAGCTTCCAGTATCAGCTTGATGAGATGAAAAATTTCTGGTCTCATACTGATAAACTGGCCAAGATAATTGTACTCGCTGAAATTTCTAAGGGTATTTTATTAATTTTTAAATTCTCCTCTGAGTTCCACTTGTTAGACATAACTTTTGTTTTTGAAAGGTTCATGATCAGGCCAACTGCTTTACACTCGCAGGAATCACCGGTAACCAAGGTTTGGAATTCATCAACGTTGCCGGCGGAAAATTCAATATCATCGACGAATTTCAAGGTTTATGTATTCTTCTATTGATTCCAATTCCTTTTTCTGCCCATTCTAGCTCTGAAATTGCTATCTCCAAGAAAAACATTTTCGGAGATAAGGAACCAATTTCTTAACACCTCTTTCGATGTTCAATGTTTTAGAACACGAGGGGCAGTCAAAAAGTTCCCGGAAATTCATTGTAACTCTATTAACAAAAGATAAGTACACATTTACCTAATCTCCTTCAAAAAAGGCTCCTTCTGAACACAAATCTTGTTTTCGTATCTTCCGAAATACAGCCGTCGTTTTCGTTTTGATGTCTGTAGAAGATAACGGTTACCTTTGAGGCCCATTTTCATCTTGGGAAAGAGGCAGAAATCCGATGGCGCTAAATCCGGTGAGTTACTGAGGCTGGTGGAGGACTGGAATGTTCTTTTCTGCAAGCCATGCCTGCACAACAATCGATGTGTGGGAGGGAGCATTGTCGTGATGCAGTGGCCATCCTCCTTGCCATTCGCCGGGACGTTTTTTCCGGATTGCTTCCCTCAGTCTTTTCAAAACTTGCACGTAAAAAGGGCAGTTAAAGGTTTGTCCATTTGGTAGAAATTCATGGTGCACCAGACAGACCTTCGTAGGCGAAAAACGCAATGAGCATCACTTTTGTTTTGGATTTGACATGACGTGATTTCTTTGGTCGAGGAGAGGACGTTGTGTGCCATTCTGATGATTGCATCTTTGTCTCCGGGTCGTCAGCGTACACCCAAGTCTCGTCACCAGTAACGATTGTCTGAAGAAACGTCGGGTCCTCTTTGCTTTTTTAAAACATTCGGCCGCAGTCAACTTCCGAGTTTCTATTTGATCTGGATTCAGCAGCTTCGCGACAAACTTTTCAGTGACACGTTTCATCTTCAAATCATCCGACAGAATTGCGTGAATGGATCCATGAGAGATCCCCACTTCTTGTGCCAACTCGTCGATGGTCATTCTTCGGTCTGATCTGATTAACTGTTTCACTTGCTCGACCATTGCTTCCTTTCTGGAGGTTGAAGGTCTCCCACTGCGACTCTCGTCTTCCAGCGATTCCTGTCCACCATTAAATCTTGAAAACCACTCGTAAACGGCTGTTTTCTTTAAAGAATCGTCACCGTAAACTGTTTGTAAGGCTAACAAAGTCTCTGAAGCAGATTTCCCTAATCTGCACATGACCTTGATGTTCTCCCTTTGCTGAAACTGCGACATCGCGCCAACTGATTACCACACAGACCTACCTTCAGCTAACACCAGTCATGACCTGTTATGACCTGTCAAACTCATAACAACTGCATCACAAATGCCAACACTTCGACAGAATTCCGGGAACTTTTTGACTGCCCCTCGTATATTCAATTATTTTTATTCTTCTATTTTTTTTATACTTCTGCTGGTTTACTTTTTGCTGTTTCCTGGTAGAATTCTTCAGTCGTTGATTTTTTTTTCCAGCTGATCTGTAATACCATTGTCGATGAGGCACGGAAAGATATTGGAGTAGGTATGAAAAGTAGTTCATGGAAGGGAAAAGATGACCATGACCACAAGCTGCCACTCGATTTCAAGCACAAGGGTGTGGGAAGATTTTCTTTTTTAGGTAAGGGTGTCAGGGATTGGAATGAGTTACCAAGGGGAATGATGAATAACTTACCGAAAACGTTAAAAGAATTTAAAGTTAAAATTTGTAGAGGGCAAATGTAGATGGGTGCAGGATAGGGGGAAGTTGGGTGTGTAGGGAAATTGCCACCGGAGCCTGTGCTCCATTGCAATTAAATTAAATGTTACTAGTCTTTCTTCTCTTCAGTTTTACCATTCAGGCTTCTTAGTAATCTTTCTTATACTTCAACTGACGTTATATGAACCTTTATTGGCTGATCTTGCTCCTTATTTTCCTCCTGCTTCATTCGTCATTTGTGATTCCGTTTCCCAAATAAGTACATTTTTTGGCATCTTCTAATATATGGTTCCTAACCATTGTTTTAACTTCTGAAGTTTCCTCTCTGCCACTTCCGTTTTAGCTTATTTTATTATCACATTATATTTATTTCATATTATTTTCTCCATATTCTCTAGTCTATCTTTTGCATCCTTACATTTTTTGCGAGCACAGTAACGTCATTGGCAAATCGAACCGAATTGGCTGTGCATATTACTAAAGGAAAAATCTGGTGTAGAATACAGGCAGTGCAGGAATACTACGCATGACTAGATGCGCCAATCAGAAATGAGACCATCAGCGAAATATTGTGCGTTTCATCAGTTTGAACATTATCAAGTACCTACAGCGGAGAAGAACCGAGAAGCCTAGTAGAAGCAACCAGTGATGCAGATTCACAGTACTTGTGGGCACTCTGCCTAATCTTATTAGTGACAAATACCATCGGGATTTGATATTATATACCGAACTGACAGGAAACTATTTAATCTTAATAGACTACGAGCAGAGGCGGCCCTAGCAATTTTTCATGGTGGTGCGAGATTTCATTGTGGCGCCTCAAATGTGCAATCTCTTATTCATGATTAAGGTGTCCATATAGACAGACTGATGATAACATACATTTTTTACATCCTAGTAAAATTATAAATGTAACTTTTTTTTCTTGGATATTTGTTACTGTTTCACGTCGAAGCGGTTGAATAGTTTAAGAGAAAATTTGGATTAACGTACTGACTATCTACTTTTATCCAGATCGAAAAATCAGTTTTCGTGGGATTAGAATGCCAATTCGTATATGAATGTGTTATGAATTCCAGTCGAGCCAAGCCGGGTGCAGAAAACGTCAGAAAGATTAGTATTGGATAGCAATGGTATGAAGGAGAAACAACAGTAAAAAAGAACACTATATGGTTGAAAAGGTTTATTTACGCTACTATGGCGTACACAATGCTGACATCACGTGTACGTCGAATTTACATATAAGTGTTTGTTTTAAACAAATGAGGAAATAAAATCATAACTATAAGGCCTAGATTATCAACTTCCACGTTTTTGCCCTTTGATAATTTTATTTTCTATAGATAAAATTGCAAGATCTGAAAGTCTATCTTGAGTCCGAGTTTACCGTAAATAAGTTTTAATTTACTAAAATTTGTTTTCCTTTAGCGACAGTCACAGATATCGTTAGCAAAATTCAAAGTGCAGTCCATACATTCGAAAATAAATTCTGCCAACCATTTTGTTTCATAAGTTGATCTTTTATTGGTTCTGTTGATTCAAACACCATCAACAATAGTTTCAGTTAGAAAGTTCCTCAGTCAATGCACAACTTGATATGTCATATTTTTCTCCATTAGTTAAACTCATTTCTAAATCGGCACAAGATTATTCCAATTAAGGAATTGTTTTGATAATTTGTAAGAACGACACTGTATTATTAAATTTAGAGTGTTGTGAACATTTAGTGACGAAGGCGTTCTCAGTTGTAGCGATTATATGCTAAAACACATTAATTGTAACAGTTCTTTGGGATCTGTTGCTATCTCATCTACGGCCTCGTACTCAAAAACTCTGGGATCTGACTGGCTTAATAAAAGGATATGTCTCAGTCTGAGAAGCAATCTCTCTAACTCTAGCTGTTATCAGAACAGACAAATAACCCCGGTACTGTCTCAAATTCGGAGCTCTTTTCCAGCAATTGTGGATTGCTTCTGAATCCACTTTCATCCTGAATAGCCTTGCTTACAATATTTTCTCGAAACAATGTATTATAACAAATCACTATGTCACTATGTAACTATGAACTCAAATTGCTCCATGATCTGGCTCTGTTGTTGCAAGTGAAAAATTCATTTCCAGAAGGGCGCCACAAATTGAAGAATAGTGATAACGAACTGCAGTGAGGATAGAAACTCTATTCTCCAAACGAGTTTCGCAAAAAAAAATTGGCGATAGTCCTACCAAGTTCTTGGATACCACTTCCCATCGTTTTTTTGATCGAGAGAATGAAACAAACATTCATTAAAGAATTCCAGCTAAGGAAACTGATCTAATTGATGTTTTGGTGGCTCCTGCTATTACCAGATTTAATGAAAGCTAAATAAATTTAAAAAATGCTTGGGAAGATATTGGATCATGATTTTGCTTGGACACCTTTGTTTCCTCCTATCATTTTGGATCCATTGTCATATCTTTAGCCTCGGCAATCCAAATCAAACTTTTGCAATGTATCATTAAAATGCAGGCCACTGAGTCCAGCTTCCAGGTCCCGAAGAGTCACTTACCGGCTTTTAAGCAAAGAAACACAAACTTTGACTTCGTCTTCATTAGTGTTAACAAAAGCAATGTTAAAGATAATTGTTCGACGTGACTGACAATTCAGTTCAATTCAGTATGATGTAAGAGTATTTAGATGATTTAACCATACTCAAAATTTTATTAAGAAATTCAATCGTTCTTAACACATTTTCCAAAATTATAGACATTTGTCTCATTAGCAATACGGCGGAGACGCTCAATCATCACAGTGCCTTTTTTTCCTAGCAGTTGCAATATACTCAGTTAGTTACCGTTATTAGAAGCATTTAGTGTTTCAGATCCAAAGAATAATTGCACTTTAAAAATAAAATTGTGGACATCATTCATTCGAGGATTGCAACCCACCGTAATATTTTGTCTTCAGTCTGTATTTACGAATGCTTGTCTATTACACTGAAGTTCTTTAGCCGCTTCTATCCAACTCAGCATGGTGTGCTGGTGATTTAAGGAAGTTTTGTGAGTTTTTAAATGCTCTGATAAGTAGCTACAATCGTCAAATAAGAGTGAGACCTTCTGTTGGATACACAAGAGTAAAAACAATATACTTTATCTTCAGATTTAGAGTAAACAAGCCATCTTCTTTTAGAAATTTCTTCATTTGACGTTACCCTTTGAAAATGCGTATTTTAAAAATGACATCCATGACTTTTTTCTTGGATTTTTTCGTTGCTCGAATAATTATTCATCTCTGACTGCAGGGTCAAAGAGTGATCATTTTGAAATATCATCATAATTTGTATTTTGAAAAGGCGACGGTGATGGTATGGATGGTATACCCCATTTTCAAGTGTAGACGACGTTGCGACCAGAGCAAACTCTTCTTGTACTGTACATTCTGCTCTTTACCATCATGAGCCTCGTCTGAAAAACTTCTATTAAATAAGTTTTCTTCCATCACTTGTTGAACTAGTTCTGATACCGACGATTCAGATGACATCTCAAACCTAAAAAAATTTGTAAGCAATTTTGAAGCTTCCTGAATTTTGCCTGGGTTTAGTATTTTTTTTAAAAAAAAAAAAAAGGTGGGGAGGGGGGGGGGGGGGTAGCGACATGTCTGTAAAAGAGATATTACATTTTGTAAATATTTAAGCTACCAATGTTAATTGGAATCATCTAAGGTTTAACATTGCAGAAATAGACAATTAGGTTGAATCTCACCTCATGCACATATTCCCACATGCAAATGAGTGCCAGATCTAGTGGGGTGGGGCAAACCAGGACACTTACCCCTAGTGAAAAAATCATGTTTAAAGGGGCGGTAATTGAAAAATTCGTGAGCGGTGACCTTCTTTCTTAGCTCTACTGCCCTGAGTGGCAACCTTGAGGGGGCGGAAAAATCAAAGAACAGCTTTAAACTGCTGCAGGCGGCAAATTAATAAATGCATATTTGAAAGCGCGGCAGTCGCAGGTTTTAGCCCCGACTCAGAAAATTAGTATATCCGCTACTGGTGAGTGAACTTGAAGACTACAGCCAAAAAGGCAGGAAACGGGTGCAGGAGGCGCTACGCGACCCCGGAGAGCGCTAATCATGGATGAGTTGTAGTTTTCTTAAATGGAGAAACTCGAGACTGAAGCTCTTATGTTTTTAAACTCTTCTGGATAATTAGTGTAATATATATATATATATATATATATAAATGTGAACAGCAAGCTGGGTTATTATGTAATTTATTAATCATTTTTTCCGCAGACAATCACTCACTGCATTTTTGGCGCCCCCCGTATGACGGCGCCCGGTGCGGTCGCACCGCTCGCACCGCCCTAGGGCCGCCCCTGACTACTAGTCAAGTCCAAACTAACCTCAACTTCAGTCGTTGAACTTCAATATGCAGATGACTCTGTGATTATGGCTACCTCAGAAGAAGAATTGCAAATTATTTTAAATGTATTTACAAAAGCTTACAAGACAATTGCCAAAGAGTTTAATGCTACCATGACGCAGATCCTACCAACCAGCACCAACACCACTTTTTTTTTTTACTTATTGCTTTACACCTCGTCGACGGCTAAGGTCATTAGAGGCGGGATGGGACTGGGGACTCAGCCATGGCCTTTTTGATTGAAGTATCCTGGCATTCATCTGGACTGATTTGGGGAAACTATGGAAAACCCAAATCTGGATGCCCAGACGGGGATTCGAAGTGTCGTCCTCCCGAATGCGAGGCGAGAACGCTAACCGTTCACCCACCGCGCTCGGTGACACCAACTCCAACATAGTGGCTCCATCTATTATAGTCAAAGGAAAAACTCTATAGGAAGTGGAACATTTTCCGCACCTCGGTAGCCATATCTCAACAAAGGAAAATATTGATACAGAAATTCAGTATCGAATAAGATGTGTTAGTGCAGATTACGGCCGACTCGTACAGAGAGTATTTGACAATCATGACAAAGATCCACGTTTACAGTACCATTGAAATACCAACTCTACAGATGTGAGACTTGGACTACCTACAAAAGACACTTAAAATGTCTCGAGAAGTATCACCAATGCTATCTGAGAATAATACTTAGGATAAAGTGGCAATACCGTCGAACAAATGTCAGTATACTAGAAGAAGCGACTACCACAAGCATTGGAGCAGTAATAATTAAGCACCAACTTCGATGGGTTGGACACGTCATCCGAATGTTGAACAGTCGCACACAGAGGTATCTGACACTAAAAGCCGATCAAAAAATAATTCAAGCAAAACTCGGGAACCCGTATCTACCTGACTCTAGGCAGAACAGTTGTCTCCTGAGCACATTGTAAGACGCATTTACTGCTACCAAGCAAATACAAGAAAATTAAAATTTGTGAGTGATGTTAAGTGAGTACTGTTGATTTTAATGATGAATATTGTACAGCCAGGTACCTGGAATTGAAGAATTGAAATAATAGTAACATATATACAAAAGTATCGCACAACTTTATTTCTGTACATTTTTGCACTTAATTTTGTACTTAATTTTTTTTATTATGAAAAGTCTTAAAGAGTGATTTTGTTATATTTTGCAACCTTTCCCAGGCCTGATTTCTTGTAGGTTTTTAGTTTAGTGTACTATCTTGGAGTTTCATTCAAAACTAGGTGCCAAACATCTACTTATTAGAAAAAATTCTAGCTTCTTTTCTGTCACATTAATTCATCTAAGATTTTCTTTGCTATTGTCTCTTCTGATATTGAGCTCTTGACCAGAAAAGTTATTTCGTGTAAAAGTTGGAATTAGTAGAGGAAAATATTTTAAATCAACCGACACTCACCGCCGAACAAACGCAACAGTTCGAAGAAATATTTCAAGGTTTAAATTGGAAATTAAAACAAAATGGCAGGCTGGTAAGAGAACTGAGAGTGTATTTTGAAAAAAAAAATACCATGATTGGTTACTAGGATGTATCTAAATCCCTATTAAATCCAAACCGTCCAATGTTGGTTGGCCTAGAAAATCTTTCGAAGATTTGACTGATTGTAGCAAACGATATCCGCAGAGATTACAGGTATTAACAAAACAGATTTTCTACTATTCTGTAAATACTGTATCATCTGGAGGGAAAAACAAAAAAAAAATAACGCTCCCCACTGCCACTAAAGGGTTAAGATGTAAACTGAACTGCACTCGTCGCATCCTACGTCACCTATAATACACGAAGTATTGATTGAGGGCCCAATTATAATAGAGTATACACACTCTCCGAAACAGCAGCAGACGTTAGAACCAAACAATTTCGACAATTTAGGGAGAGATACTCAAGAAACCTTTTAGTTTCAAATGTTGATCTAGGAATTAGAAAGAACTTTTTAAAACTCTTTGTGAGGAGCACAGCACTTTATGGTAGCGAAACATGGACTTTAGGAACACCGGAAATAAATAAAATTGAAGCATTTGAAATGTGGTGCTACAGAAGAATGCTGAAAATTAAGTGGACAGACAAAGTAAGAAATGAACGAGTTTTGGAAATGATGGGTGAGAAAAGAAGTTTGTGGAAGAAGCTTACGGAAAGAAGAGACAGGCTGGTAAGTCATATTTTGAGACATGCTGGATTGGTTAATTTGTTAGCGGAGGGAACAGTCGAAGGTAAGAGCTGTAGAGGAAAACAGAGATTAGAATATATGAAACAGATAATTCAGGACGTGGGCTGTATGGGGAATGTAGAAATGAAAAGGTTAGCATAGGATAGGAAAGGATGGAGGATTGCATCAAACCAGTCAAAATACTGACGACAGCAAAAAAAAAAAAACGCAAGAAAATTTAGCCGTGCAACTCAGATGTCATTAATATGATTTCATTGACTTTGGATCCGTATTCGAGCTTCATCATGTAAAAGAAAATGTAAATCATTCAACGAGAAACCATTAAAATATTTCTTTAATGGGACCCGAGTAGTCAAGAAGAGTACGGACCGTAACCTCTTCCGGCAAAAAGGGATGGGACGGTTCGTCAGAATGATATTATTTTAGAGTACATGTATGATTATTGTTTACGTGTTTTGTAAATAATCGCTTATTATGTAATAAAGTGTGTGTTCAAAGTATATGTTCTTTATTATTACTCCTACTTCATAGTTGTAAGTTCTAATACACAAAAGAAACGAAATAAAATACAAATTACGTAGAAATAATTTTGATCGAGTTTTTGTGTCAAATACCTCTGTGTGAGTCGCCTCCTGTATTCGAAACTAAAGAACGGCCAGCGAAATCGAGGAGGACAAGTGGAACGATACGGCATTGGACTTAAAGAAATGTCTGATAAATAGAAACAACTGGGGGGATGAAGCCTGTAATCAATCTGCATGGCGACAAATGGTTCGCGAGGGATCACAGCATTATGAAGAGCAACGGCGACAGCTAAAATCTGAAAAAAGAAATCGTAGGAAGGAACAGGAGAAGATGAGAAGAGGTGTTCCACCACGCTCTAATGTGTTGTGTGCCATCATTGTGGAAGAACCTGCTATTCAAAAATTGGACTTTTTAGGCACTTAAAGATGAAAGACTAAAGACGAAAGACATTGTGCAAACGAGTGAATGCCTTGAATAAGGAAAAAAAAAGAATGCAGAATGCTATAAGCATTACATTTTTGATGTTCGATAGTGTCGGAGACACTGGTGAAGTTGCAGTGCATAGGAGTCCTATGCACGCATAGTAGGAAGAAGAGGGCGAAAACAGAGGATAAAAGCAGCCAGACCAGCGAGCTATACTAAAATATCTTTTTTTTTTTTTCAGTAGTTATCTCATTTATTAAGCCGACCAGCAAGCATAAAATGCTTCACAAATATTTGATTGCCATCAGGGGCGGATACAGGATTTCGGTTTGGGGGGGGGGGGCTTGGCTTGAATGGATTTTGGTTGGGAGGGGTTGCCTTCAGTGGATTTTGGTTTTTGGGGGGGGGGGCTTGAGTTGGCCATGGGGTAGTCTTTATTGCCTCCTCGGGCCTCGAATCTGTAGAGCTAAAAAAAAAGGTCTCCGAAATTACTATGTCGGGGGTGCCCCCAGATAGTTTCGGGGGGGGCTTCAGCCCCCTAGCCCCCCCCCCCCCCCTGGATCCGCCCCTGATTGCCATTACTTACGAAAATTAGTTACATGGTGTGGTTTTTGGGTAATCAGATTGGATTACTCTGAAATTATGCTTATTTAAACTAAAAAATAGGTTCTGTAGTGTCATTTACAGGATAAACATTTAAAATAGGCCCACAAAGCTGATTGTTAGAGTATTACTTGTAGAGAGAGATGTTAAAACTTCTAATAAACAATTAGTATTCAGACAGTAAAGATTTTTGTATTTAGGTTGAGTACTTGTCCGGAATAGATGTAGGTCTGGTACAAGTAAAACACAAATGATAAAAATGGTGACAACCAATGAATGCCGAGCGTGGTGGGCCTGACAGTCGTAAAGACGCGGGTTCGAATCCCCATCCAACCGTCCACATTTAGGTTTTCCATGGTTTCTCGAAATCAGTTCAGGTGAATGCCGGAATAGTTCTTTCGGGAAGCTGTGGGCAACTGCCTTCGTTTCACCTTCTGAATCAAATGACCTCGATGTCGATGAGAAGTAAATAATTTTAAAAAGAACTGACACAGATAAGCCAATGCAGATATAACACAAACTGCGGCCTCACTGGGCCATTCTTAAAAATATTCAAGGAAGATCATAATTAAATGGCCATGCTGTTTGTCAATAAAAATATTTTGTAATAGAAATATGTTTTCAGACGTGACTTACTAAATCATTGGCCTTTGCACTAATACAGTAAGAAGATTTTTGCCGTTTTCATTATTAATGTTTAGACTGTCGGTGACAAGTTTCGTACAAATCAAAGTTTTTTTAAAACCATCCGAGGAAACTTTTTTTTTTTTTTTTTTTTTTTTTTAGCATTGGAAATCTGGTGGGAGAAGTAAATAAAATGGACGGCAAGATGGATTAATGATTTATACAATAAGGGAACCCATTCCATGTTGACGGTGTCTGGTCACTGAGTGAGACCCGTGTCGAGGAGGCCAATGCCCCAGAGTTTCAGCTACTGTTGGGTCAGCATTCCTCGGTCGTCACACTTTCTGCTTCTTGCAAGAACATGAGCCCCAACACCGCAGCCCACGAGACGAGAGTTATTGAACATACACGCTTTCTCCCGCAATTTAAAACCTTACACAGAATAATATGATCGTGAAAACATTATTACAATTATTCAAACGAATTTTTAGAGTTCTAATTTCGTTTGTCTAGAATGGTATACTTGAGGGGAAATGTCCCCTCCCCCTTTTAAGTCACCAGCTTCTCCAACGATTTGATGAAGTCTTCCGTGTCTTCCTAATCCCTTACTATAATTACGAGTCTATTTTTCGTAATCCCTGTGACTCACCATCCTGTCTCTTCTTTCTAAGAAATTCTCACCAATTTTTTTTCTCACCCGTCGTTTTCATAACATTCCGTAATTTATTTTCAATATCCTTCTATAACGCTTCATTTCAGTGTTTAAATTTTCCTTCCTTCTGGTATCGCTAAGGGAGTGTGCACAAACCACGTGGCTCGGTCCAGGTGGGATATATATATAATATGTAAGCAGCACTTAAAAAATTTATATAAACAAAATAGGTAACATTTAAAAAAAAGAGTTTGGAGTGACTTACAGAAATGGAAGCTACTTTTTTTATTTTAATTTGTGTCTGTCTGTCCCTCTGTCTAGATGGACGGGATTCCACCAGTCGGCTTTTTTAAGTTTTAGATAATGTATAGCGTCTGGTCGTGGGGGTAAAATAGAGTATATTTCATTCAGATGCGAAACAAGAAAGCTGAGAAATGTAGGATATCAGGATAAGCAAATGAGCATGAATTTTTTATTGAACGCGATTCACGCAAAAACTAGACTACTAGTTTGATTGGTTTTCGAATAACGTATATCCCAAGGTCCCAGGGATAATGTAGGGCATGTTTCATTTTGATGTGAAGCCGAAAAACTGATAAATCTAAGATGGAGTCCACGAATTAGTATTCATTTTTGCGTTGAAAGTGATTCACCCGAAAACTACAGCACGGATTTAGTTCATTCGTGCAGTCGAAATGCATATCGCGATTTCAAGTGTATGAACGGCTTCCTATTATTTGGAGGAATCAAACTACTTTTTTTGCTCGCTGGCACCTAGTAGCTAATAAAACCAAAACTGCTATGTCGCACAGCATCTATGAAACATCAGATGAAAGGTTATGCTCATTTGTTACTGCGAGTGTTGTGTAACATAATAATTGTGATTGTTGTCAGAAATACGATACCAGTTCCAAATCAGAATTTGAAAGCGCGAGAGTCCAAGTGAAACTATAGTAAAATTTCACTCTGCCGACCAATTTAAAGTAAGCCGCCATAGGAGGAGAAGAAAAATATTGTGGACGTACCGAAGGAGCAATTTTTTTTATATATTTTATCAAAAAATAAGGGGATTCTATCATTACCGTGGCGCCACAATCTGATGATTGATTCTTATAGAACTCGACGAGACATATTGGAAGTAAAGAATAAAATTTTTTGATATCTCGCTTAGTTATCGAGATATCGTATCTCAAAATTGACGTAATTAGATTGAAATACGGCCTGGACCAGAGGGAAAATTTCGGTATAGCCAAATTTGATGATGAATTCATATGTAACTCGACGAGACAAATGAGAAATAAAGAATAAAGTTTTTTGATATCTCGCTTAGTTCTCGAGATATTGTAACTCATATGTGAGGAGGTTTTTTTTTCCACAGAAACCACCATATCTACACGGTGGAAATGCACTATTTGTTATTTATTTTCTTCCTAGTGATTGTTGCTAGGTTGAAATACGGCCTGGACCAGAAGAAAAAACACCAAAAGCAGAAGGAACTATACCTATGATCTCGAAAACCAAGCGAGATATCAAAAAAAAATTATTCTTTATTTTCGATTTGTTTCGTCGAGTTCTACAAGAATTCATCATCATATTTGGGCGCCACGGTAATGATAGAACTGCTAAAAATAAGACGCTATGAAGAGAAGGTGGCTGAAAAGCCAAATAAATAGGAACGTTTTATTGGCCCAGGTAAGCCTCCCCACAATACGCGGCAGCGACGTTATTCGGCGCGTCTGTCACCTCTGGCCGTCGCCCACCCGCAGGGGGACGCCCACGCAGCAGCCAAAAAATCGATCCCGCGCGAGCCGGCGCTGCCGACGCCAGGCGAGTCGCGCCGTGCGCGTCGCGTCCGCCGCTTGTTTATCAGCCGTCCCCGTCAGGTGAGAAAAAGAGAGGGCAGACCAAAGAACAGCGTCGTCATGTCTGTGCTGCCTGACGTGGTAAGTGAGTCTCATAATAAGCAGCAATCTTCTCCTCTTTCTTGGCTTCCCTTCCTCAGCAGTGTTCCTTGTGTTATCATTTATCTGGGCGATATTATATAACCCTCCACCATTTGACATTCACCTCCTTTCTGATGCACGGTTTTTGTCAGTATGCAGTTCAGTGATGTTGTTGTTCATACGCAACTATGGTGCGCAGGGTCGACGTTTCTGACTTGTCCCTGGGTTGTCGCAGGTCATAGCTCGTATTTTTCTGAATGGGTCTTAGCAGCACGGATAGGCCTTGCCTTTCCCTTCATCTGTGTGTGTGTGCTTATATTTGACAGAGAGGGAGAGAGAGAGAAGGAGAGAGAGACTGTGGGAGGGAGGTAGGGAGGAAGAAAGAGAGAGAGAGAGAGTCGCGTATTCTCCCATTCATACAAATCCGTGGGAGAGCCGTCGGTTGTTTCCGGCGCCTGTATGCTGAATACGTGCCAGGTTGCGTGGGCAAGAACGGTGGAGATGCGGCCAGCGACAGTCGTCTTTTTTCTCCTTCCTCTGTTTCTCAGCTGCTTTGGCCGTTGCGAAGAGTTCGTGAACTGGTAGATTACGGAAGGATACTAGCATCCATCCATCCATTAACTGGGTCAGTTCATAACCATTCATCGCTTTGATTCTGCCCCTTACTTTGGTGAGTTGTGAAAATGTTTAAAGAAATGATTTCCATTCGATGTTATTTTATCTATTGCTGTGCAAAGCCTACTTGTGGATATTACTCGCCGACATTTCGATGTTTGAAAATGTTTAAATGAGCATGTCTTCGATTTTGTGAAATGTATTAAAGTTTCATGATATTGTATATCTTTACTTCCGCCTTCCATTTAGACTAAAAACCAGCTTGAAACCTTCTATATTTAGGGTAGCGTATTATAGTGATTGCTGATTTCAATTTGGATTTCTGTTCGGAAGTTTCCTATTTACTACTAATTGCTACTGTACACTTCTCTAAAGTAAAACACCTATTAATTAAATCTCTACTGCAATGCAGTATGTGCAATAAATGAATGACACATTTATCCTGTCAAAGGTAAACATCGATTATACTTGCCTTCGTCGTTACACTGCCGTCATAATGATTGGCAGATATTTTCCTATCATTGCTAAAAATCAAACGGATATATTCTAAGTATACACGACACACCTAATTAATCCTCTGCTCACGCTCCGAATGCCTCATCCTGCTTATAGGCCTTTTAACTAGCACAGAGACGAGGTATCCCGCCTTTTTGAAAGCGGCCACTTCTTATTGGTTGATTTTACGCTCGAGCTGCGGGCTACGGCGCTCATCCAGGGATGCTTTTAATCCTGCGTCAGACTTCAATATGGCGACATCGAGTACGGCGGTGTGTGTTTATCTGCTGCAGACCGTACTTATATTGCGAAGTTTAGAGATACCAGGTAATCATATCAACACTGTTTTTGTACCAGGTGCTATCTAATGGTCCTCTGCTGATAAGAGAGAGCAAAAAAACGTGACAGGCAACAGGATATATCTTTATTCGGACAAACGTTTGTCTAGTTGTAGTTCAGTTGAGCAACGGGATAACGAAGGAAGTGAAACATTGGACTACATATCAATTTTAGCATTGTTATTTTCAATATGTTACATTTTCTTTATATTCGCTAGTGGTTTTAAACTTGATTGTGATGCATGTCACACAGATTTGTATTGAAAATAAGATTTGGTATAGTGAAAGCTAACAAGATTGTTTGACGTCACTGTGTGTTAATGTGTGTCTTCGGTAATCGTGAATGATTTTTGTAAACACAACTGTTGATACAGAGGTATCAGATTAGTGGACTGACAGTGTGTGGATCATTTGAGAACAATGCTGTCAATTGCTAGGTGGTACAGTAACAGCATGGATCTGTGTGTTCTCTTTTTCATATGGCGACGGAGTAATTTTAGACATTATGAGATTCTGTTTTGTGGTGAGTGTTTTGTGAATCAAGCTGAAACCGAAAATATTACTTGAAACGTGTTTGTGAAGTGCCCATGGAGGCGAGAGATGTGACCAGTTTCGGTGCTGGAAGTTATATGTAGAGGAGTCGGTTAATGTAGGATACAATGCAACTTTGACAACTTTTATGCAAAGGATTTTTGCATGCTGACTGTTGGTACCTACTGATTTAATATTTCGTTTTAATTTACGGACTGTTACAATTACTGTGTCTTAGATAATTATGAGTTTGAATCTGTTCTACATTGCTGGAAATGAAAATGTGAAAAACCTTTAATACATTAATGTATATTGTACTGATTAAGTAGCTGTGCTCTTTTAAAGTTCATATATTACAAGTAGCCGAAGCGGTGGTTTTATAGGAGTAAAATTAAACGTTACTTAATACGATTCCGATTTTTATCATGAAATTGCATGGCCTTAATTTGGAAGTCAATCTATTCAGGGTCCAAAAAAATTGTGGCTCATATTTAGTAAGGAACATCGAATACCTCTTTTGTTAGGTGTGCTATCTTTCCGTGACATTAGTTCGGAAGATTTGGATTCTGAAAGAAACAAATTATCAAAATGTGATAAAAAGTATCCTCCTATTTGATGTCTTAGTTTTGTACTATGTTGTAAGAACTCATTTTTAAACATTCCACATTGGACACAGGGATTTTTATAAGTTGATTTGGAACATGACTGTGCAGTGACTCATATTTTGAAGCAATCTTTATTCCAATTTGATGAAGACAATTGGGGGAAAAGTCAATTCTTATTTCTGTTCAATAGTTTACTTTACTGTCTTAAGGCTACTACTCATTATTATTGCATATTGCAGTGTACAAAATCAATACTAGTTTAATATTGAGATTCGAGAAGGAGCTGTGCTTTTGGTCTGAAAATTGGTACACATGTCCCTTAGACAATGATGTTATATACATACTGCACAAACATAACACAAAAGTTGCCGTACCATTAAGTGGTGAGCCTTTAACAACATGCATGTTGTGATGTATAATAAAAATGCACATGTTCCTTAGGTTGTATAATTTGACAATATGTTGCTATCACAGCGATCACAAATTAAATACTGCACAAAATTCACAAAATAATAATAATCTGCAGCCACTTTAAATGTTAAGAAAATGGTGAACTCCATATTTACGTATAGCCTACACATTCAACCTCCAAGAATAATAGTACTATCCACATGCTACTTATATTTCAGACTTTATGTCTGAGGTAGAGAGATATCAATATTCTACAGCATTAATCAAAGGTGGTTTTGGTAGTATTACCATAGGCTGTATTTAAGTTGAAAGAATGGCATTTTAATGTTTTTCAGTATAAGGCATTATGAATTTAGCTGCAACAAATAATTCAAGTTGATGCTGAAGTGTAGCCTGTACCAAAATGATAAAGGATTCTTGTTAAAGCGTTATCATTATATGTTGCTATATGCCTGTTCCCAATCATTTGCCTTTTAATGTTACGGCACTTTTTGGGTAAAGTTTGTGTGGCATGTTCATATTTTACAGCACTAAGAGCAACATATATTGAACGATATCATCTAATAAACGTGTGTAATACTTTTTGGCCCAAAGGAAAACTTCGTCTTTAGTCCCATTGATTACCACCACCATTATTTATATAACTCCAGGTACCATGCAAAGAAAGATATTTGCTGTGTTGGAGAAATTAAGGTAGTTGATACCAAATTCATAATTTTTAGCATTTTAAAATGGTGCCCTCAGTAGACATTCCATTTTAGCATTCTGTTTTATGTTGTTTGCTGTATTTGTTCCTATATAATTTTACTTTCATTTGTATAAGCTTAAGTGAGTGATTATTCACTCTTGGAGGTTTTCTTCACTGTGTGATATCTTTGGTGGGCTCCTCCACAAAGAGGATAATTCAAGAATGAATTGTCCTTTTGGTTTGAAAATTAGTGCACACATTCCTTGGGAAATATAATTTTATGTTCATCAAAAATCTAGTAAAAAGTTGTTCATAATGTGCACATTTCCATAAAAGTTATTATGCAAAAAATGCTTCTTAAGTGATTTTTATTGTCGTGTGGAAATGCAGCCTGACATTTCTTGTAGTGGCTTCAATTGCGGTTCTGCTAAAACAACATGCACCAATGATGTCATAATATTGCGGTAGTCAATTGCAGGACGTAGTATTATTTTCAAGTAGCAATTTGGTTGTAATAAACCCTGGACCATTATTTTGAAGCAGAAATTAGGTTGTAATATACCTTGTTCCAGTATGACGCCACTAATTGTACTTTAGAAAGTATTTCTAGCAGTGTTTTGCATTTCACTATTGCAGTATTATGATGACAATTCCTCGCAAAATAACCATCTCCAGCAATTCCACTTTTCACTGGTCAAAATATGGCATCCTGTAATCATTTTGCTTTTAATGTTAAAATGGTCTTAGTGTAAGTTGGTATATATTTCATATCTATATAAAATGTATATATTCTTAAATGTCATCACCCAAGTAATGTATGCACAAACCTTCAGACATAAAGGATAATTCCTTCAACAGATGTCCTAGTGGAGCCACCCTTTTGTATATTATTTCTGAACTTATAGGCCGTCCCTTTTTGATTATGATGACTAAGTTGCTATTTCTTTAACTGCAGCAGTAACTTAATTTTACACAAAGTGAAGGCTGAATGACTTAATTTATGTGATATTATTTCAACATGATGTATTACACTTTGCTACAAACTGAGAGTAGCTTATGTGAATTAAATTCTTACTAAAGTGGAATGTAGGGGCACGTTAACATACAGAGGCAAAGGATGGTATTTTAGGTGAACAAAGTGCAGGCCTTAAACATGTGGAATATTATGTATTTGTTTTTTTCTTGAATTTTATGTCATTGTGGCCTTTTATAATCTTCCTCTTTCGCAACTATCAGAGTTACTAATCTGTAACCTGTCATAATTTTTTTGTCTGTTATTTAGTTCTCTTAGCATTTATCAAATTGCTGTTAATATTTGGATTACTAGAGATCATGACGCCGCTATAACAATCCGAACATACTATGATTATCATAAACAATCCAGAGTAGAAAATTACTGATTCTAATAAATTCAAAAAATAATCCAGTAGTTAAGTTTTTTAGCTCTTGCGGTCCAGATCACATTTAATAACTAATCACAACTTCTAGGGGAAAAAGCGAGAGAGAAAAGGTGTTAATACCATGTGAGGTGAAAAGTTGTTTTTAGAATTGGAGTTTCAGTAAATCTCCAATTGTATTATTAATTATAAAATGATTGCTTCTGCTAGCAATATTCCACTATCAAATTCTTTACTGCAGATTGTCTATGTTAAATAGAACATAACATACAATGGATTGCACCAAATATGAAAAATTACCAGCACTTCTCAAGGTTGCTTTGTGCTATAGCTAAACAGCATATCCCTAGAGGATATAGAACGGAATACATCCCCGGCTGGAGCCTGAAATGTAACGAGCTGTACAGGGAATACGAACTCAGTAATGACCCAGAGATTGCAGATGAACTTCTACGCTCTTTAGACTCGGTGAGAAAAAGAGAAATGGGAAGAATTAATGCAAAACGTAAATTTTCAGCATTCAAGCAGAAAAACGTGGTCACTTTTGCGCAAACTAGGAAGTAACGTTGTAGATACCACTAGCAAGAGCTCAAAGATAAAACCAGATCAAGTAGCACAGAGAATTGTTAACCTAACTAGAAAATCAACTAACACTTTAAGCAACAAGTCTAAAGTAATCCAAAATGAACTAAAGCTCAGATTACTTCAAGCTGACAGAAATTCTCCATTTGCAGCAGATTTCACAGTCTCGGAGATTTCAATGGCATTGAAAGAAACCAAATTTGGTAAGGCTGCAGGGATAGATGGAGTATACCCGGAATTTCTAAAACACTGTGGCCCGCGAACATTCGATTGGATTGCCAAATTTTTCAGCAATATCCTAAAATGCGGTAAAGTCCCAAACCTCCTTAAAAGAACCAAGGTGATAGCTATATTGAAACCAGGCAAAACTGGCTGCAGCCCAGAAGATTATAGACCAATAGCTCTTCTGAGTTCATGTTACAAGCTGCTCAAAAGAGCCATCTATAACAGGATCTCAGAGAAAAGTCCTTGACTACATACCAACTGAGCAGGCAGGATTTCGACCAAACCGGAATTGTTGCGACCAAGTAATGGCGCTGACCAACCACATCGAAAAGGGATTCCAAAATTGGAAAAAGACCTTGGCAGTGTTTGTAGATTTGACTGCAGCATATGACACAGTCTGGAGGAAGGGAATGATCCTGAAATTCCTTAGGATTATCCCGTGCAAAACGATTGCCTCTCTGTTGAATGACATGCTATGCAATCGAATGATTGAGGTTCATCTAAATGGGAATAGAAGCAAATCTTACAGATTAAACAACGGGCTACCACAAGGATCAGTCCTTGCTCCACTACTTTTCAACATCTACACCTCATACTTGTCATCTACCACTTCTAGGAAGTTTATATACGCTGATGACATAGTCACGACAGCACAATCTAGCGACTTCAAAACAACTGAAGAAATTCTCACAATTGATCTTCAGAAACTGAATGAGTACTTCAACACTTGGCGCCTGAAGCTGAATATAAATAAGACAGAGGTCAGCTCATTCCACCTAAACAATAGAAAAGCCCACTATAGACCTCAAATAAAATTCAGAGACCAATTACTTAAATACAATCCTCATCCAAAATATCTAGGTGTGGTTATTGACCGGTCATTGACATATAAGGAACATATCCATAAAATAGCGGCAAAAGTAAAAACTCGAAATAACATCCTTCACAAAGTTTCAGGAACGGGTTGGAGAGCACATGCCGCAGCTCTCAGAACATCAGCTCTTGCTCCTCTGGTATATTCAACTGCCGAATACTGCAGTCCAGTATGGCTAAACAGCAGTCACACAAAAAAGATCGACGTTCAACTAAATGACACAATGAGAACAATATCTGGAACTGTTAAATCTACACCTACAGACTGGCTGCCTGTACTCTCTAACATCGCCCCACCAAGTCTCCAAAGACAAGCGGCATTAAAAAAGGAATGGCAGAAATGCTTAAGTTATCCACAACTTCCAATTCATCAGGACTGCACACACAAAGCTCCAAATAGACTAAAATCTAGATATTCAACATGGAAGTTTGGTCAAGAGTTGGTCCAAAATAATTTCAACATAGGCGAAGCATGGTGCGCTGAGTGGACAAATTCCAACCCCGACAAACAGGCGCTAATCCAAGACCCTACATGACAACTTCCTGGATTTAACCTTCCTAGGAAAACCTGGACAGCACTGAACTGAGTGAGAACAGGCCACGGCAGATGCAACTACTGGTTGTACAAGTGGGGAATGACAGAGAATCCTTCTTGTGACTGCGGTAACTATGAGCAAACCATTTACCACATCGCCATGGAATGCCCTCTCATCAGTGGTACAATGAATCAGATTCACAAAGCAACAACAGAAGCAATTGAATGGCTGCAATCGTTAGACATCAGTCTGTAGTAATTGTTATATTTATTGTAAGTTAATGTAGTTACTGTTTTTGTATTTCTTCTGCCATACAAAATAAATAAATCATTAAAATAAATTAAGTTTGGAGCAAGGCTACATATGAAAAATCATATTCAATAATATATTTTATATTCCGAGACAGACGACTAATATGCAGTGCACATAATATAACTAACTACATTTATTACTGTTTTATTTGCATACAATCCTACAGTTTTTACAGATATAAACATTCAGTTTCCGTCAAGGATACTTATCCTCTGTTAACAAGTCCACTGTTCTATACCTTTTTAGTATAGCGGGGATATGCATGAGAAATTATTTATCCTTCCCGTACGAGCCAGGTTGATTGACTTGGAGACTTTTTACTAAATAGTGGCTGTGTCTCAGTGACTGCCTCTGTGTGTTATAATTAATTTGCTAGCAATTATGCATTGATTTGACTGCAACAAATCTACTGTACTGAATAGAACACTTTCCTCTCTGATCGAGGTTTTTATAAAGTTAATGAAACATCGACTTTATCTATAAGTAGTAACGTTTGGGCCTCACGTTCGGAATGTCGTGAAATCGTTCCACACTGTGTTGGTTTCTTCCCATTCCTTGCTCTCATCCCCTCTGTATGCCTATTGTTACTTCCAAGTTTTACCTGCACGATTCTCCAAATCTGCTCTTTCCTCCCCTTACTGTTTCATATATGCATCTTAATATAATTATGACACAAATCTCTGTTTCACAAGTTCAATCGTAGAACGATACGGCTTCGTAAGGTGCGTCCACACTGTCATAAGACAAGGAACGACTGTGTGGCTAGTGTGGACTTGTGTGTTGGCCTGTGTAATATGGCCAAACTGTGCCACACGGCTTGCCGTACACATTAAAGGAAGACGTGACATTCCTGAAGACACTGTGTACTGTGGAGGTGTCACTTGGCCTCGAGTGGCTTCAGTTAGCATTTCATGAGAAATTCTTTGCATTAATAGAGCTTTACCGGACTCTGTATGTTTTGTGAGATTGTAGATTAGAAGAATACAAATATTGTAATAAATGGCTTAATATCCTCGTGGATATAGTAATTATTTTTGGTGTTGATAAAGAAGGAATTAATAGGAAAATAATGAATCTAGCTGTACATCTCTTATCAGAGATTAAAACTGCGGTCTAACTGCTAAATTTTCACAGAATGGAGTAACTGTTCTAAATGTTGTTACTCTTGGTAATTTTTTTAACCCTGTCAAATTGAGGAGAGTTTCAAAAACACTGCTCAAGATTTGGAAGAACTTGTGGAAACCACCCCCACTTGGTAAATAATACATGAAATCACTGCATCGATATCTGGATCTACCGTAGAGAGTGAGACGGTGTCAAAAACAACCATTTGCGTGGTTCACTTTCGACTGTCATTGCTCCAGTGGCAGCAATCTCTTCGACTATCATTTTGTCACCGAATGATGTTTCGTATGCGGGTGCAGGTAATTTTTAGATCTGCCATACGGCTTTGCCAGCTGATTGTGCTGTATGGCCTTTTCTTACCTTTGCCATAGGCATAGTGTGGACACGCCTTTAGAGGTAGAGCTTGAACAGTCTAGGTGATCCAGCTACCGCTTGCGTATGTCTTTGTCATATCAGTCTTGTAGTCTTCCTCTCAAGCTCTGATGCCATAATACTTGACATATTGTTTGGTGTCCTAAGAATTGACATTACTTACTCAAGGAGACATTTTCACACAGTACCGAGTGCACTCTGGCCTTGCATTCAGAAAGACGTGGGTTCGAATCCCGGTCCGTGCACCCAAATTTGGGTTTTCCACAGTTTCCCAAAATCACTCCACGTGAATGCCGAGATGCTTCCTTCAAAAGGCTATGGCCGAATTACTTGTGCGCAGTCCTTTCCTGCCTCTAATTGTGTCGACGAGATGTAAAATCGTAAGGGAAAAAAAATCGTAATGATTTTTGTCATTACAGGTGGGTGTGCTGGGACGAGTCGGTCAGTTTTGGTCGTGGCGGAGGAGAATGTGAGCGAATCGACGAGGAGTGAAGGGAATGTGCACGGGCCCGCGGGGGAGCTGCTGTTGCGGCAGCTGATGGCCTCTGCACCCGTGCCACACTTCCAGTACCAGCTGGTCAACGACGCCGCCACAACTGCTGTCGGTAAGACAATAGTCCCTGCCAAGCGAATGTCGGAGGTGCAGAAGCTCCTCAAATAACACCTACAAAATTAACTATTTTCCTAAGAAATAGTCATGTTGTGTTAATATTGGCTTTGTAAGTAATTCTCTGCATTCTATGACTTTAAGAAAATGTGAGCACCATAATTTGTTAGTTACTAAGTTGATTTTTTGTTCATAAATCGTGTGTGCCACAGACGATGCGCCGACGGAGGAGCCACCTGACGGCACAACGGGGGCGCGACGTTCGCCCGACGACGGTGGACCCCCAGGTGCCCCCCCGCGCCCCCAGGGTGTCGTGGTGGCCTTGGACGGCAGCTGGAGGCGCGACTGGCAGCTACCCTTCTTCGTCATCCTCTTTGCCGCAGTCGGATTTTTAGCCGTCACCTTTGTTGTGAGTACAATTTTGTTTCCCCGTTGTTTTATGTCAAATTTTCTGCTATTTACTTTTGACAACTGAAGGAAGAAAAAAAAAGATTTTGCGTTGTCTGTCACCTGTTGTTCTAAGTGTAGAAACAATCGCCAGATTTTGCGTATACTGAGGTATTATAATCGTCCCTCATCTTTTCACTTAAATTTTGTTTATTTTAGTTTTAATTTTGTAGCATCTCCACTACCAGTTACAGAGCTGACGCTAGAACTGGACAAAATAATTTTGAGTGGTAAGACAAATTCAATTACCACCTTCGTTTTTCCACTTCAGCAGACTGTGTGGGGTAATGAACAAACTTTTCCCGTAAAATGTCTTACTGGCACTTCTTCCAATACCTTTTTCCACTCTGTACTACATCTTGGTATTTTTACAGTTAATAATTTTTTCAAATATGCCTTAGTACCATTTTCATCATGTAATGAAACCATTTGTTTTGATTCTACTAACATGTTTAGAATGATTTTTTTTGCCGTCATAGTTGCAGTCAGACTGATATCCTCCTGATTTTGTCTTGTCTGGAATTTCACTCCAGTCCCTTGAATCTGTTTCTAGCCATGTGTTAGGATGGGGAGCACATGTTTTTTTTAATATATATATTTAATAACAACAGTGAGCAAGAAAATGCTTTAAGCCAATAAAAGTAAGGAAAACCCAATACTTACAATAGATGGAGGCGGCTGGGAACGACGAACACAAAAAAGAACTAACACAGGAAATGTGCAATATTTTGGCATGTAGACTTTCTTCCAGCATCCTCTCTTACATAGACGTGTGACCATATATGACTCCCATTCACAATGACCCTGGAAACCTGTTTTGTAGTGCTTAACTCTGACAAAAATGTACAACAACCAAATCATCACAGTATGCATCCACAATGACCACATCCTAAGATGGAACGATCCTTAAGCTTTGATAATTTACTTTGTCTATCCTTCTTTGAGTTCACAACATGTTGGAATTTTCCTGTACCAATATAATAAATCTATCAGTGGCTGCTTCCAATGCAAGGATTGCGCAAGCCCAGCCACTTCTGTTTACTTGAAAAAGGGTGTTTACACGAAATATAGTATTTCCTAGTTTGTGTTGTATTTCCTAGTTTGTGTTGTATGTCCTTGTTTGTGTGTTTTATGTTACTGCTGACCTCCTCCCTTCAACTTTGGTGAGTGTTGGGTGTATTTTTTCTTTCCTCTCCAGGTAATATTGCCTCGTGGCAGTTCTTTCCTTTCATTGTTACCAATATAATAAATGGTGATTATAAAAGAATATAAGAATTATAACTGTTTTGTGGGTTGTTTCTGACTTGCAACTAAACAAATGCTTTTTGATGGCATACGCATTTCGCCTTTATTCAAGGCATTTTCAGTGCCCTAGATAAACATATACGCACATATATACAATGATGTTGTTTGATTTTGTACAGTTTTCTGAAAATATTAAGTAGGTACTTAGTTTTTATATGTGCATTAACACGCGCAAGTTCGTGTTTCCATACCAGCCACTCTTTTCGCACTATCACTACTGTCCAAAGTTTGTGTAGGCTGCATTATATTTAGTTTCACCAGCCACGAACTGTACATAAAGTTTGTTGTTGTTGTTGACATCCAAAAGTCGTGAGCCAAAGATTGTGTTGTCGAACTATTTGTTATTTTGAATCTGCGGTCATTAGCTGTGTCTGTTCTGTGGCGGTATGTTTGATTATAGGATATGTGCTATTTATTCCTGTTTTAGTGTTTAGAACAAGGTTTGGTTTGTTAGATGTATATATTCATTCATAACTTTTTTACCATTATTGATTGCTTTTTGTATGTGAAGGTTTTCCGGGTCTACTGGAGATCGCGATTCCGCTACAACAACATATAGTAATATCGTTGGAATACTGATGTAGTCAGTCGCAAGACGTATTATTATCAAGCAGTAATTCCGTTGTAATACAGCCTGGACCATTATTTTCAAGCACAAATTAGGTTGTAATATTGCCTGGACCAGTATGAAACCGTTAAATGTACTTGGGGAAGAATTTATAGTGGAGTCTTGCGTTTGACCATTGCTTTATTATGATGACAACTCCTGGCGGAATCTGGATCTCCAGTAATCCCGGTTTTCCTGAATTGTCAGCATGTTTTTGTTGTGATTATTAATCTTTAGTATTTGCATATCTGTTTGTATATTGGTGTGTGAATGATTGTGTTGACATTTGGTCTGTATTCAAATGCATTTCACACTCTGTACAGCATTATTGGTCATATGGTTCGGGTGACTTCAGTTATTTTTAGTTTTTCAAAAGTAGATCTTTTTTTTTTTTTACACACCAGCCAAATCAAATGCCTGGAAACTACATTAGGTCTCTTCTGTTGGGCCAGTGATGAAGATCTTGGATGTAATTTGTTCTGTGGCCAATCAATTGTTGGGACAGTGTTTTGTATCTCTCTTGCCAAACAAATGAAACTTCAGAATGTCTGCATCACAGTGATTTGTTGATTGATGCTCCAAATTTAAATAGTTTGACTGTGGATTTATAGCCTGCCAAAGTTATGGTACGCTTTTGTAATCACCCTGTATGATTGTAAGAAATTTTTTTTTATTGGCTCAGGTAACATAATAAAGAATGTGGCATAACCCGAAAGTCTATTAATCTTGAATATTGGTATTTAAAATGTTAGTTGATTTATATTAATGAAGCTGCTAATTTCTCTGTAGATTGAATCCCAGAAATTACTCCGTCAATTTTAGACCGGAGTCTAAAATATAGTTGAACAATTCTCGTGCCATTCTGAAGTAGCTAAAGAATTTCTTTGGGAGCAACGCTAATTTACCAGAGTTTCAATTGTAGAATTGATATCCTAATCCAACATTTCCTTTCACTTTTCAACAAGATGAGTGCAGAATTATCAAAAAAGGCTTAGCCACTTTTCATTTTCTAACTGGAATGAATGAGTAACTTCAATTCACTTTAAGCACAAATACTCCAACAGGTACACAACATCTTCCTAAGAGTAGCAAGTTGCTAGAGTACATATCTGCTACAATTGTGCTTTGGTAAGCATCTGATTTCTTTCTTAATCCTTATTCGTATTGAATTTCTTATATTGTTGAATATCATGGTGGTGTTGAACAAACCATTTTACCTGTTAAATTATGCATGTAGCATTAACTGTTAAATGCGGTTTCAGGTGCTGCTGTGGCTGAAAAATCAGATGCTGTCGTCACAGAACAGTGGAGACGGCCGTTCCGGGCCTCCGGCTATCAAGCAGGGAGGACCACCTCCAGACGGTGAGGCCTCCGGAGCGGGCTCGCGGTGGGTATTCCACCCGGTTCTGCGACCGCCGTCCCCGAAGGAGTCCCGTATCCAGCAGACGGAGGAGGAGGAGGCTCTCACTCCCGTCGCCTGTCCCCCCGTGCTCTCGCCATGCTCCGCCTTACCGTCACCTCGTTCTGCCGTACCTCCTCCTTGCTCGCCCTTGCCGTGTTCACCTCGCTCTCCGGTGCCTCCACTTTTTTCCCGCCGTACCTTCTCCCCGCTCTGCCTCTCCCCGTTCTGCCGTACCTTCGCCGTGTCCGGCCGCTCTACCTCCCCGTGCGGTCGAACCGCCCGCATGTTCTGCCGTCGTCGTACCTCGGAAGACGGAAGTGCCCATACCGGCTGCTTCGGTCTCGAACCCCGCGACGCCGGTGCGTCGCTGCGGCCGCCTCAAGGGCTTGCTGGAGAGACGCGGCTCGAGTGCGAGTCTGACTATAGAACTGCACGGTCGCCACGATGCTCAGCACGCTCCTGTCGTAACGCCGACACGCGAGTGGTGAGTACGATTGCTCCTCCTCGGAGTAGCATTTCTGCAACTGTAACGTGATCGGACATTTTCTGTGAAACTTAGTAGGTGGAAAATACGCTAAACTTTTAAAATAACTAATACTTCTAATCTTATAAAAATCTCACTGCTTTGTTTCTTTTTCCAATTGTTTTTACTATGATAGACATGGTTAAATAAATTTGTATCCTTGTGCATTTTGTAGTTTTTAAATCGTATATTCACTAGTCTTCATTAAGCTCACCCTGTAATGTAGGATAAACGCTAGGAATAAAATGCATTGGTTCTGACTGTTGTGACATGGCTGCTAGGTAAATGAACTTGTGCACACTGACACACAAGAGAGAGAGAGATGTGCTAATGAGAAACGGCCAATTTGTTAGTTTGCTGCTAACTGCCACCAAGTAGGTATGTCATTCTATTGTCGATAAAGGTTAATAAACCTAAAAATTTCAGTGTTCAATGTTGGTAAGTGTCTTTCCATGTTTCGATGTCACCCTGCCTTCAACTGTGGCAAGCATTTGGTTATTCACTTACCCAGATATGTATGTATATAGTAACAATGAAATAGTGAATGCTACATAGTGAATAGAAATCATAAATTAAGGTAAGGAAATGAACTGTATGGCATGAACACACTTGATGGACACAAACACAAGAGACGTTAAAATATTTGGGTCTTAGCCCTTCATTGTTAATTAAAACATGGTGAAGGAGATGCTGTAGGAGACTGACTCACACAGTGACTGTTATGTTAGGAACGTGGTCCAGGGTAGATGTAAATTCGTAGGGAGGGAGGGAAGTGGCTTGAAGCTAATACACGACCGCTGCAAAATATCTAAGCTAATCATGGGTGCACAAAAAGAGCAGATGGAAAAATATGTAAATATAATTAAACACGAACATCAAAACAAAAATATATGAAGTTAAACATTAAATTTACTTCAAGTTGGGGAGTGGGAGTAGAAAAAAGGAGGATAGAGGGACCGAAAAGTTGAAGCAGTGATAGGATATTATCTTAAATTGTGACTCAGTGGTTGCCTGGTTTGTACTGGCAGGCAAAGCTCTCACCTTCTGAGATTTGATAAGATGCTGCTGTTTGCGAGGACTTAGTTTTGATATTTTGCAATGCTCTGGTAGTAGCTACCGCCTCTCCTCTCCTATGTCTGAATTTATCCCCTCCAAGGACCATGTTACTTGCTCAACAGTCACTATTTGAGGTAATCTCTTACAGAATCTACCATCAATAATGTTCTACTTTTTGATGAAGGGCTAAGATCCAAAAAATTTCAATGACTTTTGTGTTGGTGCCCATTAGGTCTGTTCAAACTGCACAGCCATCATATTAGGTAAGTGGTGGTTCATATCACTATCCAAATCTGTAATAATTGTTGACACTAGTAGGCATTTTTAAGCCGTACAAATTAAGAATTTATTCAGAAGAATAACCAAGACCCACCACAGTTGAAGGAAGGACATACATGGAAATCTTAAGGTATGTGGCCCTTCATACCATGGTCCTAAAACGGATTGCTACACAGATATGATTTCATCCCAAATTCGTAAGAAAACTTCAATATCGACAATTTCCCCTGCATTTATCCTACATCAACCCCAAACATAGAGTCGAAAATTATAGGCCAATTAGCTCGACTTCATTGGTAGGTAAATTAATGGAGAGACTGATGTGCAACCACATCAGAAATATATGTGATAAGGGTAAGTGGTTTTCAAGTAGGCAACATGGTTTTAGACAAGGATATTCATGTGAATCTCGGTTGGTGGGATATATGCAAGCTATTTCGGATGAAATGGAGAAGGGAGGCACAAATTGATAGTGTAGATCTTTCAGAGGCTTTTGATAGAGTGAGCCATAAAATGGTAGTATATAAGGTAAAATCTATTAGAGTGGAACAGAAAGTGGATAGAAGAATTTTTAAAAGGAAGAAAACATAAAGTTAGGGTAGGAAATGAGATATCAAAAGAAGTGGAAGTAAAAATGGGTGTGCCACAGGGTAGCGTATTGGGACCATTGCTATTCATTATTCTAATGAATAATTGTGTTGATTGTTTACTGTCAGAAATTAGATTGTTTGCAGATGACATTATGCTATATAAAAGGATCAAAATGATAAAGGATTGTAAACAGTTGCAGGGTGATCTGGACAGGATATCTAGTTAGGTTGGTAAACATGGGATGAAGATAAATGCAAAGAAGAGTCAGCTTATTAAAAAACTAAAGGTTTATTATGATTATAAATTGGGGAAATAATTGCTTATTGAAGACTTGAAATGTAAATATTTTGGAATTACATTTGATAACAAGCTTAACTGGGCAGATCACATTGGACAGGTAGTAGGAAAAGGTTTCAGAATTCTGCATTTGTTGGAGAGGGTGATGAGGGGATATATGAGAGAAGTGAAGGAATTAGGTTACAAAACTTTTGTCAGACCATTGTTTGAATATGGTAGTGTAGTATGGGACCCACATTTTGAGTATCAAATACAGGAGTTAGAGAAGGTGCAAAGAAGGGCTGCTAGATTTGTTTCTGGAAATTATCGCAGAATGCAATCGGTGACAAATATGATAAAAGAGCTGGAATGGGACTCATTGGAAGACAGAAGGAGGGTGAAAAGGGTCATGGGAGTGTACAGGGCATATATTGGTGATGAGGCATGGAAAGATATTACTGTAAGAATTGAAAGTAATGCATGGAAGGGAAAAGATGACCATGATCACAAGCTGGCACTTGATTTCAGGCACAAGGGTGTAGGAAGATTCTGTTTTTTAGGTAAGGGTGTTAGGGATTGGAATAAGTTACCACGAGAAATGATGAATAATTTGCCAAAAATGTTGAAAGAATTTAAGGTTAAAATTTGTAAAGGGTAAATGTAGGTGGATGCAGAAAAGGGGGATGATAGGTGTTTAGGGAAATTGCCACCGGAGCATGCGCTCCATTGCAATTTATTTAATAATTAACATGATGCATTTTGGCACATTTTTGTATGTTAATATCTGCTCAGGATGGTACTGTAAGCCTCAAATTTCTGTAATGTGTAGTGATTGTCAGGCTTAACTAATGCATTCATTTTTATTTTGGGGGCTCCTGTCCATAGTTTGGAAGTTATTGAATACATCCTCTGCTATGAATTTACTTATGACGATAGTTGCGGTGGGCGTATACCTGACTAGGAGTGCTCTGTTAGTATTAGACGTTGCTGAGAGGAACATTCAGTGCTTGAAAATGTGGTATTAGCAGGAATATGGGTTAGTGAACAACTTGAACATGGGCACTAATGTTGTTCATAGCTACAAAATATTTACAGATAAAAGTTGAATTGTGATTGAACTTCTATTTAAAATTTAAAGCTGTAATGTCTTTCTCCTTAGATTTTCAAACGGAACTGTTAGATTGTGCACCACTTAGTGATACGCATACCTGGAGACGGATCTCATCTATTTCATTCGTTAGCATTTGCTGTGTAGGATAAAACCAAAACTGATCACTTATTGGCCTTTCATGTTGCGATCTGATCTACTTTGTCAGGCTTCAGCCAGTTCCCCCCAAAAACCACGTCTGAAGTGATGTGAAACAGAAACTTGTTGTTATAACAAGTCAAAAGTAGATTTTACTTACAAAGCCATTGAATGATATTCCTCTCCGTGCCTAGAGGTTTACAGTGAAGCAACACTGCACTATGCAGCATTACACCTGGAAATTAATGATGAAGCAGTAGCACATGGCATAAGCGAGGAAGCTACTTACTGAAAGAGATCAGTGGAATAATTACAATATTGAAGAAACCATTCAGTGATGATAATGAGCTACAGATACACGATTAACCTATAAAAAGAAATGAAATCCCAACAAAAGCAATTCTTGAAAAAATAGAATTGAGTTTCATTGCTGTTCAGAATCTTCTTCTGAGTCAAGTTTACACTGTGCAGAAGTATCTGAAATTTCTGAAAAATAATGGTTTCTCTCATTGTTGTTAGTTGTTATTTTAAAAAAATATGTTTATCCACATGACTTGGTCATTATGCTCATAAATTAAACGTGTTACTCACCACGGATGGCGGCAGGAGGACCTCGACAAACACTTAATTGTGAACACACTTTACAATATTTCAGTATAAACC
This sequence comes from Vandiemenella viatica, assembly GCA_031002005.1. Lineage (NCBI taxonomy): Eukaryota > Metazoa > Arthropoda > Insecta > Orthoptera > Morabidae > Vandiemenella > Vandiemenella viatica. The sequence goes on along the minus strand of CM061914.1, from coordinate 16,843,232 downwards.
TTAACTGTGATTAGGGGACATACGGGAAGGAGATAAGATTTGCTCACTCTGAGACTCTCCACATGATTAAACCAGAGACAAAACAAGTGGGGGTGGTCAGCCTAACAGCGTTTTCACTGTCACTATTTTCCAAAATGTACTTTCTAAGACTTGACACCCTTATGAGGTGCACATTTGGCTTTTGTGTGTTTGTATAGAATGATAAAAGCTGCAGAAGTAAGATAGTGCTTGACATTTGTGTGTACAGAAGTTTTACTATCTCACTGGCATCTGTAAAGCCAAGTCATATGAATTATTATGTTTAAATCAATGATTCATAATATCAAGAGAAACCATAATTTTTCAGAAAGTAAAGTGAATATTTAATGCACAGTGTACACTTGACTTGGTACAAGATCTCATAACTGCTTATCACTGAAGAGCAATCAAACTTGACCCTATTTTCACAAGAATTGTTTTTACTAGGATGGCATATTACCTCACAGTAAACATTACTGGAAAAATTTCTATTGTTCTCTCAAATTAAACTGACGAAAAAGGAAACGGCTTTAGGCAATATAAATTACAGGGAAAGGGAAATTGACTCCTCATTCACCAAAGTAGAAGGCAGCGACGGGTGAAGAACGTATATGTTGAACACAAGAATACACAATATTTTGGTTTTGCACCTCATTCGCGCTGAAGGAAATGAGTCGTGTGGTTCGGGAGGTGTGCACACGTGACTGAGTGCATTATCGATATGGCGGAGGGACTGAGATGTTATATATAAATATGTATATCACAGATGGTGATAGAATTAGTAATATACCAAAAGGGTATGAAATTTGAAACAATATTTTAACAGTTACCACCCACTCCATACAAAACGTTAACCTCTGTACAGCCTTGCTATCCGGGCAACCGTATATGTCAGGGGTGGCCAAGCTCCTTGATAGTGCGAGCCATTTTTCAAAATTTGAAATTTCCGCGAGCCGCAATTAAATACGTATTTAAAAGGTATGCAAAAAAAGGTATTAAAATTATTTTACAGAAATTATATTTATTGAAAACATATGAATAACGGTAAAAAATGTGTATTGAATTTTAATATTAAAAATTAAACATAATTTATTTTACTTCTCTTGATAATTCTTTAAAATTTGGTGAATAATTGGTGACAATACTTCTCAGTAATTCTTTGAGATACTGGTTAGTTAATACTGATAGGTGTTTGGATTTCACGAATTTTAAAGTGGAATGACATGATTCACGTAAGTAGGTTGTTCCGCATATTGAAATAATTCGACAAGCAGCCTTTTTTAATTCAGGATACTTCGATTCTAGTACAAATTTCCAAAATTCAGTAATCGGCGTCGACTTATATTTTAATTGTAGAGTTTGATCTTCTTGCATCTTTATTAATTCTAATTCTCCAGATGTTTTTTGGGTCATAATTATACTGGAAATGGAAAATTCACCTTGAATTATGTTAATTTCAAATGGATTTAGTAAAAAATCAAGAGACGATTTAGAATATTTCAAGTCTTGAAATCTATTTTGGAATTCCGTCAATATTCCTTCTAGGTTTTTTATATACTCGTTGAGTTTTTCTTGTTTAATATTGGAACATTTTTTTTTAATTCGAGGAAAATGACAAAATGTTTTATTACGCCACTGTTTATATTCGTTCGCGCAGTTTTCGATGAGTCATGTCATTCTTAATTTGGACGGCAATGAAATTTGTTACAATTTGCATTTAGTGTTTCATATTTGCTATCAGTAATTTAAAAGACATTTTGAAACACATACGGAACGATAACAACTTTTTAAAATATAATAACACAAAAATGAAAAGGGAACTCGGGTACATTTATGGAGAGCCAAAAATAATCCTTCAAAGAGCCGCATGCGGCTCGCGAGCCACAGGTTGGCCACCCCTGGTATATGTTCTGGTGCTGAATCCCTCTCCCAATATTCCCAGAGCATATCACAAACCCTTATTTCCCACTCCTACCCAGCAGATCTTGTACATTAACAAATCACGCGTGCAAACACCCACCCTCCACGGAACCAGTCCCTCTCGGCTCTTCTAGCATCCAACCGTAGACCTGTCTTTGTCACCCAGTTCTCGCCTGGCCTCGAATCCTACAACAGGGGCCAAAAATTCTGCCAACTGTCCCCTGTACTTGTTTCAGCAGACCACCTAACCTCAAACACATCTTGGTTCACAAATACTCTCCTTCTGACTCCAAAAACACTTTATGGATCTTTTCCTTGTAATAGACCTCACTGCAACACGCTTCCTACATATTGTAACCCTGTCACAGGGGAAACCTTTCCCATCATTGGACACAAACAGTCCACACCTGCAATTTATATCTACCAATACCTGAACATGCTAACTACCACAATTACAACAACCTCAATGACTGTTTCACCATGAGAGCAATCAGAGTTTTCCCCAAAACCACCGCCGCTTCAGAACTTCGGAGATGGGAACTTGCACACCAAAATATCCTAGATACCAAATACCCACCTGGCTTCAACCACCGATAAAATTCCTTTCCTTGACGCATCACGCATTATTATTAGTATTATCATTATTGTCATTTAACTAGCTACCACTTTTTTCCAAATTTTTCTTTCAATTTTTATTTACCTAATTTTTGTTTTTGTTTCAACCCTTTTAGTATATTACCAATTCTATCATCATCTGTGATATACATATTTATATATAAAATTATACATAACATCTCGGTGCCCCCACCATATCGTTAATCCACTCAGTCATGTAAGAAACTTCGGCATGTGCACACCTCCCGAACCACATGACTCATTTCCTTTGGCACAAATAAAGTGTAAAACCGAAATGTTGGGTATTCTTGTGTTTGTCATATATGTTCCTCACCCGTCGCTGCCTTCTACTATTACTCTCTTGGGTGTAACATAGATTTCTTATGTCGTGTGACTGTCTCGGCATTACGTGCAGCTTCTGCAAGTGGTTGCCTTTAACTGCATTACATTCCTAATGGATAACTTAAGATTTCGTCATTAGTAGGCAGTTTTGTTGCCTTTAATCCAGTTTGCGAAATTCGAATTTAGACTGATATTGAAAGAGAATTTTATTTGCTGAAGGTTATCTTGTAGTGTGGGCTCTTTGCCAGTAGTTACCTCAACAAAGGCTAGTAAAATTATTTGTTTAAAAAGTGGAAGAAGTAATTTTGGGATAACTTGTGCCGTGCACCAGAGACATACCCTCATTTGCTGATGTTTAACTTCGGTTATATTTGCTTCACATTAATCAGCTAGGCCATTTATTGAATTATTTGCATAAAAAATAACTCATAGTTTTATTCCAACACAAGTATTAAAGCATTTTGACGCTGATGCCTTCCTTCCTTCAGTTTGGTGAGTGGTGTGTATATTTTATCTTTCATTTCCGTATAAACATCGCCTCATATCTCGTTTGCTCCATTGTTGCCAAGTACTCAAAAAATATTATAACTAATAGTTAGTCTCAAGGAAAATGTAAAAAGTGTTCAGTATTGTGTACATATATATATAGATCTGTCAAAAAATAACAAAGTTGAAATCCTAACAGTTTTTTCTCTTAAGACCAAGACATTTATTATTTTTTTTATAGAAATATTGGCTATTCTTGTATTATTTCCTATCCTTTCTTGTTGTTTGTAGCTGGTCAGTGAGATTGGTAAATGAACAGTTCAAGTAAACATTTTAAAGTCACTATTGGAATGTGCATGAAGTGATGCAGATGGTGCAAATAGCTGACATTAGTGCTCCGAGACTGTTTGTTCACTATGCTTGTGCCCTTGGCTGCCAGGATTATCAGATAATTTAATGACATGAGAATATTTTCTGTCCCCTGATCTTTTTTTGTTGCCGTTGTCAGTCTTTGGATTGGTTTGATGCAATCCTCCATCCCTTCCTATTTTGTGGTAACCTCTTCATCTCCCTTTATATAAATTTTAAAAATTGGGTTGTTTAAAAATGAGTACTGATTCCAGCTTCAATAATTCATTAATATGTTAATCTCCTGGAAATGAGTATTTTTTTTGTGAAATACTGCAGGTGGTAACAACGGTACATTGATGTCGTAAGGTGTGATTGAGTTGAACAGAACTGTATGTGGTATTGAAAGTGTGGACTCTTCTAAGTCAAAAGGAACACTGTCAGCAGCACAGCAGAGGAGTTCCTGCTGTCGACGGGGAACGTGTTATCGCGAGAACAGCTGCGCTCGTCACTGAAGGACGTGCGCGCCCTGCACCGTGAATTCTGGGAGCTGCCGAGTAATCACCCCGAGCGGGCCCACGTGGCAGGTAGTGGCACCAAGAATCGCTACCGCTCCATCTTGCCGAACGAGAGGACGCGCGTCGTCCTGCCTCCGGCGTCACCCGCTGCCACCGGAGACCCTCTCGCCACTTACATCAACGCCAACTACGTCAGGGTGAGTAGGCCCGGAACTGAGATTATACTTGTGTTAAACTTATTACTTATATGGTAACTGTTGTGCCTAATCACCTGGTATCAAAAGTTTTTCTTGTTATTGTAGAAATGTGAATTCACAAACTTTTCTACAGGGATTCATCTTCAAGCACGTGTTCAGAATAGAACTTCCCTTAAATTTATTGTTTAGTAACATTATTATAGGTCTTATATTTATAATTGCCAGTAAACAAGAGTTGTAACATGTAATTACACCTTTTTCCTATGACAAAGTTTATAATACATAGGAAATAATTCTTTGATTTTGTGGAAGGATTAAGTGTGAAGTTTCCTGTGGTCTGTACAAGATCATTGTGCCAGATTTTTTTAGCAGTTTTGCTGTTAAATGATTCTAAAATACTTTTCTTTTTTTTTTTTCCCAAATGCATTGCCTAGACAAATATCAGTGGGGTAACATAATTCAATAATGAAATGGTTCGGTTTTGAATTCACTGTCACTGAATGTGTACCATTGGATGTGCTGATATTGCCGATTCATTTATGATACCTGTATTTATCTGCTATAGTATCGTCTTGTGCATGAAACCACAACCAGAAGTTTTGTTAAAAGTGTTAAGGTAACACTGCATTTGTTTTTGAGATGTTTGCTAAGTGCTAGTTCAATTCCAGCCATAACATATATATCAGGCATCCAGTTTAAGGATTTTACTTTCTTTCCAATTACTAAGTTGATTGCTGCAATGGTTATCAATTTTTCACTCAAGCATATGGATTTTACAAACAAAATTATTGAAATCATATCACAAAGATTGTACTGTTTTAGCACAGTACTTATTTCCCTCTTATAGAATAAACTAGAAGCCTTGCATTTGCTCTATGGAGACAATACCAACTGCTGGATGTATTCTGTATTCTATTACTACCTTCTCAACTAGAATTTCCTAACTACTTTGAGCAGTCACTGCATTACTTACCTGTCGTATGAATGTTATGAATGACAGAATGTTCAGGGTATTCTCGGTCAGTGCAGTAAATAGAATGATGTACTTACTAATCACTTATCTCAAGGTTCTGTACTGCTTGTATGTAGAGACAATTACCAGGTAATTTGGTTATGCAGTATGTCGGTGATGCCTGTAAGCAGCAATAGCTTAGAAGTCTCCTAAGCTATCGTCGGTAAATGTCTGGCCATCCTTGAGAATCATTGCTGTAAATGAAAACTCCGGCCGGGCATTAACAAATCTGAATCATAATAATAAACTTCCTCGTGGACTCCTTAAGATCTTTTACAATCCGTGACTGAAACTTAGCAGATTCCCAAAGTACCTAGGAGTCATCCTTGACAGAACATTGTCCTTCAAGCTGCCCCTAATCAACACTGCTGCTTAGCTAACCATTTATAACAATATTCTTCTCAAACATTGTGTAAATCAAATGCCTTTTCTTTTCTACTGCCAACTACTACATGGTTTTATACTTGGAAAATCAATAGAGCTAATAATATAAGTTACGTTCTTATAGAGCTAATAATAATTGACATGGGTAAGGGAACTTGACAATCTAAGTATATCTGGTGTAATTGTGCTATCCTGATGTAAGGTATAATTTACGTGCTGAGAAAATGCATCACTTAGCAACAGCGACTAGAACATTAATATTGTGTTATTCTTCTCTCTGTTTTTACTATGTAGCACACAAGGTTCATGACACCTTATTGTATTTATTTTTCTGTATAATTTCACAAAAGCTACTCAAAGGCAGCATTGTAATTTAGGTTTACTAACAGCTAAAAGATTTATTTATTCATGTATTAAATATACATAGCAACCGACCAGTTGTGCTCCCCCTAACAGCCGGAAAAGGCTATCGTGACAAGCTGGCTAGCAAAAGGCTTATTACAACTTTTACTGTGTTGAATGGTGTGGCATGGAGTCGATGATATACGTTAGTTCTATGAAAAGGTGTATCTGCTCTGAGGCATCATTTGTCATCATGTTGCTTTGAACATGGGAGAACACTTCCAAAATATTGGGTTGGAGCCAGGGAAGATTTGAGCCAAAAATGCCTGCAGCATTGATTTTCAGTTTGTCAACAGTGATCAGTATTTGTGATGAACCGTTGTGTGAGAAAGTGTGAAATTACATAGAATCTTTATATGGTACCTGCATTTAGGGATAATCAGTAGTACTATTCATTTGTTGATTTCTTTCTTTCCCCCTTAGGGGGCATCCATTAATTACGTGAGGTGAAACAGGGGGAGCACGAGGGTCGACGGAAATCTCAAGTTTTTGAAATTCAAGGAGGACAGTATCTCTTGTCAAAATCTCTCGTCATCTCGGGGGGGGGGGGATGATTCAGACCAGATATCACAGTGTCACGTGAGGAATGGAAGGGGGGGGGGGGGTTCCGTAATTCCGGAAAAATGCTTCACATAATTAATGGATGGCCCCTTATGTGCTTAGTTTCCTAACTTAGACATTGGTAACTTGTGAGTTTAGTTGTGCTTGTTTATTGAAAACATACCACAGCTGGTTCTGCTGAACCTATACCTTTATCAGCTGTGTTAGGCTGTATGGATTATACCAGTTTTCCAGACCTTATCCTAATCATAGTGCAAATTTGTTTAATGCATATTTTGTGCAAAAGAAAAATTATTTGCCTGAGTGAACATACTTCGACTATGTTTGCATCTCCTTTTTTTTCCCAAGGCAATTTTGTTCTCTTTATTCATATTAATATTTCTTGTGTAGTCTTTAATTTATATATATATTGTTATTACAGTAAAGACTAGGAAAAAAAGGTTAAAAAATATGAAAATTGTTGGAGCAGATCTTCCTTTGTGGTTTCTGATGGGTAATAGATAACTGCTAGATTTAATCACACATTCTTCTCTCATGCTTGTCCTGTTCTCTGTGTATGAGGAAGAAATGATTTCTAAACAATCCAGTATTGCTCCAGCTTGTGCCTAATTTATGTTCGTTCACCTTCGTCAACGAAAGTTTAAGTACCCCTCCCCCCCAAAAATTCTTTTTTCCATGCTTGTTCCTCCCCTTCTGTAATGTCCTGCTCTGCAGTCTCTTTACCATCTTCACTTTTTTTTAACCATGAAAATTATTAAAATTTCATGTATTTTTATCAAAATAAGTTATTATAGGGAAAATAATCCCCCACTTACTGCAGATGAAGGCAGGAGGACCAGACGAACACAAAAAAAGACACAAACATACTTTACAACATTTGGGTTAATAACCTCTCTAATGCAGGAGGGAAGCCGCGTGAATAAAATGAGAGGGAACGGTGGGGATTGAACCGGTGATTGCATAAACCTTACTGTAATTGTCATAGCAGTAAATGTGAAAATGTTAAGCAGAAACTAATTTAATGTTTCTGAATTACTGATGAATTCCTCCGCTTGTTAATATTCACTTTGTATCGCTTTCTGTCCCGCAGGGCTACGACGGAGAGGAGAAGGCGTTCATAGCGACGCAAGGTCCCCTCCCTCACACAGTGGCGGACTTCTGGTCGATGGTGTGGGCAGAGGGCAGCACAGTTCTGGTGATGATCACTAAACTGTGGGAGAAGGGTCGCCCCAAGTGCGAGTCCTACTTCCCGGAAGACGACTCCTCCGAGCCGAGCGTGTACGGGGACGTGGAGGTGCGTGTCACGGTCACGCGTCCGCGTGACGGCTACACGCTCCGGGAATTGCTTGTCAAGGTCAGCTCCCGTAACTGTTTTTGCTTTTTATTGTACCAGGTGTGTAAATATGAAACCGGAATTTGGCAATAGTTGGCTCTAGCTATCAATTCAGTTGCCATCAGATTGCACCATTGTCACCATTTTCTTTTTTTGACATCTGACAGCCATTTTCAACCCACAATAATACAAGTTTCATTCGACTGTGTAGTTTTCAATAATGTTGAACATTTTGAGTTTTGAGCCTCCAAACTACGATTTGCGGACATCATTGATTTTCTGTTACCATTTAAAGGAAACTGCTGCAGAATGGCGTCAAATGATTGTCAAAGCTTACGGTGAGCGTCCTCTTGGTAATCACAGTGTTTTGAGTGGTTTAAAAAATTCAAAAGTGGTGATTTTGACGTGAGAAACGAAGACAGTGGAATACCTCCAAAGAAGTTTGATGACAGCGAGTTTCAAGCATTGTTGGATGAAGATGATGTCCAAATGCAAGAACAACTTGCAGACCAGTTAAATGTAACAAGGGAATCTGTCTCCAAACGTTTAAAAGCGATAGGAAAGATCCAGAAGATGGGAAAATGGGTTTCACGTGAACTGACTGACAGCAAGAAAAACGAAAAACCACTTGTGAAATGCTGCTCACCAGGTATAAAAGAAAGTAATTTCTCCATTGAATTGTGACAGGTGATGAAAAGTGGATATATTTCGAGAACCCTAAGTGTAAAAGATCATGGGTAACTCCAACTGAACCGTCGACATCAACGTCAATCCCAATTGCTGTGGAAGGAAGACAATGCTCTGTGTTTGGTGAGATCAAAATGGTGTGATCTATTATGAGCTACTTAAAACCTGGTGAAACTGTTAATTCTGAACTTTATCAACAGCAAATGATCAATTTGAATCAAGCATTGCAGGAAAAACGACCAGAATACCAAAAAAGGCAACCCAAAGTGATTTTGCTCCACGACAACGCACCATCACATACAGCAAAACTGGTCAAGGAAATCATTAAGGCACTTACTTGGGAGATACTGATGCACCTGACTAAGCTCCATCCAATAACTCTCTCTTTACATTGATGGGACATGCAGTCGCTGAGCAGCGCTTCTTATGAGAATGTACAAAAATGGCTCAATGACTGGTTTGCGTCAAAAGATAAAAAAAAATTTTGGCATGGAATTCATAAATTTCCATAGAGATGGGAAAAATGTATATCTAGTAATGGGCAATACTTGAAATAAGGTACTGTGTACCGTTTTTATACAATAAAGGTTTTATGAAAAAATTATGATTTCATATTTACGCACCTGGTAAAACGAAGTAATTCATTGTCTTATGTTTAAAGGAAGTTAAATTTTTTATGACCTTACTAACGATCCTTCGACTGCAGATTTAGAGGTCCGCGGATGATCAGATGTTTTTCTTTCATTCTGTGTGTAAAAGTTGGAGATGAATAGTAAAATACAATGAAAAATTCACTTCTGCTTCATATTGTTGCTTTGAGAATATGAAGGAGAGAAATTTCTTACTAATAAAATTACAAGGACTTCATCATGGATAACATAGATTTTATGCAGATGAAAGTGACTGGAGAATAAATTTAGCCTCACTGCTGAGTGTTAAAAAGATTTTATTCATACCAGTTGATTAGATGATTTTTTTCCCCGGCCCTTGTGGTTTTTTGAAGTTATCAGTGGTATATGATTTATGGCAGAAAGAACAACCACCTTCACTAATCTTCAGTTAAATGTGACTGTTATCTATTAAGTTCATGGTCTGACATAAGCTGACGGTAATGTTGTGGTCAGTCTGTTTTTAATCATATTCTCATTTTAGCTACACATCCTTCCAGACTGGTAACATTGTTTTTGGCAAGATATTGTTTCACCATTACGGATCAATGCGACGGGCATTGTCATGTTACAAAAACCAATCATTGCATCTCGTAACCATTTTAAGATCTCTGTGTAAAATTCTTTGTTGACTGTTTTCCCGTCTGGAATAATTTCATAATGAGTCAAGCTCCAGTAATCAAAAAACACCTCCAACATTACTTTACCATGGTTTCTGTCCAAGCGAAATTTATATTTCTTGGTGATGTTTTTGACTTCCATTTGGCGGACTGCCATTTTGTCTGAGGGCTGTAAAGAAAGCACCGTGTCTCATCACCTGTTACAAATTTGCGCAGGAAACTGTCGTCTGCATCAGCCATTTCAATCAAGTCCCTGCATTTGGTCACTCTAATTTCTTTTTGCTCAGGGATAACATTTTCTGAACCATGTGCAAGCAAACGTGATGAATGTTCAAACCATTATGAAGAATGCTGTGAATACATACTATGGAGGCAATAGTATCGACAGTTGTTCGTCTATCTGCACACACGAGTTGTCTAACGTGCTCAACATTCTCATCTGTTGTGGAAGTTGAAGGCCACCCAGTCCGAATGTCATCTTCAATTGTTGTGAGACAGTCACGAAAACGCCTGTGCCACTCATAAACTGCCATTTTCTTCGGCGCATAGTTTCCGTACGCTTTCTTCCAGCATCTCGAGTGTCTCCGAGGGTGATTTCTCCAGCAACATACAGAATTTGGTATTGCCACATTGCTTTAAAGACAACATTTCACAATCTGACGAAAGAAAGATACCACATCTAAAATATTGTGGACTGCATGCACGAAACCAACTACAACTGGTTGCTGCACGGAACAGCTCCTTCCTCAGTATTGCTGCCAACCTCCCAAACAAGAATTTCACTTCCGGCAAAAAACTGCTTGAGTGTACACGAGTTCCGTGAACTTTTTGACCCTACCTTGTATTTTTAGTATATTTTTTATGTCTTTCTAGTTTTTTTATTTATCCCTCTAAACAATAAAAATGTATATTTTTTAAACAGTTTTCATTTTACCTCTACTAATTGTCATGGAGATTATTTTGTTCCCAATTATCATTGGTCAATTTTCACCCCAAACTGCCGGCTTTATCACCACCCTACTACGTGTTTCATTCGTGTGACAAGTCGGGATATTGTTACATCTTTCCCCCTGCCATATGTCTCACCTTGTACACGAATAAAGTTACTAACCGAAATATTATGAAGTCTGTTTGTGTTTTTTACATGTTGTCTCGCCCCCTGCCTTCATGTTTGGGAAGTGACAGGTTATTTTTCCTATCCTATCTTATTTTAAATATTATATACTGTTAATATGATACCATTCAGGCCAGGTCTTACTTGTCCTAACTTCTGTTGGTTGCATTTACATTATCTTCTCAATAGTTTCTTCAATTAATATTTCAATAACTTTCTTGAGTTTTTAATTTCTTCTACAAATATATTAACATACTATACATTTCGTGTTAACCACCCTCTCTAACTTCATCCTTAGGTTTATTTGACTATGCATTACTCATACATTTGTTAAATGGAATATTCATTGTTCATTAAGCTATTTCACACAAATAACAAAATATATATTCTTTTTATTAATATATTTTTCTCGAGCTTCCAGCCGTGTTAATATGTCATATTTGCGGGACGTTTCGAAGGCGTCCATCTCTGCCTTCATTTTCAACCTGATGTCAATGTTAAACATTGACATCAGGTTGAAAATGAAGGCAGAGATGGACGCCTTCGAAACGTCCCGCAAATATGACATATTAACACGGCTGGAAGCTCGAGAAAAATATATTAATATTCAACGCCGTGAAAAATTACGATCCTATATATTCTTTTTGTTTACCATCACGTTTCACATTATTACTTACGTCTGAAAGATGCACTGATCGAAAATGTCCGCGTGTGTGCAGCGTGGTGAGGAGTCGCGTAAAGTGGTGCACCTGTGGTACGACACGTGGCCCGACCACGCGACGCCCAGCAGCCCGCAGGCGCTGGTGGCGATGGCGAGGGAAGTGTCGGAGCTGCGGCGGCCCGGGTCGCCCGTGGTGGTGCACTGCAGTGCCGGCATCGGTCGCACGGGCTGCTTCGTAGCGGTGGTGATCGGCATGACTCAGCTGCTCAGGGACGGCACCGTCGACGTTCTCGGTACCGTCTGCCAGATGAGATATGACAGGTCAGTGAAAATTAATTTTCAGCTGATTCTTGATCTGCCCAACACCAAATATCTGTCCTAAAATGTTTTCACAGACAAATAAAAAATGAGACTGTTCTCCTTCGACACTTGCACAGAACATTCTTTTATTTTAGGATACTTTTTTTCTTTTATTCAGTGCTCTGTTGGTTTTGTTATGCAGCCATTTATTTCAATTAACAAGAATTACTGAGTTGTAATTTTGAATTATTTGAACTAAAAAAAAAAAACTGAAGACTAAACAGTTAAGCAAGCAATATTGGGGATTGCAGTAGAAGATTTGCTGGTTGAAGAAAGTTGTTGCTGAGAAGTTAATATATTCAAAATTATAAAATTTGTTATGTGAGTTTACTTGCTCGAAAATCACAAGTAATTGTGTTAAGAAAATTCTTCGCGGCCATGTGCAGTTCGATAAATATCCATACAAAATCGAATAATTGCATTTCTTTTGAGAAATTTGTCTTTGACATTACAGAAATCTATAGTAATTTGAAAAAAAAGCTTCTTTATATTGTTTAAATATAAATTAAATGTAAACAAGAGTCATGATACGCACCAAAAGCTAAGTAAAAAACTTTACCGTGGACATGGCAATTTTTTTTCTCTCAGATTACCTGCAGAAAAAATATTAGAAATAGGTGGTGATAGAAGTAGTCATACATATCTTCAAAATAATAACTTTGAAGAATTCATTAAGAAATCAAGGATAACTGAAAGCCATTACATCAGAAATAAATCTTGACAGGATTTATCTAATCAGGAAACTTCTTAAAGTGTTGCTCTCCATTTTAAATAATTTTACAATATCTTACAATTATCTAAACCTTGTAGTTGTTTTGTGATAAAAAATTGTGAATCTTGTTCTGAAACAAGACTAAAATCTTTACTTCCTGAATCAGAATGGTTTTTCTAAGTGCTGTGTGTATTTTTTTTATTTTTTTTTTATTTATTTAAATTAACTTTGTCACTGTGCATGTCATAATTGTTACTAAGACTAATGGCATAATGTGTATGATCTACTCTATGATTAGACAATCTTGAAAAATTAAGATATTTGTATAAACAAAAGTTTTACTATCTGATTTACTGAAACATGAAGTGTAGGTAATCTGAATAATAATGAAAAAATTCCACAGTCCGTTACATGAAGAGAAACTATCCTGTTTCATAAAGTGGAGCAAATACTTGTTGTGGAGTATAAATATGGCTAAGAACAAGATCTCTTAATTTTTGTTGTATTTTATTTTTCGCCAGGCTAAATAAACCTTTAAATAAAAAATAAAATAAATAAATAAAAGTTATGAGATTTGGCTCTATTTATACAAATTTTTGGTTGATGGTATTTCTTTTTATATTTTTCTTGAAAAATTCGAGTGCTGATACTGCTTCTTCTTTGTTCTGGCTCTTAATTTTTGCATTTTGGTTCTGTTTCAAAATTCAATAAAGGTACATGTTGTATTTATAAACAATACATGTACTTATATGAGCTTCAGTGTTCAGCAATATTCTTTCAAACACTGAATGCCTCCTTTGATGGCGTCTGATATCATTAGTGCAGATTTACGAGCACGTGCTCATTAAGCCGATTCGTCTCGGGCACCCGGTGCTGATAGGTAGCCACCTGTCATCGTACGTAAATTACAAATAGTGTGTATCAACAACATCCAAACACTGGATAGGAGTGAATTAAAATGTAATGAGTTAGCCGATTTTTATATATAAATAAGAAAGGACAGGGAAAATAGCCCATCACTTACCAAAGACGAGGGCTGTGACGAGTGAATAACATGAGACGGGCACAGGAATAGAATATTTTGGTGTAAAACCTTATTCATTCAGTGGAGAACGAGCCACTCGGCTCTGGAGATGTGCACACACTGAAGGTTACTCCGTGACTGGCTAGGGGAGCAGTGGTGGGGGTGAACTGTTAGGAACTTGTTTATTGTCAGAAAAATCTGACATAATATACGCATACTGCAAGTGGTGGTAAAATCAATATATACAACAAAGCATATAACAGTAAGGAAGGATAGGGAATTTTGACCCAACACTTACCACAGATGAAGGCAGCTGGGAAGGACGAACATAAAAAAAAAAAAACACAAGAGAAGTAAAATATTTTGGCATACAGCCTTATTTGTGTAAAATTGAGACGCCAGGCGGAGTCGTGTGTACAGAGAGACGACCGTCTAGAAGGTGCAAAACTATGCCAGAACATATCATGTTGGCATGGGATAAATATGGGAAAAGTAACCTATATTTGACTTTTGTTGTGATTGGGGGTTAACCACATCTGTGTACCAAATTATGCACTACTAGGACAAAGGGAAGTACTGTAAAATTATGACTATGATTGGCGAGTCAGTATTGTAGTCAAATAATAACTTCGATGTCACTAACATCCAAAGGAAGGATAGGACTGAGATAAAATTTAACAGATAGTTAAACTTAGTAAGCTCCATTTATAATTAAAATGTATGGCATATAATGTTACCTAGTTCACTAACTCTTTCACATTTGGGGTAGATAGGGGGTAAATACACAGAAATCACCAAAATTAGACTTCCATGTCTTATCTCAGTTCGACAACGGGGAAAACCATTTGGGTCATTTGACACGCTACTTGCAGCACAATGTGCCACATATACCAATGTTAGTCAACTTTTTCAACCAGGGTACCAGTCAAACAAATTCAACAGCCTTTTAATATACATGGGCCTAATTGTGTACTTACGTGAAAATTATTAACACATACTGCAGTTCCTCAAGACCTACGCTTACAATAAGGGCTTCAAAAATGCTCGTTACCTTAATACCCTAACGAACACCTCTCTCTCTCTCTCTCTCTCTGATGGCAATTGGAATCGTATTGAGTGAATGCAGTCATATCCTCACTTCCTGGAAATACCAGACATCAGCTGGTCGTTGTAATATTAACGGCTCTTTGAAAGTTTTTCCTATAGCTCGCACTTGCTTATAACCTTACCAGCCGTTACCTGCATTATACTGTTATACTATAAGTGTTTTGTTTACTGTTCAAACTACGACCAGCAGAAATAATTCTTCTTTGAGGTTTAGAATATGGTTAAAACCTCTTTTAAGCTCAGACGATAGAGCTAACCGATGGAACGAATACATTGAGAAACTGTATGATGGGTACAGTAGCATAATGGAAAAGGAAGACGATGTCAGCATTGATGACTTAGGAGATCCTGTTTTGAGGACAGAATTTAATAGAGTTCTGAATGACTTGAAAGCAAATAAGGCAGTTGGAATTGATGAGATCCCTGCATAACTTCTTAAATCCCTAGGAGAAGAAGGAATCGAAAGATTATTCAAGCTGATATAAAAAAGTTATGAAACATGTGAAATTCCAATTGATTTTAATAAAATTTAATCTTCATACTTCCGAAGAAAGCACAAGCTGACAGATGTGAGAATTATTGCACCATTAGTCTAACATCACATGCTTCAAAATTACTGACCAGAACAATATACAGAAGAATGTAATGGGTAGTAGAAGACATGGTAGGTGAAGATCAGTTTGGGTTTAGGAAAAATCGTGGCACGAGCGAAGTAATTCTGGCTTTAAGATTAATACTTGAAGGGTGGATCAAGGAAAAACAAAGATACTGTAAGACTTCCTTTTGGTTAGCATGATAATATGATGAGTGAAAAACTGTTCTTACTTACTCTAGACCGAACTTCGTGCTTGCTAAAGTTCTTAAATTACTGACACACAGCACTAGAAGCCGGATAATTAAGTTTTGATGAGTTCGTAGTCACCGTTGGTCGCCAGACAGCGTTCTAAACCAGTCCGATAAAAGTGGGGGGATAACTAACTAAGAAAAATCTTCAAGTATAAAATAATGAAAATAAGTTCTCCACACATTTATTGAAATAAAGTACACATCGAACCGGTTGGCCACTATCAAAATTTAGATGATAAAACTATCGAGACTTCATAAAATGTCGATTGCCAGATTCTTGGATAAAAGGAAAGTTACTAATACTGAGGGTATCAGTGTTGCGGACTGCGTATTGAGCAACCCTCTGTACATGACATTCGAATTTCGGAGGCAGCGAAGCCAGTCTGTTTGTGATTTCGAGAAGAAACATCTAAAATAGACCTGATGAAGACAACCGAGCAGGTTGTCGAAACGTCGTCGTTTTATGACACCATCCGGCTGGACTCCCATGAAACTTTTATTGAATCAATACGCCGGGAAAGTCTCCATTTGCAATGTAGTCATGCGCTCATTTCGGCGCTACTTGTGGGTCGGCGGAATGCTACTGTTATGTTACATCTTATGGCATTTGTTGATTTAGAAAAAGCTTTTGTTAATGTTAGGTGGGACAAGATGTTAAAATTTTTAAAGAAGTCGGGTCTAAAGTATCGAGATAGAAGAATACTTCATAAACTATATACGAATCGAGTGGCTGTAATAAAAGTAAAGAATCACGAGAGATATGCATCAGTTAAAAAGGGTGTGAGACAAGGTTGTAGTCTATCCCCGTTAATATTCAACTTGTATGTAGAGGAAGCAATGAAGTAGTAAAAGAAAAATTTCCATGTGGCATAAGTGTTCATGGAGAAAAAAATCAGCATGCTATGATTTGCTGATGAAATTGTCTTGTTAGCAGAAAGGGCTGAGGATATTGAGAAGTTACTGAATGGCATGAACAAAATATTGAAGGAAGATTTTGGACTGAATATAAATCGAAGCAAGACAAAAGTGATGAAATGTAGCAGAAATGACACCAATACTAGCAGATTAAATATAAAAATAGGATCGAATGCAATTGGAGAAGTAAGAGGATTCTGTTACTTTGGAAGTAAAATTACAACTGATGGCCAAAGCAGGAATGATGTTATAAGCAGAATAGCACTGTCAAAAAGAGCCTTCATGAAAAAGATAAATCTTTTAGTTTCAGATATTGATCTAGGAGTTAGAAAAAGTTTTTAAACTCTGTGTGGAGCACAGCACTTTACGGTAGCGAAACATGGACTTTAGGAATAACGGAAAGAAGTAAAATTGAAGCATTTGAAATGTGGTGCTACTGAAGAATGTTGAAAATTAAGTGGACAGACAAAGTAAGAAATGAAAGAGTTTTGGAAATGATGGGTGAGGAAAGAAGGTTGTGGAGGAGTGTGACAGAAAGAAGAGACAGGCTGGTAGGTCATATTTTGAGACATGCTGGATTGGCTAATTTCCTGGTGGAGGGAACAGTCGAAGGTAAGAACTGAAGAACCGTAGAGGAAGACAGAGATCAGAATATATGAAGCAGATAATTGAGGACGTGGATTGTAAGGTATATGTGGAGATGAAGAGATTAGCACAAGATAGGAAGGGATTCAGGATTGCATCAAACCAACTGAAAGCCTGATGACAGCAAAAAAAAAAAAAAAATCTGCTTCCTTGTGTTTTACTTTTCAAAGAATATTGTACCTCAAAGGTGGGAAATAGGTAACAGAGGTGTAATGCACACCGAAAGAGAGGATTATGCACATTACCCACATAGTGCAGTAGACAAAAGTATTTTAATGTTAAGAACTGATTTATATTTCCCATAATGGGAATATTAGTTTATCAAGTGCATCCATTTTTGCACTTTTAAACTGAACACAATGTTGAATATGTCGTAATGTTCATACTTTGATCACTGAAAAGCAGTGTTTTTGATTTTTATAAGAAGTAATGAGTAAACATACAGGGTGCGGCAAAATGATCTGACAGTTTCCACCACCGTATTGCCGAGCTAGTAGATGGTGGAGGGTGGTGGGGATAGGCGCATTCCAGAGCCCACACGTGGACATTTTTAGTTGCCATAGAGCAGTGGTCGGGTGAACACCGTGCGTTTGTTGCCGAGGCTTTTTTTAAAAGTGGCGATTCCTGCGTTGCTTTTCAGCGGTAGTTCCGTAGACGTTTTAATGTGTGTCCAAGAGGAAGAGTGCCAACTCATAACACAATTATGCTATGGGTGAGCACCTTCAGAGCTACAGGTTCAGCGTTAAAAAATAAGTCGACCAAGGTCATCCAGGACGCCAGAGAATATCGATCAAGTAAGAGAAGCTGTGGAAGTCAGTCCTCGGTGGTCAGCCCATAAACAAGCTGCAGCTTTGCACATGTCTGACCGCTCGGTAAGACGAATATTGCGTTTAGATCTGCACTTCCACCCGTAAAAAATGGCCACTGTCCAACAGTTAAAGCCTAATGACTATTCAAAGCGTAAAGCATTTGCGGAAGAAATGATTGTTATGTTTGACTGATGAAAAAAATTTAATGATGAGCGACGAGGTTTATTTCCATCTGGAAGGTTTTGTAAACAAACAGAACTTTCGTCCCCGCAGGGGCCTGGTACACAAGTGCCAGGTACGGGTTTGGCGAACCCGCGGTGCCCGAGCTGGAAACTTGTGAGCGCCGCAAGTTTCCCACACCGTAAGCTCCTACCATGCTTCAACGACCACCGTTGGGCGTGGCGGTGGAACGTTGTGTGCCTAGGAGAACGGGAATCTTGGCTTCATCGCCCGGATTGCGAGGACGGAACAAACCTCTATAAAAAAACCCTCAACCTCAAGGTCAGACACATGCCGAAGAGGCGAATGAGTGATGAGGGAAATCACTCGCTAGCGTGCAACCTCAGGGGCACCTGCGCACCCCTGTTGTATTAGCATTTCGTTTTAAATTGGTAATACTCGTGGGACCAAAATTAAGACTCACAAGAATACCAAACCAACCTGCGGTACGGGTGTGCCGCAGGCTAATATAAATACACCCAGTTCAAAGAAACGGGTGAGGGTGGATAGCCCCCCCGCATCTGACAGTGACAGTAACAGAAAAGTTTGTTCAGTACAGAATGCTTTTGTAATTATGGAAAAAGTTGAAGGAACCTTTGAAAAAGTGTCACCCTTCTACATCTCAAAGGGTCTAGAGGGTCTTTTTGGTACCCTTAACACGGTTAAAAAATTGAGGAACGGGACACTGCTGCTGGAAACAGTCAGCAGTAAGCAAGCTACTCAACTGCTGAATTGTAAGAAGCTCGGGGAGTTCGCTGTAAAATGCGAACTCCATAAGTCCTTAAACAGTAGCAAAGGCGTTATCACTTGCCGGGATATCATGGACCTAGCGACAGATGAGCTTCTTACCGAATGGAAATCTCAAAAAGTGATCGAGGTACGTCAGATCACACGAAGGGTAAATGGCAATCTTGAAAAGACTGCCACCTTAGTCCTGACGTTTGACACTCCAGTATTGCCCAAGACTATCAAGGCCGGATATATAAACCTTAACGTCCGTCCGTATGTTCCGGACCCGATGCGCTGTTTCCAGTGTCAGCGGTTCGGACATACGACGGCGTCATGTAAGGGAAACCCCACCTGTGGAAACTGCGGGAAGGGCGCACACGAGCCGGGTGTCAGTTGTACGCTTCCACAGGCTTGTGTCAACTGCTCCGGTTCGCACCCTGCCTGGAGCAGGGAGTGTCAAGTGTATCTTGATGAACGCAAGATACAGGAGCTGAAGACCAAAGAGCGGATTCCTTATGGGGAAGCTAAGAAGAATGCTAAGTTACTTGCCGCCCCAGTATTTACAACTAGTTTTGCTAAGATGGCTTCAGCTCCCGTCAGGTAGCAGAGTGTTGCTACCCAGACGTTCGTTGCAGACATGGGCACGAGCACTACGTGCTCGTGTCAGTGTAAATGCGGTGCAAAACCCGCTAAGGTCATAACTCCTAAGACCGCGGACGTCGGTAGCAACACGTCTGCGACCTCGATCACACCAGCAGCAGTGAAACAGGACCCACCAGCAGTAGCAGTGAAATTACCAGCACCTCCAGTGAAATTACCAGCACCTCCAATACCACCACGTGCCGTGAAAGCAGTAGCACTACCATCTGCTACCAACATTACTGAAGGCGACTTGAAGACACGGGGTCTGAGGTTTAGGTTGACGGACCCGACTCAGTTCGTTAAATCTCCGTCTTCGTCCACTCCCAGAACACCTGGTAAAAGGGAGAAAAAGGGAAAGAGGTCGAGGAAGAAGAAGGGCAAGGAGGTAGTCGAGGAGGACGCTGAGTCGGAGACGTCAGACTCTTCAGAACCAGAGGAAACTGCAATGCTGGTGGATGAGCCTGATCCCGTTCCTCAGCGGGCAATGACCAACGACCCACCCGAACCGAGGCGGGTGAAACCAATTTTAGGCAGATCGGTCTAATTTTAAGACTGATGGGTGGCCTCTTTACATCCACCCAATCCATATGCATGGTTTTTATTTGATTGTATTGTTATTATTCTTGTCTGTCTGACCAATACACAGCCAGCAAGACATGTAGTGTTTTTTATCCTCTTTTGAACCTGTTTGGCCCCTTTACAGCCTTACAGGTGTTGTACGGTTTTAAGTCATTGTGGTCGCTTTAAAGCCACGTCTGATTTTATGATTTATTTTATTTGCGGTCTGTATGGTCGACCCCTTTACAGTCGACCATGCAGGCAGTATTTTAGTACTTTCATAAGCCACAGTAATAGCTGGTAATTTTTAGGGCGCTATTGGCCCTGCCGTCAACATGCCCTAAAGCAATTACAATAATGTTTTTAGTTTTAGGGGCAGGCGTTGGCCTGGCCAACGATCTGTCTCTTATTTTTAACAACAAGATCAGCAATGTGGCCAGTGTTTTGAAATTTTGTGTATTGGCCACTCTATTGCCTAAAATTTTATGCAGATTGGCCTAGTTTTATGATATATGGGTGGCCTCTTTACAGCCACACATCCATTTGCATTGTTTTTATTTTTTATAATTTTAATATCTTTATATTTTTTGTCTCGCTGGCCTCTATACAGCCAGCGAGACATGTAGTGTTTTTAATTATTTTGTGAACCGGTTTGACAACTTTTCAGCCATCCAGGTGTTTTATGGTTATCAGGTCCTAGTGGCCCTTTTAAAGCCATGTTTTGTTTTTTTTTATTTGCTGTCCGTATGGCCGACCCTTGTACAGTCGACCATACAGATGGTATTTTAATATTATTTTAGCAAAAGTATTAGCTGGTCATTGTTAGGGCGCTAATGACCTCGCTGTCGACGCGCCCTAAAGCCACAAAAACAACAACAACAACAACAACAGAACTTTCGTTATTGGTCGGCTACAAATCCAGAACAACTGCATGAACGTCCTCTGCCTAGTCCTAAGGTTACCGTGTGGTATGTAACGAAAAGGTGTGTCTTTGAAGAGGATGGTCGAACCGTTACGGTCAATTCGCAAAGTTATTTGTTGATATTGAAATCTTCCTGATCCCTGAACTTAAGAGAAATCGTTTATTGCGCAGGATGATATGGTTCCAGCAGGATGGGGCAACTGCCCATACAGCCAATGAGGTTATGGGCGTTTTGAGAAGGAAGTTTCGTGTCCGAGTGATCTCGCGTTTTGGGGACATTGAATGGCCAACTCGCTCCTCAGACCTAAGCGTTTGTGATTTTTTCTTTTGAGGGCTCCTTAAAGCAAGAGTTTAGACAAACAAACCCCACACACTGGTCGTACTGAAAGACGCCATACGCCAAGAAATCACCAACCTGCCTCGTCTAATGTTAGAGCAGGTGTTCAATAGCTTCAGTGCAAGGCTGGAAGAATGCTTGGTCAAAGACGGACGTCATTTAAAGGACATTATCTTCACATCTTAAACAGATGAAATTGGTTGTTTTGATGTTATTTTCATTCATTTACATGAACACCCTTCTGTAATAAGCAATAAAATATTTTGTATCACTTTTATTTTTCATGTTGTTTTTACTTTAAAACCGTCAGATCTTTTTGCCGCACCCTGTAGTAGTATTGTCTACAAACTAGTAAACTCTTTGGTGTTGAGGAAATGTGAATTGATAATGACAATTTCTGTCGCTACCTGGACAGTATGTCTCCGTGCCAAATTTTATTTTAATCTGTTGAGCAATTAAGGCATACAAACATACATCCATCCAAACTATATCATTTATAATATTATTAATATACTTTGAGTGTGGTATCCATTTTCCGTGTGGATTAAGACATCTGCCCGTGGACCACCTGTCGTACGCCATCTAACGTGCAACATTGCCTAGTCCTCACTACCAATCAGCCCTCACGCCTCTAGCAATCTAAACAACTGCTTTTCACTGCGAGCTTTCCAATTCTACCAGAAATATCCTGGATACTAGACATCCAACTGACCTCAATCTCTGATAAAACCCTGCAATAAACCCATCACTTAGTTTTTTTATTTTGCTCTCTTATAAGTTTGTTATTAAATTTTATATTTCTCTGTACAGAAGAACGTTAATTATCTGAACTAATTGGAGATGGTGGGAGGTTTGCATAGAGAGTTTTCATTCTGTAACATATCAAAATTATTTCGTGCTTAATATTAATTAGCTGCTTCATAATTTTATGCACCCCTACCAAAATAAGTCAACAGACCACTAAAGATCACTTGCACAGTGAAACGGAAATGACTTACATCTGTAATAGTTGTAGGCAGATTGTTGCCGACTAGTAAATCAGTCCGATTTAATTGTTAAAAACATTCATGTTGAAAACTTTCATGTTGAAAACTTTCAAATCAGTTTTATGGGTGCAAGAAAAACACATCTGGTTTCACATTTTTAAGAAACTCAAAACTGTTGGCACAATGGAAGACTGTTATAACTAAACTCGTAATTTTTGCTGTTACACAGTCAATGTCAAAGCCAGTACCAACTGTTCAAGAGGCTACTGCGGCAATAATACTATTAAAAATACTACTCATCGTACCTAGTTTTTGTTACTGGAAGTCGCGAACGTAGTAAGTGCATGGGTGTACCATATTGTGGTAGAAATGAAGTTTATGTTAAATACTGAACTTCCTTTGGATAATTGATGATGCAGATAGTTGGCAAATGGATTACAGATGTTCTACTATAAATGCATATCCACTTGCATGTTCCATCATCTCTTCTAATTTTTAGAGTATTGGTAGCTCACTTCTCATTATCTGATCCTTACCATCTCCACCGTGTTCCCCGAGGCCAAGCCATACATGCAGTAAGCCCTGATGTGACCCTCTCTCTGTGAATAAGATTTTAAACCAAAATTTTGTTCATTTGTGTTCGTCACAGCCCACATGACTTCAGCTCTTGTGAATGATAGATTTATTATCCCAATCCCTTGTTATTTGCACCATTAGACTTTACTATAATTTTGTGGTAAAACCTCTGTGTAAAAAATTACATATTTCTAAGAATATGGGAAGTACTCTAGACTGTTGATCATCAGTGAATGATAAAATTGTTAAATTTTCATATCAATCACTTCCAAACTAAGGACAGGAACAAAGCCAAATTTAATGTGTTGGTTAAACTAGACGCTCTCTCTATGTAAACAGAAATTTGAGACATGTAACATCATCCATACCAGAGGTATTAAGTTACAAAAATGGCCCGAATCACTACGAGAGAGGGGGGGTGCGATGGTAGTGCTGTACTGCACCCAGATTTAAGATTGGAATATTGCTTTTACATGCTCAGAAAAAAAAAAAATAAAGGGAGCAAATAGCCCATGAAGTTGTTTTTTTTTTAAGTGAATTTTTTTTGTTCGATTTAGGAAAAGAAAACCTTTAATTTTTATTGTATAAATCCAAAAACAGTTCTCGCAAGGAACAATAAAAAACATAATTATAGGAAGCTGGTTATTTGATTTTCAGAGAGTGAACCACCCATCCAACTTTTAAAACGCTCACCTAAAAGTTTTAAATACCAGCAGGAAAATGTGTGAGTGTCTTTCTTTTACCCTTCAATCATAATAGTAGTTTTGCATTTCTCGAAAAACTAAAATTTGGGTGAAACTACAAAGCAAATATGAGGTGGTACTCAAAAATAACTGAAATAGCATCATTGTGGGCGGAGCTTGTGTAACACGTGCTTCTGCCACTAGGTGTTTATAGCGCAACTCATTATCAGTTCAGTGCTGCCTGTGTTGTCAACTAAGCTTGTTCTGTTAATCTGCGGGGATTGTTTTTGCTAGCTCTGTTTTATTATTGTTTCATTTTTGATGGTGGCCAGTTTAAGTGAACAATGTGCAGCTGTGAAATTTTGTTTTCTACTCAGTAAAAATGCTGCTGAAACTGTTTTAATGTTGCAAACAGCTCACAAAGATGACACTATGGGAAAAACTCAAGGATATGAGTGGCTTGCTCGGTTTAAAAATGGCGACATGTCAATTGATGACAGACCTCATTCTGGATGTCCTCCAACTGCCTGAATCAATGAAACTGTTGAAAACGTTTGTGAGCTTGTGCTCTCAGACCGTCAGAGATTAGTGAGTTACCTTGGAGCTCAGTGGAATGAATTTTAAGTGAACATTTGGGAATGAAAAGGGTTGCTGCCAAGTTTGTTCCTCATGCTCTGACAGACAATCAAAAAGAACACAGACTTGAAACATGTCGTACTTTGAAATTGATCCAGAGTTTCTGTCAAACGCCATTACTGGCGATGAGTAATGGTGCTATGGTTACAACCCAGAAACAAAGCTACAGTCAGGCCAATGGAAGACGTCATTGTCACCCTGTCCAAAAAAATGTTGTTAAATCAAATCAAACATCGGAATAATGCTCATTTGCTTTTTTGATGCCAATAGCGTTGTTCATTTAGAGTTTGTTCCCCCACATCAGATAGTCATCAAACCTTTTATTTGGAAGTTTTAAGATGATTATGCAACAGTGTTCGTCCAAAAAGACCCGATTTGTGGCAAACAAGAGACTGGTTCTTCCACCATGACAATGCACCTGCACACACACAGCTGTCTCTGTTAGGCAGTTTTTGGCTAAAATTAGCATGGTTCAACTGCCCCACTTACCTTACTTGCATGACCTGGCTCCATGCGACTTTTTCTTATTTCCACGCATGAAAAGGGGCCTGAAAGGACACCGATTTGACAACATCGAAGAGGTCAAGAAAAAAATGAGGGAGGAGCTGTCAGCCATTGCTAAAGATGACTACAGAAAATGTTTCGATCAGTGGAAGCACCAGTGTGACGAATGTATTAGTTGTAATGGAGAGTAATTTGTAAATTTTTTAAAAACATATAGCTTTTAAAAAACAATTCCGGTTTTTTTGGGTACCTCCTCGTAGATCCATTACATGTCTCTAACATGATTTTGCTTTCATAAATTTCAATGATTTTATGTCATATTCTAGCATATTAAAATCCAAGTCTGAATGTTAAGTTATCTGCAAAAAAACTTTATAAAAGCAGTGAAATGACATCTCAAATTCTGGGGTGGCAAGGGATTTTTTTTGTATTGGTTCAAACACAATAAAGTATTCACCCCCCCCCCCCCCCCCAAAAAAATAGCTGAATGTTTATGGTGAGAAGGCAGAAACAAAATTTACACGATGTGATTACTTAATTCCATCGAATTTGAGTCCCTTCCTTTTTTCTTTTTATAAATATTCCCACAAATTTTATCAACATCAACAAAAAGTAATAAAAATATACCTGCAACTCATCAGTGCAAACAAAAACCTTGTGGGTAATACAAAAATCAAAATCAACTAGGCCCACTAATCATTTGGCCATATTTGTTTGGCACCCTTTGATATCAATAAGTCTGAAGTATGTTTAAATAGATTGAAATCTAAGCCTGTTATATTTTATTTTGCAGAAAAACTGTTTAGGTGAGTGAAATAATCCCCAAGTTCGAGGATATAAAATGAAAATTTTACTGTTTAATTTAGAAACAAAAGATTCTATTAAACAATGTAAAAAGTTACAGGAAGAGACAAAATTTGTATTTTCTCAAAACAGGTTACTCAATGTACTCCAAGATTTTCAAGTTCATCAAAAATTACAGCCTAAAAATCAACAAAAAGAGGAAAAGGGGGGGGGGGGGGGAATTGTTACTCATTGGTCCAAATAAAAGGTTATGGGGTACTGGAGTTTAAAATAAACTTAAGTGTAACTATACCAGGTGTGTAAATATGAAACCGGACTTTGCCGATAGGTGGCTCTAGCTATCAATGCAGTTACTATCAGATAGCGTGATTGTTGCCCTTTTTTATTTTATTTTTTGACAGCTGACAGATTTTCAACTCGTGTTATTGTAAGGGCACTAATGACCTCGCCGTCGACGCGCCCTATAGCCACAACAACAACAACATTGAACTCGCAATAGTACAAGTTTAATATGACAGTGTAGTTTTCAATAATGTTGAACATATTGAGTTTTGAGCCTACAAACTACGATTTGCAGACATCTTTGATTTTCTGTTACCATTTAAAGGAAACTGCTGCCGAATCACATTGAATGTTTGTCGAAGCTTACGGTGAGTGTACTGTTGGTAAATTGCAGTGTTTCAAGTGGTTTAATAAATTCAAAAATGGTGATTTTAATGTGAGAAACAAAGACCTTGGAAGACCTCTGAAGAAGTTTGAAGACAGCGAGTTGCGAGCATTGTTGGATGAGGATGACGCTCAATCACAACAACAACTCGCATATCAATTGAATGTAACACGGGAAGCTGTCTTCATGCATTTAAAAGTGATGGGCCAGATCCAGAAGATGAGGAAATGGGTTCCACATTAACTGAATGAAAGTCAACAAGAAAAACAAAAAACCACTTGTGAAATGCTGAAGTCATCGAATTGTGACAGGTGATGAAAAGTGTATGTATTTCGAGAACCGTAAGCATAAAAGATCATGGGTAACTCCAGGTGAACTGTCAACATCAACTGCAAGGCCAAATCGCTATAATCAAGATAAAGTTCTGTGTTTGGTGGTATCAAAGTGGTGTGATCTATTACAAGCTACTAAAACCTGATGAACAGCAAATGATCAATTTGAATCAAGCATTGCAGGAAAAATGAGAATACCAGAAAATGCAACACAAAGTGATTTGCTTCATGACAACGCATCATCACATACAGCAAAAGCAGTCTGGGAAATGTTTGAGGTGCTTAGTTGGAAGATACTGACGCATGTGGCTTACTCGCGTGACTTAGCTCTGTCTAATTACAACCTCTTTACACGCACTCGCTGAGCGGCCCTTAACTTCTTATGAAAATGTACGAAAATGGCTCTGTGAATGGTTTGCTTCAAGAGAGAAAAAAATTTTTGCGTGGCATTCATAAATTACCAGAGAGAAATGAACAATGCTTTGGATACGGTACTTTGTATCATTTTTATTCAGTAAATGTGTAATTTTTATGAAAAAAATCAGGTTTCATATTTACACACCTAGCGGTTACAAAATTTTTCACAACACTTGGTTTGGAAATGACAAGGCAGTTAACTCTCCAGAGAATTAAGTTAGTTGGTTGGGGTAAATGTGATTTTTATCTCTTTTCTTCCTTAACATTTTACATTTCATTCAACAGAAATTGTTTTTCCACGATTGCTGCAGCTTCATTGAGATTTATTCAACACAAAAAAAAAAAAAAAAAAAAAAAAAAATTCTCACAGGCAAAATCAATATAAGGCTTAGATCTTACTCTGCTTTTAAAAAAAATCCCAGAATTATTGGAATGTGTGAACAGGCATATATCTCTGGTTTGAGTATGATTAATCAGTTTGTGAGGGTAATTTCACTTTTTTGAAGACTTGCAGTAAGCACATGTTTTTATTTTTGTTCTACTGGTTTTGATAATGTTTAGATTGGAATTTTTAAGTAAGAGAGGGAAGGGGTCTCGCAGCTGAAAATTTCAGTAATCAATGCTTAGTGCTAGAAAAGGGGGGGGGGAAGGGATCAACAATTTAATGTAATCTATCTTTGGAAATTGGCAAAAGGCAAATATAATCATTTTAAATGGTATAAAGAAGTTCTTTTTTAAGTTTTGTGTGTGCTGAAAGGGACAAGTCTAAAAATAGAAATTTTAGCTTTTATATCAATTTGAGGATTAAATTTCCTTCTAGTTTTTAGAAATTATTATTATTTAAATACATGTCAGGATTTTTCAGTTTTCTTAGAGTATTTTTGATTTTGCTTAAACCTTTCTCCAATTATGAAATATCTATCTTTACTGCTTGTTTACAATGGGTGGAGATTAAATGAATAAAATTAGTCACAGAGGTAACTATTTAAATTATTTCTTAAGTAAGAGTCCTTTGCCTACTTTCAGGTTACTTTTATTGAATGTGTGTACATTATAGTGAGCAAGTTCAACTTGATTATCATATATTTAGTTAAGTTTGTCTTCAATTTATCATTTAGTTTAAGGAATTAAATATAATTCTTACGTAGTTGTAATGCTTACTTATTTTAAAATGTAATCTTTTGTGTCAGTAATCTTATAACTTGGAAAACAATGTTCAAGTTTACATACTTTTCTTAAAAAACATTACTTGTTAGGGTCATAATCAAATCGGGTCTTAGTACGTATTTTATTGTGTTCATTAAAGTATTTAACAGTGTCATTTTATTGGAGGAAGTTGATAAAAAAAAAATAGCAGAATAGAGGCCTCATGGCATGCATTACCTGATTTGTTAGGAGAATGCAAGCAATATTTCAAAAGCGTAATATGTTCTACTGCAGTATGCAACTTAACCTGTTATGAGCAGTCTGTGACCACGTCTCAAAAACTATATATAACTAAGTAAGGATAGGCAAATACAACCCAATACTTACCACAGATAAAGGTGGCTGGGAGTGACGGACACAAAATAACAAACACAGGAAACGCGCACTATTTCGGCCTGTAGGCTTATTCCACCAGGTGGAGCCAGACGCGAACACGACGATGGCCGGTCGGTGAATGGCATGTCCGGCATAGATGGTAGTATAGGAAAAGGGGGGGGGGAGTGAAAATACTAGATAGATAATGCTGAAGGTATATTATCATATAAAGTGGTAGGTCATCATAATAAATAAGTGATGAGATATGTATAAATCATATTTAGAAAAACTTTAAGTACAAAAATAAAATATAAGCAATGTAAATGGTAGTGATAATAAGTGCTTGGTCTGGTGGACAGAATTTATTGGAGATTCGAGGACGACACAGGAATTAATTAGGAGGAATTTTTCTAACTAAAAATAATTTGAGTACAAGTAATAATGAAAAGTAGAACTACTAAACAGTAATAATGTAGTTGAAACATTGTGCAAAAGCCAGTTATATTACAAATATTTACCAGAGCTTGTAAAATTAATTCAGTTTTTGTCGTTTTCAGAGGTGGTATGATTCAGACGGCCGAGCAGTACGAGTTTGTGCACAGAGCACTGTGCCTGTTTGAACGGTCACTTCCTGGCGGCAGTGGGGACTGACACACCGCTTGCACAGATTGAACAACTTTGCCACTACGTACTTAACACACTCTGTCGGCTACTTCCGACGCGGGAGACGTGATGAATTGCCAGTTTCTGGATGATTACTTAATTTATTTACTACCTTTTTGTTTAAAGGAAAAACTGTGTTTCTTTCATTGGCAGCAATTTGCTTCAGATGTGGAACGGTTTTACCTCGTGACTGTTTTAATGGCTGCTTACATCTGCGACACGTTTTATCATTTGACAGCCAGTTTTATAGTAACGTGAATCTGTGGACAGAGTTTCATTCCTGGCAAACAAATTTATACTGAGATAGCATTTCAGATGTGCTTTAAAAGTAGTCCATTTTGTTTGCTTGGTACTTAATTTTAAGAGATTTGCTTTCCTCAGCTGTCCTATGTCAAAGCTGTTGTGTTGATCTGAATACGTGTGTTTGTCTAAAAATGTTTTGGATATTTAAGGACTCAAGCATATGTTCTCTGTGCTTGTAGTACAGATGTTGAAAACTACTTACATTTTGAGTTTTTAGGACTTGGTGTTGCTTGTAGCATTCATACGTGGGCAAGAACTGTGTACAAATCAAATATTTACTGTAAGTATGCTTGTGACATCTGTTATAATTCTATTTATAACAACAGTGTTTCCTATTGCATATGATTCTAGTCATTTGCCCAAAGTTGTGTGTGTTTCCAGCAACAATTGGCATTAACAGATTTTGATGTATATAAAATGTGTTGATGTTCTCTTATGTTACACTGCTCTTAGATGTAAACTTTTTTGTTTTAACAAAATATGGTTTTCTGTACCTGAATACAAGCCACATATTTATTAGGAATCTCATGATGTTTGTATATATGTGATTTAAAAACTTATTTTTAATGTGTAGTTTTCTTGTGCTTCTGAAATGTATAAAGTTTTTAAGTTTTGATACCATTGGTGAATACTGTTCTTCCAGGATTCAATTTATCTTGAGCTGTAGTGATTATTTGGTTCATACATGTTTTTGGCAAGGTTGTGAAATTTTATCTTTGCTCACTTATTATACAATAAACTGAAGGCTGACAAAGGGAAAATCTATAAATTTCAATAATGGTTTGTTATAAAAAGATAGTTAAAAGTTTGGAGAGAACTGTTGGATTTAATTGTGTGTAGTGAATAATTGTGCCACTTTTAATATTTTCTGTTGTGTTCAAGGTTTACAAAAGTTACAAACTATAGACACCATTATCTATGTTTGGTCATCACATATATTCTAGCTTACTTTCTTCTGCTCTATCAGTATTTTTTTTATACACTTGACTTATTCATTTTAAAATCACTGTCATGTGGCTTGTACTCGGAATGTTGTAAAGCCTTCCCATTTGAGATTAAATCGTAACATCACTTTTTATTTCATAGTCAAGAAGTTTCCTGTATGCCACCCTTACTCTGTAATATATTTTATTCAAGTAAAAACCATTATTTTTTTGTTTTGACTAAACTGCAGTTATATATTAATATAAAATTCAAATTCTCTTCCTAATTTCAAAAGATAAAATTCCATTTATTGTTACTCAGTTGAACTTCATTTTCTTTAAATAATGGAAATTCATTGCGACAGACAATCCAACCATTTATTTAAGATTTTATACCAAGAACTCCAGTTTTCTGCTAGAAATAGCAAAATATTTCCACCTTAAAAGGAAACACAGTATGTAAACCATATTAAATTTAGAAAAAAAAATATATTCCATACTGTTCAATCGTTAATTGGTACTTCTCATTCTTACTTCAGGTTTTATAGTAGATACTAGAGTAACATCATTTATTTGCTTTAGTTTTCTTCACTCTCCAAAATAAGTTTAGTAGGAAAGTGATCAGTTGTGTTTCCTAAGCTGACCGGAATAACAAGCTGTGCTTCACATTCTTCCAGGCTGAATAATTACACATTTTCCACCTCTGTCCTCATAATTACTCACTACTCATATTAACCACTCTTGCTGTGACTGGGTCAAGTTTTCTCTTTTGTCATTTGTATCTTAACTGGACGGAAAAATTTAGTTATCTTTTTATTAATTGTTATTTCTTGTTCTTGCTGTAAGACTGTCACCACCACTGGGAAATTCTGTTACAAATGACAAACATTTTACCGTTTGCCTCCACCTCGATCTGTCCGGGTTTCTTCGGCAAATGTGGTATTGCTGGCTTCTCGTTCATTGTTAGAAGTTGGTTGATTTGTTTTGTTGCTAATTAGCTCACTTTGCGCAGTGTGATAGATCATTTGTAAGATGTAGTGATCTACTTTGTTTTTGATATTCGGTTGGCTGTGAGTGATACTTTCTTACTCATCAGTCCAGTCGTTTGTTGACGCCAGAGCCCCGCAAGCCACATCATTGTGAAATGGTCAGGTATTTGTGTGGGTAATTTGCTTGTTTGCCATGCACAGTTTTTTTTTCTATCTTTATTTCCAGGAACTACCTCGTTTCCTTGCTGGCAGTAGTTACAGCTTGTGAATTGTGTTAAAATTTACCTCATCAGAAGAGAAAATGATTTCATTACTGCTCTTAGTATGTGTGGGTAGGTTGAGAAAAAAGCTACTTATTAAGTTAAATTACTCTCTGATGTATGGATGACTGGGCACCAGTGGTGGTGATTTGTCTTTGGACATTGGGAAGGTTTTGGTAGTTCAGTGAGATTTAATTTTTGGCACAGAAATGTTGGTTGTTTATCTTAGGGCCATCGTGGATGTACATACATGAAAACCACAGCATACCTGTGTACAAATCAATAAGCATAGACAATATTGTAAAATAGCCATGTATTTTGATGTGATTATCATACAGATGTATTTTATACAATAATGGCCCGACTGTTGTGTGGTAGAATGTGTTGGCTGTTTAAGTCGTGTTATAAAAATTAGCTTTGACTGTTTGTCTAGATTGTTTTCCAGACATTTGGAATATAAGTGTGTATGTTATTCCCGGAGTGTCTGCTCGGTAAAGTGGCACGTATTGTAAATAGTTGATGTATATTTGTACATTGAATTCATGTTTATGAGTACTTATTCCTCAGAGTACAACTATTCTTCATAAACCTTCAAATTATTGTGAAGGCAATATTTCAGAATTTTTCTGACTATTGAGGTGAATTGCTCTTCAAAAAGAAAATGGAATTATTGTGGGAGTGCTTGGGTAAATAAAATTCTGGTTGCATAAATATGACTAAATTTAAAGAGTCTTCTCCATATTAAAATATAAATTGCATACCAACATAAATTGAAAATTTTTGCATCATAATTTGGTACTTACAGAATCAAATATTTAACATATTCCATTTGTGATTGGTTATGTAAATCAACAGTAAGAGTCTTGACTTTGGCTGTAAACATCTTCAGCTTTCCTAGGGTCTTAATTGTTGCTGAAGGTCCTATGTGACTCTCATGCGAGTGAGTATAGCGCACTGCATAAATATGTTTCCCTCCCCCATTTCTTTTACATTCTGCTATTTATAGATAATCTTGAAAAGAAGTTAGCAGCCAGATTGTTTAGACCTGTAGGGAACTTCATGGAGGATACTGTAAATTAATTTGTCAGAGGTCAGTCGGAGATTCTAGGAGTTTGCAGTGTTTGATCAGATTGTTTGAAATAATTGGATATAATAAAGGTGACTTCCTCCCAAATTATGTTTACAAGAACATATTGGTGTCACTGGTATCTTATTAAGCAGAATTCAAAAGCTTTGGTATTTGCAACATTGATAAAATGGTCAATTGACTGTATTTTGAAATATCTGCTTCTGTTTTTCACAGTAGAAATGGCTGTTATCGAATATCTCTTGGAGTAAATACCTTTGACTTATTGTTGGTTGTTAACATTAATGCCTCTTTTAATTATATTTCCATTACAATGTAATTCTTAAACTTTTCAAAATTGCTGTAAAACCATCATATTTGATAAACTTTTTTTAAAGACTACTATTTTGAAACACTTTCTCTACACTTTGTTAAGGTTTTAAGTAATATTAGAAGCAAAAAAATCAAAATCACTGACACATGGTCATCAAATCTGTAGCTGAAGTGCGACTGTTAGTTGTATTGCAACAGTACTAGTCGATATGTTGCCAAGCTGTTTTGTATAGTAATTAGTATTGTGCAAGTAGATACTATGTAAAAAGTGTATTTATTTCTTTACTATTTTGACCTGAATTTAAATATTTTAATCTAAATCCTATTTTTTATATTGTAACATTATAATATATCATGTACATATTTGAAAAATTAAATTTTATCAAATGCTCAGATATTTATGACGATATTTTTAAAATCGTATTTCCAAAGGTGTCAAGTCAATTTTCTCATTTACTGATTGTCTTCACTAAATGAAATGGCTTCAAGGGTGGGGTGTCATGTCTGCCAACTAACTGTATTTTGCCAAGCCCCACCGACGGAATGAGTTGGAAAACAATTCCCACATCATTCATTTGCTTGTCAACGTTCCTTTGTCAGAAATTTCATTGTTTAACTTCTTACCTGTACATTACCGGTTGTTAAAGTTATGGGACTTTTTTGGTTTTCACTACTTCTTCAGGGTTCCGTAGAAAAATGAGACTATTTTATTATCACCAAAGCTGTACAATATTGTAAAATTGTGTAGTTGTACAATGTGTACCTTAACTATTAATGTTTAGCAGTGTAATAACTCTCGGGGCACTGTCGTGTCCCGATCTTGAGAACACCAATATCTTAAGAATGCATATTTTGTGAATAAATGTGAGAAGTAAGTAGAACACCAATTAATTGATAAGAAATATTCACAAATATTTATGGATGTAAATTCGTGACCAGTATATCAATGCTGATTTATATACTTAATGTTTGAATATATAAATTTCAGATTATAAAATTTGTGTAAAGTCTTCAGGGAAATTGTTCCTGAATTGTTGTATGATACACTGCACAAAGTCAATAAAGGCTGCAGTGCAGATTGAAGTATATTTCATAGTTTTTTTAAAATAGTTTCTTGGCCCCCACTTACAAGAATATGCTAGGCATTGTATAAATTCTTTTGATTTTACCTGCTAAAGCTGTTATGGATGTATATACAGCAACCAATTTCAAGGAAATTTCTGGAGGAGAAGATTCATTTCATGTAGCATGGCGTGGTAAGATCTGGAAATTTGTGATAATCTGAAGATAAAATTTAAAACATTTTTTTTTTTCTTTAACTAAAAGATGAACACTTGAGTAAGAAGTAAGCTTTTGTGGATATGAATAAAACTTTCTTGCAATAATGACGCTCTAAGTCCAATGATAAACCTTGATGTTATCATATTGTCACTATTATCGTGTGAAATCAGATATAAAGACATCAGTTAAATTATTTTGCACTTGTAAGCCTACAAAATTTTACTTTAACATCAACAAGTTTTTGAATTCTGCCATCAAAAAAGAAATCTGTCACCTGTGAAGAAGATCAATTCACGATGGCAGTTTGTCATCGTTGAACCACTGACCCAAAGAAACGGGTGAAAATTGTCAGTACTCTCAAATTTAGTTGTCCACACCACGAACCAAAACATCGGAAATTGGAGAAGGTCGGCCTGGGCACGCCTCATCATGTACGTTTACCCGCTGCCGTTCTTGAATATTCTCACCCACATTCGAACTTTGCTGTCACCGGAAACTTCACAAATCTTACAGTGAATTTCCAGTGGTGCTAAGTTTCTTTCATTCAAGAATCGAATTACAGTTTGTATCAATCAAAACAATTTTCTTAATGTTCTACAGCAGCTCAGAGCGCGCGCACGCACACACACACACACACTCTGCACTGCTGATGGCATATAAAATCATACTGGGAGAGGACATGCATGTGAACAGTGTGTGGTGATCACATATTAGTCTCTCTCTCATCCACAAGTAGATCCTAATTCAAAAATAACCCTCATAGTTTATACTAGTACATCTGATTTTATCTCTTTGACATTATTTATTTAGATGTAGTCTCACATATGTCAGCAGTGGGTACTAATTTTCTTTTGAACAAGTTGCTGAATAGCCCTAATATCATAAAAATAGCTTGTCGCTTGTCTCATCCAGTTACTAGCATTGGCTATTGCTGTGTGAAGAACTGTTAACAGTTCAAATCACGTGTAATCTTGCAGGTTCCCTAAACACATATTCCCTGGTAGATGTATGGCAACCAGCAACTTTCATTGCTGAATTAATACAGTGGTTGAACAGAATAATATGAACACACACATACTATTGATTTATTAATATGGTGTAGGGCCACCTTTTGCTTGTAGAACAGCTACAATTTTTAGCCGAATAAATTCGTAGAGTGTCGGAATAGTTTCCAACAGAATGTTGTCCCATTCTTATACCAAAACATTCGCCAATTTCTTCAATGATGTTGGAGGTGGAAATCTGCTCCTTATTCTCTGCTCCAAAACACCCCACAACAGTTCAATTACATTGAGGTCTGGCGAGTGTGCTGGCCAGGGAAGATGTTTGATGATATTCTGATGCCCCTCGAACCAGGACAGAAGCTTTTTGGCTTTGTGTATGGGTGCATTATCATTTTGAAAGATGGCAGTGTTTGGCACCGGTATGTTAGTCATATTAAGAACTTCATTATTGAGGATGCCGAGATGTTCATTCACAATCATCCGGCCAGTGATGTGAATGAGAGGACCAGCTGAATACCACAATATAGCCGCTCATATCATAACGGAACCTCCCCCAAGATTGACTGTAGGAAGCAGGCAGTCCGGATCATAGGCTTCTTTTGGTGCTCTCCATAGATAAATCCAGCCGTTAGTAGGAAACAATATGAACGGTGATTCATTGGACCATACCACATTCTTTCAATCGTCAAGTGTCCAGGTTTTATGATCGTGGCACCACTTGTTTCACAGCTTAACGTTGGTAGCCATTATAAGGGGTTTGGCAATTGCAGTCCTTCCATTAATGTTAGCTTTTTGGAGCTCCCGCCATAGTGTTTTTGTCGAAACAGTATTACTCAGGTGTGTGTCGAGTTCTGCTGTCACTTTTGCTGCGTTAGTTTCGTGTTGTCTGGCCACAATCCTTTTTTATGTTTGTCGGTCTGTGTCTGTTAACTTTGCTTTTCGTCCACTATTCCTCTTCCCCGACGATGTTTTACCATGTTTTATGTATGCTGTCATTACCGTGGATACTGTCGCTCGTGAGACGTTAAACAGTTCAGTTGTTTTTGTCACAGACGCTCCCGCTAACAGAGTTCCAACAATTTACCCTCTTTCGAAGTATGAGAGATCATGCATTTTCATCGATCGCTTGTTAAAATCATCACAGAACAAAGAGTATAATACACTGATACATAACCTACAAGACCTGCCACGTCAACTATGCCGTTCATGCACATTGCAGTATTCACACGGAAGTAGTGGTGCCAACATGCAACAACCTGTACTCTATTGCATGGTGCTCATATTATTTTGTCCGACCTCTGTATATGGAAAGCAAGGAAAAAATAAATTTGTTATTAGTCAAAAATTGAATGGTGGAGCGCTTCAATAATAATAAACCACGCAAAGAGTTTTCCCACATGACGGGGCCAGTGCTGGAGCAGATTCTGGTGACAGTGAGGGGTGACAGTGAGGAGGGATTTTCACACCCACCGTCAAACCAGGAGTCAGCGTTTACCTTATCGCACTGAGTGTACTGGGTTTTTAGCGTTTTCAGAAGAAAGATGCATACAACATCAAAAAATGTTACCTTATACATTAGAAGAAAACGCAGAAAATATTTGATTAACACAGTGTTGGATACATCCTCTGTTGACTCGAATATAAAAAGGGGATTAGGAAAATAGTGAAATAAATTGAGAATGCAAATATTCTGCTGTAGTTTCATTTCATTAAATAATTTTATTCAATTACTAAATCAACAAAAAAAATATACATATATTATACAAAGGGTATGACTGCGATAGAATTAAACAAAATGGAATATATAAATAATACAATAAACTTTCTCTTTATTGTATTCTTTTTATTTTTAGGTATCGTGCTACAGGTACAACGTTTGCCGTCTTAAACGTTATCTACAGATTGGGAATAAGTGGAAGTAAATTAAACTGAAGGTGTGGATAGAGATGTATACATTTTTGCTAGTAGGTTTTGAAGTGAAAGGAAAAAAGAACAGCTGAAAGTTGATATGTTGTTCATTTATTATTAGTAATAACAATGCCGAATAATTTACACTATTTATTTTGTTAATTTGCCATGGCAACACACAAATTATTTTTGAGTTGATAGCACAACCAGATTTACAATTTTAAGTAAATTAAAGCATAAGTAATAAATTATATAAACAAACTAAACTTGCATGTAATGGTTGTGCAGACTTCTGCAGTCATTGTTAATGTTTTCTGGGTGGAACCGCGCTGGCCGAAACTTCTGGTTCCAATAATTTGGCACAGTTCCACTCAGATAACATTACAAGCAGCGGGTTTACCAGAGTGATAGAGGTGAGTGTAATCTGGGGAGAAGGGGAGGGAGAGGTTTCTGTATCCAGAATGGTAAGAGTTTAGATGAGGACGTGATTTCATGCAGTATTCTCATAGCTGTGAAACAGTGAGGTCATGATAGTTGTGGCAGAAAAAGGGTGGTCTAGATTTTGGGAGAAAACGGTTTATTTGTCTTTGTCTATTATTTCTGGCTAACTGATTTGTGGTGACACATGTAAGGACACTGACAATAGATGCAACTGTTTTTAATGTATTGTTATAATCAGTTGTGTTTTACTCTGGTATTTTTTTTTTATATCTGTGTGCTAATATTACAGATGGTGATTTTTTTTTATTGACATCATGGCTTGTAAGTTAGTGTGAAAGTTTAGAAAACAGTTTCTATTCGATTCAGATATAACTAGCTACTATATGTTAACATGTGAAAATGTGACTCTTTGTTTCTCTAGCTCCTGTAAATTATACTGCCATTAACATTCTTGCAAAGAGTCAAATAGTTTGAAATGTCACAACTGACCACCTCTTTAATATCTGATGGCTATTCTGTTTGATACATACAGGAACTACAATAGACATTGCTGACATTTCAGTTCCACTTTTAGTATAAGAATGCTTGTTTAATCCTGTACTAGCTGGTGCCCACGACTTCTTTCGTGTTTGTAAAGAATTTTGATTGACAGCTGTCACCACAGTGCACGATGGGAAACTTGAGGCTAATACCACACACAAACACCACTGGTCTGCTGAGGGTATTTATGGCTGCAAAATGAACTATTGGCACACATGTCTTTGGTTCATATATGAAAATGTCCTCCACCGACCAATTTCACCTACCATATCTCCCATACCCCCATAGCTTCCAACGTGACACCACCATAGTGCACGTTGGGAGATTTGAGGCTACTACCTAACACATACACCACTGGACTGCGCTAGGTATTTGTGACTGTGGCGTGAAATATAGCAACACACATGTCTATTTTTATATCAGGTCCACCACTTTAAACCACTATTTCTACCACAACCCTCACAGCTACTGACATGCAATCACTATAGTGTATGATGGAAGACTCCAGGCTACTACCACACACAAATACCAGTGGTCTACGCTGTATGGTTGTGGCAGCAACGTGAAATATACGGACACATGTCTATGGTCGAAATACGAAAATACCCCTTGCAACCACCGTGTCTCCCACACCACCACAGCTATCGACATTCGGCCAACATTGTGCAGGATCGGTGACTCTATGCTGCTACTACTACACACAAACACCAGTGATCTGCACTAGATAGTTTTGGCTGAAAAGTGAAATATAGAGATGTACATGTCTTCTGTTGAAAAGTGAAAGTGCCCCAGGTTGACCACTTTCAAAAACAGTTTATATCTTCCACAACCCCATAGTTATTGACACCCCAATCACCATAGTGAACGATGAGAGACTCGATGCTACTACCACACACAAATACCAGTGCTCTGCGCTGTATAGTTGTGGCAGCAAAGAGAAATATACGGACACATGTGTCTTTGGTTGAAATATGAAAATGTCCTTGGTCGACCAATTTCAACACGCATATCTTCTACAGCCCCAAAGCAACCAAACCAACATTTGGAAAACTTTGTGCACGACTGGTTACTCCATGCTACTAACAAACACAAACACCAGTGGTCTGCGCTGTGTAGTTGTGGCTGAAAAGTGAAATAGTGACACACGTCTTTGGTTGAAATACTAAAGTGCCCAAGGTCGACCACTTTCAACCACGTATCTCCAATTCCCTCATAACTACCAACATGCAACCACCATAGTGCATGATGGGAGACTCAATGCAACTACCTCACACAAACACCAATGCTCTGTGTTAGGTAGCCGTGGCAGGAAAGAGAAGTATAAGGATACACAAGTCTTTGGTCAAAATATGAAAATGCCCTACATCGACCACTTTTAATCACCATATCTCCCATACCCCTACAGCTATCGGCATTCGGGCAACATTGTGCATGATAGGAAACTCCATGCTACTACCACATACAAACACCAGTGATCTGTGCTAAGTAGTGGTGGCTCATATATATATATATATATATATATATATATAGGAAATAATAGGAGCTAATTAGCAAATGGATTTACAAAAAAAGGGATAGCGAAATGAACCACCACTTACCTTAGATGATGGTATAATGGGGTGAACACAGAAACTGTGAAACGGTCTCCCACACCACCCTCCCTCCTTCATTTTCTCCTGTTGACGAAGAGCCAAGTCTCAAAATATTCATTGTTTTTCCTGTGTTTTGTGTTATATTTATGTGTTCACCCCATGATACCCTCATCTAAGGTAAGTGGTGGTTCATTTCGCTATCCCTTTACATATATGTATATACCCGGTGAGGGGTTTTGCTGTCCCGCATCCAGCGCGTACCCAGGTGGCAGATAGGGGAATGCTCTGCAGATATGCAGGGTAGGTGGAAAATAAAATACCACCCGTGGACCAAAACAACACCAAAGCCTTCCATCTGGCTATCCTCTGGAACTCAACAATCCAGTTGTAACACCCGTATACTTCACATGAGGTACACCACAATCACCCTCAACTTCAAATAATCATGAGGAATGACGAGGAAATAACATACTACCCCAGGT
The DNA here is from genome assembly GCA_031002005.1 of Vandiemenella viatica. Classification (NCBI taxonomy): domain Eukaryota; kingdom Metazoa; phylum Arthropoda; class Insecta; order Orthoptera; family Morabidae; genus Vandiemenella; species Vandiemenella viatica. The sequence continues at coordinate 16,802,610 of CM061914.1, read as the reverse complement.
CCCAGTCAATGTGCTGGATTCTCCTGGTCATCGGATTCTGGGGGACCAGGAACATCACGAAGAGAAGGATCGGAGCTTCTCAAAACCTCTACGTAAGCATCACATCGGCACGCTCAATGTAAATACCCTTGTAAAAGTACGTAAACTTAAACAACTCACAAACACACTACAACAATTTCACATCAAGATCCTGGCGATACAGGAGACGCGATTCACAGATGAGAGTCATTTCAATACGGAAAATTATAGGATTTATAAGGGCAAACCTGCAGTAAGAAGAGGAACACTAACAATGTTTGGCACAGCATTTGCTGTCCACAAATCAGTCATAGATAACATCACAGACTTCAACTCAATATCAGAATGCATCTCCATGCTCTCTTTCAAATCAGGGAACAAAAGATACACCATAATCAATGCTCACGCACCCACAAATGATCAAAACAGAGAGAAGTTGAAAATTTTTGGGAAGATATGGAGGAAGCTGCCAACAAAAACCTGAAAAACACATAAAAATTCTACTAGGGGACTTCAACATGTAGTTGGCAAAGAGAAAAAATACAGAGAATTTACAGGCCCTTACACAGCACATAATCATACAAACAAAAATGGAGAACATCTTATAAAGTACTGTCAGAACTTTGACCTAAAAATAATGTCAACGCAATTTCAAAAACCCAGACGGAAACTTACGACTTGGATCTCACCCAACTACTTATGGGGAGAATTTCAGATAGACCATGTAGCCATACCAAACAAAAGCAGAAGAGAAATTTTAAATGTGAGAATGCGTAAAGGATTCTTTGAATCAGATCATCACTTGTTACAAGTAAAGATCAGGCCAATCCCAAGAAATAGGAAAACAACAAAGAAGACTGTAACCACCAGACCCAGAATATCTGAAGAAAAACAGAGAAAAAGTCATGAAAGAAATTAATCAAAATACAGCAGAAAATTGGAAGACTTCGCAAATGCAGTCCAAAAGGCAATGCGTTGGGGACAGCCTCCTAGACATAGGTGGTGGAACATGAAGTGTGACGTGGCTATTGAACGAAGGATTCAGACATGGACTAAATTCAAGAGTAACAGAACAACAGAAACATGGCAGCAATTTCACACAGTCCAGAAACAAACTTCAAAAGAAATTAGAAAATAAAAGCATTCATATGACAGAAAAAGGATACAAGATATTGAAGAAGACTTCAAAAGAAATAACAAGAAATTTTTATAAAATTTTCAAAGAAAATATTACAGGCTACCAACCTCCAAACTTTTGTTTCAAAAGGCCAGATGGTTCCCTTGAAATGAATACCAAAGCTAACTGCAAAATTCCTGCACAATACTTTGAAAATTTCCTCAACTGCGAGAAACCGATGGGAAAATTGACCCTAACAGAAACTACTCCAAATCCAGACTCTACACCACCCACACTCGAAGAGATAAAGAAGATTATAAAACAACTGAAAAACAACAGAGCACCAGGAGAAGATGGCATTATTGCCAAGTTCTGGAAGCTTGGAGACAAAAATCTCACAAAGAAAATTCAAAAAATTATCACAGATATTTGGGCCACAGAGAAAACTCCACAAGAATGGAAATGTGCACTAATACATCCCTTACATAAAAAGGGTGACAAGATGGATCCCAACAATTACAGAGGTATTTCCTTGCTGCCAGTCATTTATAAAATCCTCTCCAAAGCCCTACTGATCAGGCTAGAACCTCAGGTAGATCCACAAATAGGTGAATACCAGGCAGGTTTTAGAAAAGTAAGATCATGCATCGAACAAATCTGGAATCTGAGAATACTCCTGAAGATAAGACAAACAAACAATACCGTAGTAACATTTGTGGATTTCAGGAAGGCATATGATTCCATAGACAGACAGACGCTCTTTGACATAATGAAAGAATACGGCATAGACAAGAAGACAAGGGCTCTGGTACAACACTGACGGATACCACGTCTAAATTGAAATTTATCGGAGAAACATCAGAACCATTCAAAATTTGCATGGGTGTCAGGCAATGAGATGGATTATCACCGATTTTATTTAACATGGTATTGGACAAAGTTATAAAACAATGGGAAACATAGGTCAAAGGAATACAGCTAGGAAGAACACGACATACCAAAACAATCATAAGATGCCTGGCATTTGCAGATGACCTGGCAATTCTCAGCAACAATAGGCAGGAAGCACAAGATGCATTGGAACAGCTACATCAAATTGCTGCCAAAACAGGGCTACAAACGTCATGTGAAAAAACGCAGTACATGGAGAAACAAAACAACAATATACAAACAATATACACAAAATTTGGAAACATAAAAAGAGCCGAGAAATTCAAATATCTAGAGGAATACATACAAGTAGGAGGATCTAACAAGCTACAAATTTTGAAAGATCAGAAAAGCTTCAGAAGGCTTATAGACTCACATGGTCATATTATAACAAAAGAAATATATCAAGACATTACAAAACAGTGGTACTGCCAGAAGCATTATATGCATCAGAAACAATCACAATTGGGGCTTCAGGAATCACAGAAGCAGAAAAAGCTGAACACAAAATCCTTAGAATATTTTTTGGAGCAATATATAAAGACGGTATATGGATGAAAAGACCAACAAAAGAACTATACAAACATACAGATCGATTTACAGACATGATCAGAAGACGTAGATTACAATTCAATGGACATTTACAGCGAATGAACAGCACTAGACTCACAAAGAGGATCTTTGATGTGGTAAATGGTTCGCTCAGGAAAACCAATTGGTTCCAGGAAATAGAAGAGGATTTGAATTACACAGGGATCAGCAAGGAAATGACACAGGATAGGGGACAATTCAAGAACAAAATTATGAACACAAAATTTAAAATACAGAAGAAAACAGGAACAAAATGGACTGAACAAAGGAAACAGGAACACAGTGAGCGTATGAAGAGGTTTTGGGAAGAAAAGAGGAAGAATACAAATACAAACAAAAACTGAATAATCATGAACAATTTGAGTTTGAACACTGTCCTCAAGGGCAATAATGATTAATAATAATAATATATATATATACACAGGGCTAGTCAAAATGATTGCAGCGATTTCACAAATTTTCTTTTGGCTGTCCTATTATAGGTACAATGATGGACTTCACTGTAATAAGACAAGTGGCTCTCCATGTTTTGATTGCACTAAATTCAAGCTTCCCATGGTGGCCGCTAGAATGCTAGAGAGCAAGATGGCTGAAAGTGAGAAAGTGAATGTTGTTCTCAAATTTCATTCGATTCAGTCTGTGGTAACTGTTCAGCGACACTTTAGAACAAAGTTCGACAAGGATCCCCGCATGCTAACACCATTCGGCTTCGGTATCAATAGTTTAAATCCATGGGATGCCTTTGTAAAGGTAAAACAACAGGTTGCCCTCCTGTGTCTGAAGAAACCGTTGAACGTGTGCACGCCAGTTACGTTCATAGCCCACAAAAGTCTACTCCTCAAGCAAGCAGGGAATTAGGTATTTTTTTTTTTCACAGAAGACCGTTTGGAGAATCCTACGGAAGTGACTGTGTATGAAGCCTTAAAGGTTTCAGTTGCTACAAGCACTGTCACACAATGACGAAGTGCGTCGTTTTCAATTCTGTGCCCAATGTCTAGAACAAGATGAAACATTCACAGAAAAACTTGTTTTTAGTGATGAAGCCAATTTTCATGTGAGCAGAAAAGTGAACAGGCACAATGTGCGTATTTGGGGGAACGAAAACCCCCATGCTTATGTGCAGCACGTTCGTGACTCTCCCAAAGTGAATGTGTTTTGTGCAGTCTCAAGAAAGAAACTTATGGGCCTTTTTTCTTTAATGAGGTGATGATTACAGGGAAAATCTATCTGCAGAATTGGATCATGCCACTTCTGGAAGCTCACAGTGAAGAATTCATGTTCCAGCAGGACGGTGCTCCATCCCATTTTTCTCTAGTTGTCCGTAATTTCCTAAACACCAGGATTCCAAACAGATGGATTGGTTGTGCTGGGGATGCTGATTGTCAGCTGATGTCATGACCTCCTCGTTCCCCTGGGATTTCATAAAAGACAATGTTTGTGACACCAGTACCAGTTGATCAGCCAGACCTGCGGGTTCGCATCACCAATGAATTTGCTCTCATTGACAGAGACATGCTGCATCAGGTATGTGAAGAACTCGATTATAGACTTGATTGTGCAGAGTCACTAAAGATGCACATATTGAACATCTGCAGACACTCAAAAAAACTTTCACAATTTGTTTATATATCTGTGTAATCTTGTAAGTATATGTCAAGTAATAAATCTGTAGTAATTTTCTGAAATCACTGCAGTCATTTTGACTAGCCCTGTATATAAGATTAATGAATATACATAATGTACTTGTGACTTCAGCAGTTCAATTTGTACTATTTCTGTATGACATCCATTTTTGCAATGCTACAGACTTGTCTAACCAGTTTAAATTACAGTTTTGGTTTCCTAGTTGCGGTTGTTATTTAGATCTTATACTATTTCAATAATAATAGCTAAATTTTGTTGGTTTATCGGATTTAATATTTAAAAATAACCAAACTTGATGGTGTTAATGAATGTTTTATGTTATATATACATAAGCTGAACAGTGCATTAACAGAAAAAAAATGGGAAAATGCAACATTATTAAAATTTTTGCCTTCAACGAAACAACATGAAGTGCACAGGGTGAAAGTTAAAAAGCAACTAAATGATGGTTTATTTCTTTACTGATACAACAATTATGGAATTAAAAAAAATAAACAGCTTTTAACTACAGGCAGTTAGATATATATATTATATATACATTATCACTGTCAATCCCATAGGAGCAAGGTGGTTTTTTCGGTGCCACATTCATAGATGGTATTTTGATATAATGCTATCTTACTAGATTATTCTTCCTTCTGCCTACACCTGTTTAATGCTTTTCGTCTTTTGCCGTTCAAATTGCTTTTGTGTCAGTAGCATCTCTTGAATCGCAAGACCTGGGTAGCTCTTAACAGAGTTAGGACTGATCATGGAAGATCTGCTTCAACTTTGTATACATGGGGAATGAGAGATTCACCGAGATGCGACTGTGGTAAGGAAAAACAAACCATCCGCCACGTGACATTTGACTGCCCACTTCGAGCATTCAGGGGATCACCAATAGATTTTATTAACATTTCAAATGAAGCTTTAGATTGGCTACACCATGTTAATTTTGAATTTTAATTGTAATTTAATGTTAAATTGTATTATTTTTGTGCAATGGCCACAAGCTAAATAAATAAATAAATAAATCGATAACTATTGTCACAGGTAAATTGCTCTTGCTTGCCCCCACATCGAGTCAAGCGATTTTCATTTATACACTCAATGGAACCACCATCCTCAAGAAATTTTTCTAGATTTAAGTTTTTGTCTGAGGAGTAGATACATGAATAATGGGTGAGCCACTTTCTAATCAACCCTATCCCATTCTGGTTTTGCAGATCCCACCATATCAGGACTGATTTTTGCCAGGCCAGTTAAATTAGTGCGTCATCTCATATAGCACCACAAATATGCATAAGCTGACTTGTATCATACTGGACAGGTATATTTTGCAGCAGAATATTACAGGGCAAGAGCTGATGTTTGGAGCACTCATATGTGTCAAGATATTATTTAGGGCCATGACTGTATATTTTTTTTGTTTTTGTTTTGTTCAAGCAATGGTTTTTATAAGTGAAGAGGATACAGTTTAGCATGACCTCAATATATTTTGGGTATCATATTATGGGTATCATGAAAGGTGCCGCCCAAAGATTGTGATTTGACGATAGCAGAAGCAATCGTGTGATTTTTGGCCAATGTATAATCCAGGTCAAAACTTTCACAACGGAAACATCAATGTTCAAGCCCTTATTGGGGCCACACTTAAAAATTATTTCTATTAACATTGAAGGCTTCTCATCAGCCAACTAGAAACTGCTACAAGATCTATGCAGTCAACACAAATGCCACATTTTACGATACAGGATACACGTAGAAGTGTTGAAATGTGCTGACCATAAATGAATAGAATGATCTGAGCTTTAAGATACCTCACCAAAATATGGAAGAGCCATCTTCAGCCAATCTGATTTTCAGATCCTATTCATGGGCTTCGCAGAAGAGAACAACATCAAAGACCTCACCATTGAACTCTAAAAATGCACATTTTCATCTTTATATAAACCATCAATCAGGGAATTTCCTGTCAGGCCACCCAACAGTTTCCAAAATCGACATCTGCAGATTATCAGTGATTTTAACTCCCACTGTACTGCTTGGGATTATGACTGAGAAGCGCACGGTATTGCAGTGGAAGAGTGGGCAGAAGTAAGTCAACTTCCTGTTGAACATGATCCCAAACTAGCAGCATTCTTCATCAGTCAGAGACAGATCACATCAGCCAGTGACACTCGACAGAACCCTCACATATAAGAAGCACTGCATGAATTGCAAAATGAAGTTCTCTACAAGAAACAAATTACTGCACAAGCCAGTTGGATCACAGTGGGGCAGTCAACCACAAACTATACGTACATCAGCAATGGCCCTTTGTTACTCTGTTGCAGAATATGCATGCTCAATTTGGTATTCATCATCTCACACCAAACAGGTGGATGTAGCCCTCAATAACACCTGTAGGCTAGTGACAGGCTGCCTAAAGCCTACCCCAGTCGACAGGCTTTACCAGTTCTCAGGAATTGCACCACCCAGCATCCGGAGAGAAGTGGCTGCGAACAAGGAGAGGAAAAAAGTAGAATGGAAAAGCGCTCATCCATTGCACAGCCATACACCATCAACCCAGAGACTCAAGTCCAAGAAAAGCTTCCTGAGAATATCACGGGAACTAATTGGGTCACCTGAAAAGGCAAAAGTACAGTTGTGGAAAATGAAGGTCCCTAACATCTCGCGACCACTGACAGTTGCTGAGTGCTTGCCACCTTGTCACACAGAGGACTGGAACATCTGGCAGTCCTTAAATCAATTACAAACAGGAGGGGGCGGGTCCACGGAAAATCTAGTAAAATGGGGTTATATTGACGATACCAATATTAAGTTCGAGTGTGATCCAAATTATGAACCATATGTTCGAGTGCCCTATGTGCCCACGTTCCTGCAACGAAGATGACCTGTTTTGAGCAACACCAAATGCACTTGAGGTTGCGAAGTACTGGGTGGATTGTGTTTAAAGCTGTTAATTTGTGCAATGTTTTAACTATGTATTTAGTGTGTATGATTTGAGAACAATAATAATAATAATCAGCCAGCAGTGTAGTCCATCTGTAGCCCAATGCCAAACACACAGTACAGACTAATAATGTGTGAAGTGTGTGCAGCTGTGAGACTCCAGAGAGTTCCTTTCAGCAGGAGTTATAGCTTCAGGAGAGCTGACTGGTCCAAGATTACATAAATGCTGGATGCTGCTGTGTCTGCTATTGAAACAACACCAGACTCCTGTTACACATTCATTGCATCTGTGAAAAAATGATCCAGAATGTCCACATCCCCCCCCCCCATTTCCCCAGGCCTGTTGACTGTCATATATCCCAGATCTGACCTCAGATCTAGTTGCTCAGTTCATGGATTACAAATCATTGTTTAAAGACATTAGAAGAGTTGGATTTGACAAAAGATAGCCACAAAGCATGATGGTTATTAAACCACCTCAACCACGATCCGTCAAAGAACACTGGACACTGCAACATCAATGCAAATCAGATTGTATATTAGTTAGTCTTAATGGTAAGGTAAATCACCTAAAACAAGAAGAAAACCCCTGAGAAAGAATCAGGAACAGAGCAACAACCTCACTGAGCCCTTCAGTATGTCGTAACTGGACAAGGTTATCCATGAATGCAGAACAGTGAAGTTAGAAGGCCTGGATTATATCTGATCAGAACAAATTAAAAACTTTTGGTATAAAACCAAGGAATGAATTCTTAGCTTTTTCAGCAAAGGCATTTACAGGCGGCAGAGGACCAAAGTGATTGAACTGCAGAAACCTTGGAAAAGAAGGAAACAATCCCAAAGATTTTAGATTCATAATGCTTTTGTGCCATCTTTGTCAATGATTAATTCTGAATTGTATCCAGCCTGTGATTGATCCAAAACTTATACCACAGGAAGCTGGCTTTCACCCTGGTGAAAGATGTACAATTGCTGAACATAACACAGTTAATAGAGGTTGGATTTGGTCATGGGTGTGGTCTTTTTGGATCTGTTAACAGCATACAATACTGTCAACTCCTTGTCATGGTCTACAACCTGACAAATGCCACCTGGTTAATCAAGCTCATTGCTACTCTTCTCAAGAACCATACATTTGTCATTGACTACTAATGGCAGTGGAGTCAATGGAGGGTACAGAAAAAATGGTCTTCCTCAAGGGAATGTACTGGTCCTAATCCATTTCAGCATATATACAAACAATCAGCCATTACATCCAACTAAAAGGAGCTTGTTCACTGACAACCTTGACCTGGCCACACAGAACGCAAAACTGTAAGCAGCAGAAGGACATTTGTCTGTTGTCCTTGAATCACTGAAGACATATCCCTTTAAACACTGAATTGTGTGCGCCTTTTATCTAAAAAATAAAGAAGTTGAAAGTAATGTGGTCAAGTACCGATTTTCAGACATAGAGAACATCTCAAAAATACCTGGGAGTGACATGCAACAGAACTCTCACATATACGAAGCACTGCATGAACTGCAAAATGAAATTCTCTGCAAGAAACAACATACTGCCTAAACTGCTTGGATCACAGTGGGGCAGTCAGCCACAAACTATTCATACAAGATCAATACCAAAAGTAGTAGGACTGATTTTATTTTTAAAAAAATATTGAAGATATGTTTACAATTCCTTAATTCTCTTCAAAATAGCACCCTTGGGCAGCTACACACTTAGAATTACACTGCTGCCATTGGCCGTATGCCTTCTGGAAGTCAAATTCGGGGACACTGTTGAGAGCCCTCGTCGATGCTGCTTGAATGTCCTGAATCGAGTCAAACCGCTGTCCCTTCAGCTGCCTTTTCATCCGTGTGAGTAAAAAAGTGTCAGATGGAGCCAGAACAGGACTGTAGGTGGGGTGCAGCAATGTGGCAATGTCGAATCAGTTCAACAGTTGCCCCATAAAGAGGACGCCATGGCACGGCATATAGTTGTGATGCAGAGTCCAGTTGTCGGAAATATTGGATGTGATTCACTTGGTCTCGCAGGCAGTTTAGCACTTGCACTTAAAAGTTCGAATTGACAGTTTCCGCAGAGGGAACGAACTCCTAATGAATTACCCCACGACTGCCAAAAACTATGATCAGCATTGTCTGGATCTTTGATTTGCTCATGCAAGCCTTCGTTGGATGGGAGGATGTGGATGGCATCTGTTGGCCTGATTCGGTGTTGCCATGATGCTGCCCCGCCTACAGTTCCAATCTTGCTCCAACTGACTTTTTTTTTATTCCCACGGATGAAAAGGCAGCTGAAGGGAGTATTCTTCTATCTTGATACTTTAGACCCAACATCTTTAAAGTTTTGAACATCTTGTCCCACCTAACATTATCAAAAGCTTTTTCTAAATCAACAAATGCCAAAAAAGTATGTTTGTTTTTCTTGTTCCGCCCTTCAAGTATTACTCTTAAAGCCAGAATTGCTTCCCTTATACCACGATTGTTCCTAAACCCAAACTGATCTTCACCTACTATCTCTTCTACTATCCTTTCCATTCTTCTGTATATTATTCTGGTCAGTAATTTTGAAGCATGTGATGTTAGGCTAATGGTGTGATAATTCTCACATTTGTCAGCTTGTGCTTTCTTTGGAAGTGTGAAGATGATATTTTTATTAAAACCAGATGCGATTTCTCCTGTTTCATAACATTTTGATATCAGCTTGAATAATCTTTCGAGTCCCTCTTCTCCTAGGGATTTAAGAAGTTCGGCAGGGATCTCATCAATTCCAACTGCCTTATGTGCTTTCAAGTCATTCAGAGCATTATTAAATTTTGTCCTCAAAACAGGATCTCCTAAGTCATCTATGTCGACATTACCTTCCTTTTCTATTATGATATTGTTAAAGTTGTTCTCATCATAAGGTTTCTCAATGAATTCCTTCCATCGGTTAGCTCTATCATCTGAGCTTAAAAGAGGTTTCCCATTGGCAGCTTTAACATTTACACTTATCTTCTTCATTTCTGCAAAATTCTGTTTGATCTTCCCGTAGGCAACATCTACTTTACCTATGACCATTTCCTTTTCTACTTGTTCACACTTTTCTTGTAGTCATTTTTCTTTTGCTTTTTTGCATTTCCTGTTTATTTGATTTCTAAATTGCCTGTATTGCTCTCTTCCTGCTTTATCCTGAGCATTTTTGTGCCTTCTCCTCTGATCCACCAGTTTAAAAATTTCCTCTGTGATCCAAGGTTTTCGAGTGCCTTGTTCCCTAAAGCCTAATGTTTCTTTACCAGCTTTCATTATTTGGATCATTAATGCATTCCACTCGTCCTCAGTTGAGTTCCTTTCAGAATTACTTCTTAGACCTAAAAATTCTTCTCTTGTGCTAGATTGTTTCAGTTTATTCACTTCCAGTCTGTTCTGCTTATGCTGCTTCCTTATTCGCTTGAATTTCACCCTGCACTTCATTACTATCAAATTATGGTCAGAGTCTATGTCTGCTCCTGGGTACACTTTACAGTATAAAACTTGATTGCTGAATCTCTGTTTGACCATGATATAATCTAGCTGATATCTGCCTGTATCCCCAGGACGTTTCCACGGGTATCTCCTCCTTGCATGGTTCTTAAACAGTGTGTTTGCCACTAATAGCTTATATCTTTCACAAAATTCTAACAACTTACTTCCTCGCTCATTTCTTTCCCCAATACCAAAAGATCCTACAATATTCCCCTCTTTTCCTTCTCCATCACATTCCAATCACCCATGGTTATTATATTTTCCTCCCCTTCACATATTGGATTGATTCTTCAATTTCGGTGAATATTTTATCTATTTCTTCATTATCTTCCTGTGACATTGGCATATACATTTGTACTAATGTGGTTGGTATGGGCTTAGTTTCTAACCTCATCAAAATAATCCTGTGACTAAACTGCTCATAATAACTCACACGTTTCCTTACTCTCTTATTCATTACAAATCCTACAGCAGTGACTCCATTAACAGCTTGTGTGCTAATTATCCTGTGTTCCCCACACCAGAAATCCTGTGCGTCCTTCCATTTAATCTCTCTAATCCCAACAACATCTAACTTAAGTCATTCCATCTCCCTTCTTAAGTTTTATAATCTACCTGCCCTATTCAGACTTCTAACATTCCACGCCCCGACTCATAGAATGTTTCTATCTATTCTGATGACTCCTCCCTGAGTAGTGATAGACTGCCTAAAGCCTTCTCTGGTTGCCAGTATTTATCAGCTTTCAGGGATTGCCCCACGAAGTATCCAAAGAGAAGTTGCAAACACATACAGGACAAAAGTAGAATGGGAAAGTGCTCATCCACTTCACAGCCATGCACCCCAGCCCAAAGACTCAAGTTAAGAAAAAGCTTCTTGAGAACATCTTAAAAGGCAAAAGAGCCATTGTGGAAACCTAAGGTCCCCAACATCTCAGGACCACAGACAGTTACAGAGTGTTTGAAACCTGGTCACGCAGAGGATTGGAAGTTCTCGATCTGACTAATGACCTCGACAAGGCATAAAGCCATAAGTAAAAGAAGATTAAAGGAACTTCTCGAGGTCCTTGAATCAATTGTGGACCAGAATGGGAAGGTACAATGTAAATCTGTCAAAATGGGATTCTATTGATACTACCAACATTAAATGTTAATGTACTTAAGACCAAACCATGAAACATATTCTCCAGTGCCTCAGTGCCCATCATCCTGCAACAAAGATGATCTGCTTCGAACAATACTGAATGCACTTGGTGTTGTGAAGCACTAGGTGAAATTGGTTTAAAATGGTTAATTTTTACAATGTTTAGCTGTGTATTTGAAGCTTGTGACCTGAGAATAATAATAATTACAGTACTATAGTTTTCCACCATCCCAACTGGGTTTTTTGGTCATGTCAGCATGCCGTGTAATGGCCAACTTCTCTGTGTTATCAGATCTATAGTTTCCACTGTGCTCTTGCAACCTGTCCTCTATAGTGCACCCCGTCTCTTCTATGTACACCCAGCCACAGGTGCACGGGATTTCATAGACCCCGATGACCCGTACTGGGGGTAGTTTTTCCTTGACCTTAACTAGGAAGTTATTGACCTTACTGTGCACCTTATAACCAGGTTTAATGTCAACCTTTCTCAATAGCTTTCCAATTCTGTCTGTAATGCCTCTTATGTACTTTGTGTTCCTGAGCGATGGGTTAGTTGATGCTGAGTTGTTTGCAGCATTCGCGGCTCTCCCTGCCTTGGCTGTTTGGAAAGCCCGTTTACTGAAGAGGAAGTAGTAACTGTTAAACCTGAAGGAGTATCGCTGTGCTTTCAGCTCTGTCGGTAAACTTTTATCCTCATGCACTTTTGTCGCGCAGGTACACAATGTCGTGACGACATCTGCTTTAGTCGCCGGATGGTGGTGTGATGTGGCATGTAGATATCTGTTTGTGTGTGTAGGCTTGAGATAAACTGAGTATCCAAGGGTTGTCATGCCATGTCATAATGTTTTGTTACTAACACTTCTAGAAATGGCAACTGTCATTGTTCCTCCATTTCCATAGTAAATTTGATTTCGGAAAGTGCTCTGAGTATATAATCCAGAAACTCATCGAGGGCACTCCATCCACGGGACCACACAACGAAGGTGTCGTGGTCTTAGGGTAGCCAAAATTCTGTACTGATGAAATCTGAAAATTGCTCTTATAAGTTTGTGAGTTTACTGGAAGACAAGATGTACACTCCATTCATTTTTTCACGAGCGATTAGGGAATGGAATAGAAAGGATTTACCGGGCGAGTTAACTTAAAATCCAACAGGAGTAGCTTTCGATAAAGTTCTCCTCCGGCCATCTTGATCTGGGTTTTCTATGGTTTTCCCAGATTACTCCACACGAATGCTGGGATGGTTCCTCACAATAGCCCATGGGTGTCTCCTGCAATATCCCTTCCAAACCATTACCTTTCAGGATAGGTGCAATGCACCCTCCGCCATACACTTTTAGTGAATCTTGGAGTAATAGTAATAGTAGTAGTAGTAGAAAGAAATCATCTATGCCAACTGAGGTCTGAAGAAGCATCTCTTGTCAACAACTCTTTGAAAATTGAACAAGATACCAAGGCTAGACAAAAGAGAAACAACCCCTAAAGGTCACAAACCAGAAGTCCCATGTGGCCAATTATCAGCGCGATCAATTCTCCCACTGATCCACTAGTCCACTATGCTTTTGACAAATTAAAATTCTTGTCAGAAGGCGTTACCTCAACCATTAGAAACAGCTCACACTTTGTTGAAATCACTTAAAGTTAAAAAAAAAAACATACACCTTAGCTTTGATACCACATCACTCTACCCACAAACGTGCCTGTGGAGGAAATAGTAGCAGTGATATGCTCTAAACTCTTGGCCCACAACATCTCAGAACATTAGGTGGACTTGACCAAGTTCTGTCTCTAATCTACATTGTTTGAATATGAGGGGAAGGTTTACGCCCACCAGAGGGAGCGGCCACGGGTTCACTGCTTTCGCCGACAGCAGCTAATGTCTTCGTGGAGTCACTGGAGATGGAAATTTTGGATAATGTGCCCATCAAACCACTTCTGTGGTTATGCTAATGACACCTTGATTGTGTGGTTCCATATACAGTGTGTCCTTGATAAGTTCCTGGATTATATAAACTAAATACATCCCAAAATCAAATTTACTGTTGAAACAGAGGAACAAGGACAGCTGCCATTTCTAGACATGATGACAGAATGTGACAACCCTGGAACACTCTGTTTATCAGAAGCCTACACACACAAACAGATATCTACATGCTACGTGACTAAAGCACAATGTTGTGTACCCGAGCGACGAAAGGGTGTGACGATAAAAGTTTACTGACAGATCTGGAAGCACTGCAACACACCTTCAGGTCTAATGGTTATCACAGCCTCTTCATTAAATGGGCTTTGCAAACAACCACAGCAGGGGGAACTGTGAATGCTGCGAACAACTCAACATTAGCTAACCCATCGCTCAGGATTGCAAAGTAGCAGTTCTGCCCTATGTAAGAGGCATTACAGACAGAACTGGCAAACTTTTGAGAAAAGTTGACATAAAACCCGTTTATAAGGCACACAGTAACTTCCTAGTCAACTATCCCCAGTACAGGTTGTCGGGGTATACGAAATTCCGTGCACCTGTGGCCGGGTGAGCGTAGGAGAGACGGGGTGCACTATAGGGAATAGGTTGAGAGAGCACAGTGGGAACTATAGCTCTAACAACACAGCACGGCATGCATTCATTCCATTAACTTTGAAAACACGAGACTGATGCTGCACGAAGATCGACGGAGGCCACGGAGGGTAAAGGCCTCACTGGAGATCGTCAGGCATCCTAGTAACATAAATGAAGATAATGGGCTTCACCTACATGATGCATGGCTGTTTCTGGTGCAGATGGAACAAGGCACATGCCACTCACACTGCAGCCTTCTTCCTCCTCCCCCCTTGTAACGCGATTCGTTGTATGTAACGATTTATTATATGGACTTTTACAGGTTCGTTAATAAGTCAGTCGCCACCCGGTACCTGGGAAGATAACCAGGATTGTCGATATAACCCTTATCCCTGGCTATCTACTCCTAAGGAAAGTTTATTTATGTATAATAGTTAAACTGCAAACTGTTTATTTAAATTACACAAATCCAGTCCAGTACCAGTCTCACATTACAAAACAATAAATCAGGCATCGTGCAACTTCAACGAAGATTACAGGTTAGCAGTTAGAACGCAAACTCATCAATACACATGGTTATAATTCTCCTACCGTCCCATCTCGGCTAATACGCTACTTTAAAGCACTGCAATGCGCGACACATGTTGAAATACACATTCCTATCGAGCAACACGTTGCGCAACCATCTCCAATGGTTGCCGGCTTCATACCTCTCCTATCATGGCAGTCTGCTAGATAGCTTGACCTTACAGCCAATCACAGTTCTTTTCGTCGCCAATGATCCTGCTGACCAATCATCTGTTTCCTTGTTACACTCCTTACGCCAAATACCATCCCTAAGTGTAAGCTGACCACTCCTTCTTTCATTTACTAATCAACACTCTCGTTACACCCTCCCCCCCCCCCCCCACCAACAATCATGTGCCGGGCAGTCTACTAGACGGTATGCGGACCACGAGTATATAACAGCAACTGACACTGATAAACACAGTTTCTGCCCAGGAAGAAGACTGCAGAATGTTGGTCAAAACATTGGCACTACAAACCACAATGTGGTGTCACCCAGTCAGTTAAGAGACAGGATGTAATAAATTTGCAAAAACAGAGAATGAAAGAACAATGTTAAGGTGTAAATTATGATCTGTATGGTTTGGTCAGACTGCGCCATCCTGCTGTCATTTCTATTAGTGAACAGTGTTATTAATTATGACTATTTAATGTGTTCATTTATTATTGATTAACTACCATGGAGCATATATCCCAGAGGAATTTCCCTGCTTTCCTACTGTTAGATTACATCAATTTTATTTTCAAATTCCACTTACAGCAATAAATTATTTTCCAGTATCCATGCAGATCTCATCAATTTGTGCTTGATACACTTTCAGCAGTTTCTTCATCTTCCTCCTGCCATTAAATGTCTCACAATCCAGTTCCATTATCATTATCACTGATTTTATATTTTACAGCAATTTTCACAAATGAATCTAACTGCCCTTCTTTCAACCATTGGTTGGGGAACCCCCTGGAGCACTGTCAACTTGGTTCCATTGTTTATTTATCTGATGTGACTCTAAGATAGTCTGTTAACTGAGAGTCACATCCTAAAACTCAATCTAAACACACGTTTCTAATTAGCCTGTAATTCTCAATCTTATTGGACCCATTAGTTTGACTACTATGATCATTTTCCAGTCATTCCAGTTCCTCAGACACAACCTAAATAGTATTTCTAGCTTTGATATGCTGTAAAAGTGTGAATAATTAGGAAATGTAAGGCTTAGAATTAAATCGCTAACAGGAAATCAAATGAGGATTATTTATGTGGTGTGTTTGAGGGAGAGTAAAGACCTAACAGTGCAGTACCATGGAAACCTTTGTAAGAGCATAGAGTTAGTTATCTCCCTGGAAAGTGGTTTGATGACTGAGTAGTTAAGAGCATCTGACTAGAGATCGAAAGACCCACAGTTCGAATCCCAGTCTTGGCTAGATTATCAAAGTCCCTTGATCTGAGCTTCACCTCATGCACAGCTTGCTGTGTAGAGGGAAGTATGTGAGAATGTTTTGTAAGACGAAAGCTTATGCTTGGGGTGGAGCATAAACACGTTGTCTTAACTATAACCGTGTGTAGCCTTGGTTGTAACAGTTTTGACTTAGTTAAGATGATACGATCGCCACATAGGTTTTTAACCAGAAAACTATGAAAAGGTAAAGTTCAATAAGGATAAGTAGTTCATTGACATTTAAATAAGTATATTCTTCCAAAAGTTCACAAAGCCAAAAACTGTACAGGCAATCAGGCGAATTTTCCAAAGAAATGTTTTACAAGTTCGCTTAACCAGTCGAGCCAGACCACACCCCAATAGTTCAAACTACTAGTTGTAGTAATTTAACCAAAGAGAATCACACACTCCCATTGTTCAACAGCTTAGTAAAATCAAACAATCCCGAGGCCTCACTTGGAGAAATACTATTTTAACACGACATAATAGTTGACTTGAATAAAAGAAGAGGCATTATTCCAAAATAAACTATCACTGATGTGCTTGATATAAAACTTTCCTGCCTACTGAGCTACATGCTATCACGTTCGCGGTTCCTGGCAGACTGAGCGGCGAACAACTGCACGCACGGTCCTATATTCACCTAGCACTTCTTTGGGATCTCCCAGACGATAGAGCAATACAATGATTTGATTTTATCTTCCCCCTAGCTTGACTCTCTGATACGGTGCCAATGCTGCCATTAGTAAACCTCTGAATAGTATACGAGGACCCTATGGGAAGGTGTCTTATACAATATCTCTATGATTTCTGCAGATATGCTCATAAGTCAGAGTAGTCGGAAGAAGAAGTTAGGTTTGGTATCACCATCTGTTCGAGGATTGAACGAGATGTCTGCCACTGATGGGCTCAGGTTGTTCTACGATTATCCAGTAATGTATTTAATCACCATCAAAAAAATAGGGGCTCTCAATGCTGGTCTGCTTTACATTTCTTGTAATTTCTGTGAAGCAATGTGTCACCACAGAAATTCCTTGATAGAAGCAACAAAATCACAAATCATCTACATGTAAAATACTGCAGTATATCAATATCTCTCTTTTCCTCTCTCTCACTATTTTGGCATGCTAAAGTGGTGCCACAATGAATCTTGATGATCTATTAATATAATTTGCAATGTTAAGAATTAATATTTGGGGATAAATTCATATATAACTTTAGTGTGTTTGTGGAGGTTTTAAAGTGAAAAAATAATTATTCATTATCATTGTACAGTGTGTATTGCTGGAAGGAGTTACAAAATTGCTAGATGTTTGGTAGATTGGATTGTGGACTTGATTAAAACATAGATATCTAATATAGAATATCCTAAGCTCACTCACTCAATCACCTCGATAGCTATTGGCTGGAGAACAGTGTCAGGTGTCAGCCTTCGCTTGCAAAACAGTGACCAGAGATACCCTTAGAAGAAATTCATGGTTATGCCCACAATTTAATAGCTAAGCAACTGCTTAATTGACATAATACATTCATTAAGGTTGGTTTTCATAGCATTTCATAGTTAAAAATTGATAAATTTTACATCTGAAAAAACATGGATATGCTTTTCAGTAACATGTTGCTAATGAAAGCAACATAAAAAAAAATTAAATTACTCCGGCTTAGGATACATTTTGTTGCTTGACCAAAGTTTATGCATTACGGTTTATTTGCTTTTTACGTATTATACTGACAACTTTCATTAATTGTTTTTCTTCATGTTCACTGTACATGAATTATTAGGTTGTTTAAAATGGAAATGAGTCCAAATATGTTACCAAATCAACTGTTCTGGCAATTCATTTCTTCAGAGTTGCTCAACTATTTAATAATATGGAATATGTGTTAAGTTTGCTGGCCATTACAGATACTATGACCAATGATTACAAGTGTTTGCCCAGTTTCAATAAAATACAACGTGATGCTTTCGAAGTAAACAGGATTTTTTTTTTTAAATTTTGCAGAGTAAACTACAAGGGTCAAATACAAGTCAAGTTTGTATTTAAGCAATTATACGATTGCACTATCATCCCTGTTTGTGTTTAATACCTATCTCTATTAATGCTTCTGAGTCCTTCAAGCTCAGAGATTTTATTCACCCGGAAACACAGGTCAAGTTTATATTTTGTCAAATCAAGTTAACCTGTCATAATCTTTCATCATAAAAACTGTAACTATTCTAGGAGTTCAGTGGAAGAAATTTTACTGGTAGATTAAAGAAGAAAGATGTGTACACTACAGTAGAATGAGGGAAGCACTTCAAAGGTGGCAGTAGAGGTATTTAGAAATTAGGTATGTAGCAGTTTTTCTGGGATGCGTTTGTGAACTTGTCTAACTTTGGATTTAATGTTAAGACATCGGTCAAGGAGTGAAAGGGTTTCAGACAGAATTTTAGTAGAACTGTACTCTTGTGGGTTCTCAACACAGCTTTCACTTTCGTCTACGTACATAAAGTACCAGCAGTTACCACTTCGTAGATGTGGACATAAATTTTATTGTTAGAATTGGATATAGAAAGCTGTAAGCTTTGTAAAAGGTGTCCCACAAACTGACTGAAACAAATCCTGCACAACTGATGTAACATTGCAGGGACTTACACATGCTATCAATTTGTATGTCACCGTTTGGTTAGCATTCTGAATTTCATGAGAAAGTATGTTATTTACCCCAAAAACAATTGTAATTAACGAAACATAGTATCATCTTGTATATTTTCATCAATATCAGTTTAGCCATTTAGTTGTGAAAATGTAACAAACAGACAGAGAGGCAGAGTTACTTTTGTATTTATAATATTAGTGTATTTGCCAAAACCCAGTTATTTCTCAGATTAAGATTTAAATTCTAGGACTTCTTAACCCAGTAGGGTTACAGAGTTATTCTATACAATGACAGAGGTTATAAACATGCCAAATTCAAAAGTATCCATTTCAAATATGCCTTTGAAAACAATTACTGTATTAAAAGGAAACCAGAATTAATGATGCCAGTTTATTACCCATGTGCTATGAACCACAAATTCAGACAACATGGTGGTTAATGTAGTCTGTTGATTGCTGGTTCTGTCAAATTACAAGTATGAAATATTGTTTGATGGGAAGAAATGAAACTCCACTTTTTCTTGAAGATATTATACTTTCCAACATGATATTCTATTTTTAAACTATAGGATATGATATATTTAGTTGTAAGGTTATGTGAACTATTTTATATTGGCAGCCGTTTGGATTCGTGCTTCTTGTTGTAATGAAGAATCTCTGTTGTTTAAGTCACCTGCAATCAGAAAAAAGGGTAAAGCATTAAAAAAAAATTGTACAATTAAATTGCTATTATCTTGTTACGTAAAATGCTGAGAAGTAATTTTTTCTCACTGCCTTATCACAAGCTATCAGATCTTGTGTAAGTATTGGATAGTGTCTCTTTAAACCTGATAGATAGCAAATTAAACAAGAATATTAATGACACATGTATAAAATAACTATGAAACTGTGTAGATAAAGTCTGAATAAAATAGCAACCCATTGAAAACTGCCATCGGTATCAAGAAAAGTATGGGTGAGTTTTTGTTGCTTTTAGCAGACTTTAGTGATCTAAATACCAGTCATTCAACAAACAATACGCTGAAAGTTTCAACTCTATTTAACAAAAATCGAATTGCCTGTAAGGAGTGCTATGGGTGGTAGCAAAAAAGTAAAGAAAACAAATGTACAGCTATGCAACGAATTGTATAGAGGTGTTGTCCATGGTGTCACATGACCTCAATCACATGGTACTGTTTCCTTGAAGACGTGCATATTTTATGTTAGTGGAGTGCATTTTGTTGTGCTGCCTTCTTTCCTTCAACTTTGATGAGTCACAGGTAAATTTTATCTTTCCATATTTACGAGGTGTGTACAAAAAGAAACCGAACTAATTAAATAGTGCGCCAACGGCTGCAGATAAAATTGTCTGACTTCCATGCACACTAGTGACATCTCTCGGCAAGAGATTGCCTCTTGTCGCACTACAGTCGCTCCATTAGTTTACGAGTGACAG
Source organism: Vandiemenella viatica (assembly GCA_031002005.1). Taxonomy (NCBI): domain Eukaryota; kingdom Metazoa; phylum Arthropoda; class Insecta; order Orthoptera; family Morabidae; genus Vandiemenella; species Vandiemenella viatica. Next base: position 16,782,094 of record CM061914.1, on the reverse strand, counting down.
CCGGTTGTGTGAGGTAGTGCGCAGAGTGCTCGTCGATTTTGTGAGAAAGCGAGAATGAAGAAATTGGAGGAGCAACGTGTCTGTGAAATTTTGTGTTAAACTTGGGAAAACTTTTACTGATACACTTCAAATGCATAAACAAGCATATGGGGATGACTGCATGAGCCAAACACAGTGCTATGAATGGTTTAAGCGCTTTAAGGAGGGCAGGAGTTCGGTTACCGATGATCCAAAATCTGGCCGACCCTCCACATCAACAGACGACCACGATGTTGAGAGGGTTCACACTGTGATTCGTGAAAATCGCCTTTTGACTGTCCATGAGGTTGCTGCAGAAGTTGGCATAAGTGTAGGCTCTTGCAATCACATCCTGATAGAAAAACTTGGAATGCATTGTGTCAGTGCAAAACTGGTGCCGCGCTTGTTGATGGACGAGCAGAAGGAGAATCGAGCTAGGATCTCTAAGGAGTTGCTTGAAAAAGCAAATGAGGACGAAAACTTCCTCAAGAACATCATTACAGGCGATGAAACATGGGTTTATGGGTACGATGTGGAAATGAAGAGGCAGTCTTCAGAATGGGTGGGGAAAGGATCTCCTCGACCAAAGAAAGCACGGATGAGTCGGTCGAACATCAAGGTGATGATGGTCGTATTTTTTGATTGTAAAGGAGCTGTGCACCATGAATTTGTACCACGTGGTCAAGTGGTAAACAAGGAAGTCTACCAGAAAATTCTGACACGATTGAGAGATGCTGTGCGTAGGAAAAGGCCTGAACTGTGGGAGAATCAGTCGTGGATGTTGCACCATGACAAGGCACCCACTCACGCATCGTTGTTTGTCACGAATTATCTGGCAAAACATCGCACTCCCGTTGTGCTTCAGTCACCATATTCTCCAGACTTGGTTCCGGCAGACTTTTTTCTCTTCCCAAAACTGAAAAACACTTTGAAAGGACGTCGTTTCCAGACCATAGAAGAAATTCAAGACAATGCGACTAGAGAACTGCGCGTCATCAGAGAAATTGCATTCCAGGAGGCGTTCCAAAACTTGAAAAAACAATGGCAACAGTGTATTGATAGTGAAGGACAGTAATTTGAAGGGGACAGTGTGTAAAAGTTAGTACGATGAGCAATAAAGCAATTACAGCACAAGTTCGGTTTCTTTTTGTACACACCTCGTATACTGTGTCAAGGTATTTCTTCCTATTACACTGTTTCTGAAGTAAATAAAATATGATATCAAAATAAGTGATGATTTTACTGGTGGGATCTTATTGAAGGTTAAATCCAGGAAGAGACTTGGTTTCAAGAATATTTTGAAAGGCTAGTTCCCATCTGTGGAGTTCGGAAGGGGTAGTATCAGGAAAAACTTTGACATCTCTCACTGTAAAACAGTTTTTGAAATAGTTAGAATTGTGGAAACTGGCATGGACAATCTAGGTTGCTAGTATAAACCAGTTTCCTGTGCCTATTTATAGTAATGGACAGTAGGTTAGTGGTAAGGCTGATCGGTATAAAGAGCTGTGCGGTGGAGGTAGTTGGTAAATGAGGTGTGTAGTCATGCAAGTGGTATGACCAATAATAACAAAAGACTCTCCAAGGGTCTCATCTTGTCGCCCACTCCCAAATTTGATCAGACCAACCTAGTACATGACTCCTTAGTTTTCTGCTGCACACTCCGCTGGAGGTATCACTTTGCTTCAAAGAACAACAATATGGACACTCAGAATGACCTGGAGCCCAGTCTCCAAAGGTTCCAACCACCCTCCATTCTTGATATACCACCTCTCCCACAAAACCACCTTCTCCAATTGTTTCAAGATCTAGTTTCCACCAGTTTGATTTCTGCTAGTTTCGTAAAATCACTACCCAGTGGCACCCACCTGACTCGTTCAGAAACCCGGGCCATCAGGGAACTCTCCTCTGATCCAGATTTGATCATTCTACCAGCAGACAAGGGATCCACGATGGTGGTCATGAACCGGTGTGATTATGTCAGTGAAGCACTGCATCAGCTGTCGGACGCCGACACTTACTGCCGCCACAACCATGATCCCACACCTGCTGTGAGTTATAGAATACAAGATTATATACAGGTTAGTGGACCTCTCCAAGGACTCACTCCCCATTCTGTCTCACTCCTCACTCCAAAAAAGCCACGCACACCTTCACTATACCTGCTTCCTAAAATTCATAAGCCTGGCAACCCAGGGTGTCCATAGTTGCTGCATATGGCTCACCCACTGAGCGTATCTCTGCCCTGGTTGACCAGCATCTACAGCCCATTGTCGGCCAGCTTCCCTCCCCAGACATCAGACACTTCCTCTCTCGACTGGCTACAGTACCCACACCTCTTCCCCCTCACTCCTTCCTAGTGACGGTTGATGTGACCTCCTTGTAAACAAATATTCCCCACTGCCATGGGCTCAGTGCCATGGAACACTTCCTACACCAGCATCCACCCAATAGAATTCCAACCAGATCTTTCCTGATCACCCTGGCCGAACTAATACTTAATAACAACTTTTTCTCATTTGATGGGATAATTTATCACCAAGTTAGCGGCACTGCCATGGGCTCTCAATGGCGCCCTCATAAGCTAACCCCTACCTAGGCCGCCTAGAACAATCATTCATAGCTGAAGCCCATCTGAAACACCTCTTATGTGTCAGATTCATTGATGATATTTTCATAATTTGGACCCACCGGGAAGACAACCTACTCAGTTTTCTCAATAAACTTAACACCGTCAGCTCCTTGAAATTCACATGGACTTACTCCCATACACAGGCCACTTTCCTGGATGTTGACCTTTCCCTCACAAATAGCTACATCCACACAGCTGTCCATATCAAACCCACCAACCTACAACAGTACCTTCATTATGATAGCTGCCACCCTCATCACATCAAACGCTCCCTCCCCTGCAGCCTAGGTATTTGGGGTAGTCAGATTTGTTCCAATCAACAGGCCCTTCAACAATATGCCAGCAATATCTCTGAAGCTCTTATTTCCCTCAATTACTCACCAGATTTAGTTCACAAACAGGTTTCACGTGCCACATCACAACCCACTCAACCTATCAATAATCCAAAACCCTTTAAAACCCACCGAAGCTGTGTTTTGATCGCCCGTTACATCCCAGGCTTGGAATCCGTCAACCGAGACTTGAGACAAGGTTACGACTTCCTTCGAGCCTGCCCTGAGATGAGAAACCTCCTTTCTAAAATCCTCCCACACCCACCCAGAACCTGCTTCAGCAGAGCTCCAAACCTCAACCAATTCTTGGTCCATAAATACGGAGCCGCACAGCCTGCAAGACAGCCCCAAGGTTCATTTACTTGCAACAGATCCCATTGCAAATTATGCAGTATGCACCCGCCTTCCACCACCTTTACCAACCCCATAACTGGGGAAAGCTTTCCCATCACAGTACTTACAACTTGTGTATCCTCCCACCTTACATACCAACTCACTTGTAACCATTGCCCAGCCTCCTACACTGGACTCACAACAAATTCACTGGCCATCAGAATGAATGGACACAGACAATTGGTACACACCCAGAACCCTGACCACTCTGTATCTTATCATGCCACCACACATGATACCAACATTATTTTTAACACATGTCCACGCCATCAGAGTCCTCTCAGATAGAAGCAGTATTTCGGAACTTAGAAGGTGGGAACTGACTTATCAGTACCAACTGGGTACCAGACAATCACCAGGTCTAAATTTAAGATAGCACCAATTTTCCTCCCACCCATCCCCCTCACCTCCACCTTCTCCCATAGAACCACCGGTTACCAGTACCTATCTTTATAGATTGTAACTTTGAATTTTGCTTATTTTTAATTTCAAATTTCTGAATATTTTATTTTCAGCTGTTTGCAGATGTCCATTACTTAATAGGAATTTAGGGCCATTAACTGAGATCTACTGCACTTACGTGACGAGTCCCTATGTACAGCTTCACTTACTATTCATTATCATTTTCCAGCCTATCCTTTTCTACCCCCACCCTCAATTCCTGCGATGTTGTTTTTCCCCCCCCCCCCCCCCCATGAGCTACCGGCATTGTAGCTTATGCAGTTGGCTGCCAGCCACCAGCGTGCAGCCTTTTCATTCCTACTGATGAAGAGCCAGGGGGCTCGAAAATTAGATTCTATGTGTGTTTGTGTATGGTAAGTGGTGGTTTTTATCCTATCCTAATGTTTAATACATATAAATAAAAACGCAGTGAAACCCCCACCTTCCAACCCCCACCTTCCAACCCCCCCCCCCAAAGAAAAGACAAGTAACTGCAATTTTTCAATAATGATGCATGCGAAAAGTGTAAAATTTTATATCAAGAAATGTGGTTTCTAAGGTGAAGTTATCAAAATCACAATTGATTAAATGATTTGATTTTCACAGAGTATCCAGATCATAAATGTCTCATCTGTGTATCTGAGCTATTCAAGCGGTTTGAGTGAGATTTTGATTGGGAATTTTTACTCCATGAAGAGCTTCAAATATGATGGGACCAAGCATGTACCCATGGTAGTGCAACATACCTGAAGATAAACTTGGGAGTAGAAGGTAATTTATTGGAGAGGATGAAGAGAGCACAGAATTTGTGATTTTTTCCGATTGTGGATTATCAGTCAGTATCCCTTTGATAGTCTATCTCCATTCCCTCACAAGCAGCTACTAACCTGCACAATCCTTACTCCATCATTATGGGAAGACGTCTTCTGTATGGATTTAACTAACAACTTCTGTTTAGGTGTAGGTCATACCTAGTGAAACCCCACCTACCAATGGTGTCCACAGGCAGAACCCCAACACAGAACTCCTCCATTTCCTGAGAGACACTGCTACAAAAGTGACCCATATCCTGTATTACCTGATCTAATGTTGCACTAAATGACTGGTAGAGAGATACTGTAACTTTTTTTTAACTCTGTTGCTGTATTAATTGTGATGATTAATTATAGCTAAACTTATCATATTGTAACCATATTTGTATTAGACATAGCCTATTTGAGAATAATAAATAAATAAATGGAACGAAAACGGCTTGCTAAAGTAAACACAGAATCCAAATTAATTCTTTTATTTTCCAATAATACAGAACTGACTAAAAATAAAAGATTAGTAATAATGCAAAATGGAAGTAAGATAAACTGGAGGGAAACAACAGGACATGCATTCTACAAATTTAAAGTTGGAAGTTTCCAATACTTTTGGGGTGTTGGAGAATCTAACTGAGGTTGTATCAGATACCACAGCAGGGCTGTCTCATTGCAATAAAGCTGTAAAAAAGCACACATTGTGCAAATCTCATAAAAACAAATGCAAGAAGGTGTTATTGCTTGGAACTAGTCACGGTAGAGGATTAAGTGCAATGTTACAGTCAAGCATGGACTCTGATGTTGAGGTGTGTAGTATATTTAAGCCTAATGCAGAACTTGGCAATGTTGTGGATGAAATTTCAAACCTGGGGAAAGATCTTACTAAAGAGGATCATATAATTATAGTTGGGGGTCCTGGAAATAGTCTGTCCAGAAATCTCAATTATTGAAACAGACATTGACAACATCGCTAAAAACACCACTCACACCAAAGTTGGTTTTGTTGACCTCTTCAAGTGTTATGATCAACCCTGGATGCGTGGTCATGTAAAGCGTGCATTGTGTCAGGCTGACCGAACACGCAGTGGTGTGATAGATGTTTCTTGCATAACACGGAGTGACCATACCTCCCATGGACTCCACCTGAATGTTCGGGGTAAGCAGAAGCTAACGTAACTGATTGCCAGTAGCATCAGGAGAAGCTGGTTGGACTCAGACTTTTTTAGGCCAAACGTCAAAAGTAGGAAGAGTTATTTAAGAAATGTACATAATGATATTACAGTAAAAAATAAAGAATGTCAGTCTAAAATAGCTTTATTCCATCAGAACATTAGGGGTATCTCAAGCAAATTTGATGAGTTGATAATATCTATAGAAGAAACCCAAAAATCATTTAATCTTAACATAAATATGGTATGTCTGACAGAACATCATCTCAAGAATTCTGAAATATGTCTCCTCCCTTTTATTGGATATAGATTAGCTTCATGTTATTGCAGGTCAGAGATGAGAATGGGTGGTGCAGCAATATATGTAAGAGAAAGTACTGAGACAATATCATTAGATCTAAGTACATACTGTATAGAAGAAGATTTTGAATGCTGTGCAATACAGTTAGAATTAGAAAACAAATATATTATAGTGCTGACAGTGTATAGGGCTCCCACAGGAGACTTCAGTAAATTTTGTAATAAACTTGAAGCGGTTCTATTAAATTTATCATTAACTAAAAGGGAAATTATCCTCTGTGGAGACTTCACCATAAATTTTGCTATAGAATGTAACCAGACAGATTATCTTCTAGGAATACTTAGATCATTAAATCTCTATCAAACTGTAAATTTCCCAACTATAATACAAAAAGATAGTAGTACCATTATTGATAACATTTTTGTAGAGCACAATAAATTGTTCCAATGGAGTAAAAGGCCGCTATCTTCGTTGATGTTGTTGGTATTCTTTAAAATTTCTGCTGCCTCTTTCACCCGTTGGGGCCACCACTGGTCTTCCCTCCACAGTAGCCTTGTTTCTTGAAATTTTATTTAATTCCCAGTATTAATAGCAGTGGTGGCCCTAATGGGTGAAAGAGGCAGCAGAAATTTTAAAGAATACCAACAACATCAACGAAGATAGCGGCCTTTTACTCAGCGATGCTTGGCGCTCATTGCTATGTCAACATAAACAGTATCTCTGACAAAGGCTGTAGGATACCAGCCGAAAGCTCTGGTAATGAAATAAACAACACGACATAACCCGAAAGTCTATTAATATGAACAAAGACAGTCGCAGAAGTCTTAGGAATCATTTAACCTGCTTATGAATTGTTGGTAATATAATTGATATTGTTAATAGGTGTGTGTACTGATTCACATAAATAGCAACTAACATGATATAGTATGTAGTCGCAAATTACTGTGAAACTTATCAAGGTAACTGGTTGGTAAGAAAATAACTGGTTATTAGATGCTGGTAACAAGTATGTACACTGTTCCACATAATAAGTATTAATTAACTCGGGATAGTATTTGTAGATTACAGGAGATATTGGTTATACTAATGGGTTGTAGCTAACTTGTTATCAATATATAATAATATTATCAATTATACAGTAATATTGACATTACTAATAAGTGTATGTACTGTTTCACATCTCCAAGATTATTCTCACATGGGATCAAAGTGAACATATCTATCTATCTATCTATCTCTACCTTTTTCAAATCTTCAGTAACTTCTTCTCCATCCTTATCTATAAGTATCTCTACACCCTCCCTTCCCCTCAGTTTCCTGATATAACCATAGAAATTTCTAGATGCATCAGTCAATGGTCATCCTGCACTAACAATACTCTTCATAATGCCATCTTTAGCCACTTTATTTGCTGTTATTAAGTCCTTGTTTAGTTGTTTTAAATATTCCCTAATACCCAGCTGTCTCTTAACTCTGTTATGTTCTCTTCATACCAACCTCTTTAACCTCCTCACTTCCCTATTATAGTACATAGGTTCTCTACTTCTCTTTATTTTCTGCCTTGGAATAAATTTTTCTTCTCCCTTTCTTATTATCTCCTTGAACTCTTCCCACCTTGACTCTACTGTACTTGTGCCTTCCTTCCATTGTTCTCTGAAATTTCTCTTCAAATTTGAAACCTGTGCCTTTTTATAATTGTACCTATTTCCCCCTTCAATTTTGGCTGCTGGTTTACTGAATCCTCTAATATCCATCAGAACTGCTTCATGATCACTTATGCTTTCAGTTACTTGACACCCCACAAGGTTTTCATTGGGCTTAAACAGAAATATATCCAAAATATTGTGTCCCCTAGTGTTTTGCTCAACCACTTGTGTAAATCCTCCTTCCCTTATTAAGATATTTGCAAATCTTTGCTCCCCTGTGTTATTTATCTTATTTCCTTCCCAGTTTACACCTGGTAAATTTTAATCCCAACCAATGATGATCATTCTATTCTCACTTCTGAAATCTGAGTATGAATTTAATTTCTCCCCAACAGCCTCATCTTCTTCTGTCATTCTTCCACTGGAGTAAACTGCCAACACTCTGATTTTTTCTTTTTTATTACCCCAGAAATCTAACCCAAGTAACTCATGGTATTGATCTATGAATGCCAGTGAACTGTGGTAGTTTTTGCTAACTAGTATGAAACCTCCTCCACCAATTGCTCCTGTATCTCTATGGTACACTCTGTAACCATCAGGAAACCATCACTGCTCGACGCGTTGCAACGCACTACCCCCACCACTGCTATCAGAGTGCAGTGGCGGGAGTGGGGGGGGGACGGGGTCCGAGGGTATAAATATCGACGCCCCCGGAGCAGACCAGCAGTCACATCCCAGACTTCGCTCTTCATGCCGACCAGTGGATGCTACCTGAAGATGATGGCATGTTACGCCATCGAAAATTCGTACATCTGCAATCAATTGACCCGGCTGCACACCCACGAAATCTTCCAGCGTCAGGAAGAACCTCACTGTCTAGTACTTCTTCTTTTAACCAACTCTGTACCCCAATTATTACTTGTGGTTCGTGTATCTCTATTAAGTTTGCAAATTCGATTACTCTGTTCATTATACTTCTACAGTTTACCATTAACACCCTTACCACTGGCTTTACATTTTCAGAATTTATCTCCTCTTTCCCAGTTTTACCCCAGTCAGTTTATTTTTTGTGAAATGGTTTTACTGTTATTAACATTTTCCAGTTGTTACTTTTAATACTTGGTACTGTTATTTAGCATTTAATTGATGTAATTACTCTGCACCTGTGTCAGCGTCTGCCCTTCACATCCTCCATGCCCTTGCCTGCTCCTTGAGCGCCCGCCTGTCCCATGCTCAGCATGGTGGATGCGCCCGTCTCTCCCGCCTTGACACCAGACTGACCTGCCTGCGACCCTCCAGATACCATGCCCGGACCAGAAGACTCCTGGGCACATACTGCCACCACCACCGTCTGCACATATATCCAGATTCTCTACTCAGTGAAATTGTATTGAAACACATGATCAACTAAGACCTAAGCTCAAGACACACTTGTCATTCCAGACATAGGAGCTAACCATTAAAGTAAATCATTTATACTGACTTCAACAATAGGTTGTTTTTTTGTTTTTGTTTTTTAATTGTATACCATAGCATCATTTACTTTGACAGTTGCGGGAACAGGAGTTGGAAGGTGTGCAAAGAAGAGCAGCTAGATTTGTTTGTGGAAACTATTGCAGGACCCAGTGAGTACAGTGCCGGATTAGCTGCCTTCTAGGCGGGCCCCTTGCCTTCTGGGGACCCTGTGCATTATGGAGCCTTTCCTGCCAGGCCAGATGTGTGACCTTATGATAAAGGAGCTGTATTGGGACTCATTGCAGGAAAGGAGGATGGTGAAGATATAAGGAAATGCTTTATACTCATCATTGCTGTTTGTGAAAAATTAGTGGTAATAGTATATCGTTTGACCATAGATTGTTATTGTAAGTTGCAATATCGAAGAGAAGACTCTCTCGTTGCATTAGAGTTAGCAGTAAAAGTGACAGAAGTGTATGTCTGGTGGAATAAATCTGTTTTAAGATAGTCTTGTTGTAATGAAGACAGTAAGAAATATTACATAAAATATAGATAAATAGAGATAAATAATTGATTAATTAATAAAAAGGTAAAAGGAAGTATTAGTAAGAGTAAGTGAGTGGTTATATTCAATAATCAAGTTGTAAGATACAAAAGTCACGTAAGTACAATCTGATTTTTGTACAAATGTGGAAAAGTAATCTTACATATGTAAACCATGAAAAGGACAGCAGATATTTCTGTAGCACAAGAAACTGCAATCTTCAGATGAAAAATAAAAAGGTTAGAAAAAGTATGGATAGTTGAGTTGTTGACGCAAGAGTCTCCATGCAAAGTTGTGTAGAAGCCACAAATTCATAGTAAAAGTGTACAAAAAGAACTTGTAATATGGAGTTAAGTTGATGTTTGTTTAGTAACCATTTAAAATGGTAGAACAAAGAAATATGAACCAAATTTTGTTGATGATCATGAGTAAAATGCAGGATTCCATCAACAACTGAGAAAAAGCTACAAATGATATGAAGAAAAGTTTACAAAGAGAATTTGGTGAAATGAAATATGAGATCAAGAAGACACAAATGGAATTAAAACACATGATGAAAGAAAATATAAAAAGACTTGAAAATAATCTAGAAAGAAAAATAAAAGATTTGTATCAACATAGAAGAGAGGAGGAGATTGAGATTGAGAAGGCAGTGGAAGTGTGAAATAACCGAATAGAGAGAATCCTGGGCCAGAAAATTAATATGTTAGAAGAGCAGCAAGAACACTTTTGTAATAGTGTTTCGAATAAAATAGAAGAGGATGAAAAAGGAAAATGTAAAGCAGAAAAAGGCAGACCAGTAGATTATTATAATGATTGTATTCAAGAAGAAAACCATGAAGAAGATAACAAATATTATAAATACTATGAAGACAAAAATGATAAGCCAGAACAAGACCATTCTGTACCAGATAACAACAGTTAAAATCAAAAGCATGAAGAAGATCACAGCAAAGGAGAGGAAGAAATGAAAGAAAATGACAACAGGTATTATTTCTCAAAGGAGAAAGAAGTGAAAAGAAAATGATTTAAAAAATATGATGAGAGGTGAAGGAACAATTTTCTATTTTATTGTCATGGAAGGAGTGTATTAAAAAAATTGTTGTAAGAAGAACAGGAAGAAACGTGGATTAAATTTAAGATACTAGGGAAGAAATGTTGTGAAATATGAAGAGTAAAATATAAGTGTGTATGTAGGAGTTAGGCAAAATCATAATTGAGTGGTATAATACCTGGCAAATCTCATTAACCATTAAAACCTGTTAAGTTCAAAATTTTAAATTATTGGCTGTGGGAACAAGAAAGAAATTAAAATTATATCTGTAAATTTTTAATTATTATGAACAATTACTTGTTTTGAAAAATTACCAATTACTTTTTGAGACACAATGCGGAAAAAAAAGATGTTAACCTGAATATGTATTAATTAAGCGATGAACAAAGAAAGTCTGTTAATGTATGGGGCATATGTTCGTGATGGGGTTTGGAGGGAAATTGGTAAAAAAAATAATTAGGAAAAGTGCATGGAAGGGGAAAGGCGACCATGACCACAAGCTTGCGCTCGATTTCATGCATAAGGGAGGGGGAAAATTTTCTTTTGTTGGTAAGGGTGTCAGGGATTTGAACAAACTACCAAGTGTAGTAATGAATAATTTACCAAAAATGCATAAGGAATTTAAAATTTGTAGTTTGGAAAAGTAAATGGGGAGGAATTTAACATTCAAATTATAAAAGAAATTTTAATACATATATATATATATATACTTCATAAATATATACTTCATAAATATATACTTCATAAATATTATTATTATTTTTATAATTATTATTATTATTATTATATAATTATATTTATAATTATATTATATATATATTTTTATTTGTATAATATTTTAAAATTTTTTTTTCCAATATATATTATATTTTGATCTTCCCACCAACCAGAAATCAGTTTGGATATTAATTTTTGCTCGAGTATGAGCTCTGATTCACTGCCCCTCTACTTTTCCTATGTTTGAATTTTCCCCCACCATTTTCTCGACCGGCGGTCTTTCCGTGAGGCAGTCTCCGGGTGCACCCACCTCCCATAATGTTCTCTTGTTGAAGAAGGGTTTTTCCCGAAAATTTCTTTATTATTTGTGTTTGTGTCTTTTCTGTGTGTTCGCGCCCCACATCCATCATCTAAAGGTAAGTGGTGGCTCATTTCACTATCCTTATTTGATTCCTTTCCGCTACTTAGCGTCTTTTTTTCATTGTTATTATATATATATATATATATATATATATATATAAAGGGGTAATTAGTTGACTCAGGGAATTGCCACTGGAGTGTTGACTCCAATGCAATTAAATTAATAATAATTAAAAACTGCCTAAAAACCCTAAACAGGACAGCCGGTATGTGAGTACCAGGAATCAAACCAGGTCCCATTGTGCTTCCCCTATCTAACTTGGTGGTGTTAATGTGCAGCCACACTAGCACGTATATATGATCACACATCACCATTTAATTGATTTATTACATCTTTATTAAAAACTATTATTGCAGTGCAGGCATTAATGTGTCCACTATCTCTTCTCCCTGACCAGTTCTCCAGACTAGAAATGATTGCATATAAAAATTTCCTGGTATTTTATGATGCCAACTGGAGATTCAATAAGAATTTAGTTAACCACAATGAGAAGATGTGAAATGATTATACTACTTTAAAATTAAAAACTAAATGAATGATAATGTGTAATTTAATTTAATTGCAATGTAGCGCTTGCTCTGGTAGCAATTTATCTACACACCCTTTTCCTGTACCCACCTACTTTTGCTCTCTACGGATTTTATATCCTTTCATCGTTTTTACTAAATTGTTCATCATTTCTCTTGGTAACTTATTCAAATTCCAAACCCCCTTACCTATGAAAGAAATTTTTCTCACACTCTTGTGCCTGAAGTCGAGTGCCAGCTTGTAATCATGGTCATCTTTTCCCTTCCATGCAATCCTCCATCCCTTCCTATCTTATGCTAACCTCTTCATCTCTACATATCCCCTACAACCCACATCATCAATTATCTGCTTCATATATTCTAATATCTGTATTCCTTTGTAGTTCTTACCTTCAACTGTTCCCTCCACCAGCAGATTAACTAATCCAGCATGTCTCAAAATCTGACCTAAAAGCCTGTCTCTTCTTTCTGTAAGCTTCTTCCACAAACATCTTTCTTCACCCATCATTTCCAAAACTCATACATTTCTTACTTTGTCTGTCCACTTAATTTTCAGCATTCTTCTTTAACACCACATTTCAATTGCTTCAATTTTCCTTCTTTCCGGTATTCCTAAAGTCCATGTTTCGCTACCGTAAAGTGCTGTGCTCCACACATAGAGTTTTAAAAAGTTTTTTCTAGATCAACATTTGAAACTAAAAGATTTCTCTTATTCTTGAAGGCTCTTTTCGCTAGTTCCATTCTGCTTTTAACATCATTCTTTCTTTGGCCATCCATTGAAATTTTGCTTCCTAAGTAACAGAATTCACTTATTTCTCCAATTGCATACAATCCTATTTTTATATTTAATCTACTAGTATTGGTATCATTTCTGCTATATTTCATCACTTTAGTCTTGCTTTGATTTGTATTCAGTCCAAAATCTTCCTGCAGTATTTTGTTCATGCCATTCAGTAATTTCTCAATGTCCTCAGCCCTTTCTGCTAACAAGACAATGTCATCAGCAAATTGTAGCATACTAATTTTTTTCTCCCTGAACACTTATGCCACATGGAATTTTCTTTTCTTTCTTTATTGCTTCCTCTACATACAAGTTGTAGGCTAGGGCCTATATTAACTGGGATAGACTACAACCTTGTCTCACTCCCAATTTTAACTAATGCTTGTCTCTCATGATTCTCTACTTTTATTACAGCCAGTTGATTCTTATATAATTTATAAAGTATTCTTCTATCTCGATACTTTAGACCTGACTTCTTTAAAATTTTGAACATCTTGTCCCACCTAACCCAAAAGCTTTTTCTAAATCAACAAATGCCACAAAAGTATCTTTGTTTTCCTTGATCCGCCCTTCAAAAATTAATCTTAAAGCCAGAATTGCTTCCCTTGTACCGCGATTTTTCCTAACCCCAAACTGATCTTCACCTACTATCTCTTCTACTACCATTTCCATCCTTCTGTATATTATTCTGGTCAGTAATTTTGAAGCATGTGATGTTAGACTAATTGTGAGATAATGCTCACATTTGTCAGCTTGTGCTTTCTTCGGAAGTGTGAAGATGATATTTTTATTAAAATCAGTTGGAATTTCTCCTGTTTCATAACTTTTTGATATCAGCTTGAATAATATTTCAATTCCTTCTGCTCCTAGGGATTAAAGAGGTTCAGCAGGGATCACATCGATTCGAACCGCCTTATTTGCTTTCAAGTCATTCTGAGCTCGATTAAATTCTGTCCTCAAAACAGGATCTCCTAAGTCATCAATGTCAACATCGCCTTCCTTTTCCATTACGCTATTGTTCAAGTTGTTTTTATTTATCAATCATCCTGATTCCTGAATCGCTGTTTGACCATGATATAAACCAGCTTGTGTCTACCTGTGTCCCCAGGCCGTTTCCAGGTGTATATTCTTCTTGCATGGTTCTTAAACTGTGTGTTCATCACTACTAGCATATACCTTTCACAAAATTTTAACAACTTGCTTCCTTGCTCATTTCTTTCTCCTAGACCAAAACTTCTTTCAGTATTTCCCTCTTTTCCTTCTCCTACTATCGTATTTCAATCACCCATGATTATTAGATTTTCCACCCACTTCACATATTGGATTAATTCCTTAATTTCGGTGTACATTTTCTCTATTTCTTTGTCATCTTCCTGCGACATTGGCATGTACACTTGTACTAAAGTGGTTGGGATGGGCTTAGTTTCTAACCTCACCAAAATAATCCTGTCAGTAAACTGTTCATAATAACTCATCCGTTTCCCTACTCTCTTATTCATTACAAATCCTACACCAGTGACTCCATTGACAGCTTGTGTGCAAATTATCCTGTGTACCCCAGACCAGAAATCCTGTGCGTCCTTCCATTTAATCTCACCAATCCCAACCAGTGGCGAAGTTAGCGTGGGTGACACCCGGGGCGGATATCGATGGTGTCACCCCTTGAAAATTTAAATTCAAAATTAAGTAAAATATAATATCTTGTAAGTGTAAAATATCATATTAATAAAATATAATTAAATAAACATTTATTGCTATTAAAAATTATAGTTAATATAATTGTAATATTAACTTCATTAAAAAAAAACACAATAAACTAAAAACAATTGCTTTCACATTCTCTTTTTAGCTTTAACAGCTGCAAAATCGTAAATCACGTCTTCAAAATTATCAATTTTAGTTACTTCATGTTCAACAGTCAATATGACAAGATTTTAGCAACGTGTTGCTCACCGGTGATCGAAAGTGGTTTTAGAGAGGCCTCTCAAGATCGGGCCTCAGTCCGACAATCGGCCGTCATTGGATTGGTTTATGTTTTGACGGTGCGGATCAGTATCGGCCTGCTATATGTGGAGAAGCACATCGAGAGAGTTCGGAAATTTACCTTCACTTACGACTAAATGTTGTTTTCATGTTATTATTTGCCTTAAAAAAAAAAGTATTCTTTGTTTCATCCATGTTCATCAGATGTTCGTAAAATGTAGGAAGAGTCCTAGCATCTTCGCATTAAAAAAATCAGAGCTTTGCCAGAGTTGAAGACCAATTTCACGACCCACAAAAATTGCAGCCGAAATCCGCATTTGTATCTGAACTTCCCACACCCTAATCGCACCCCGTAACCAGATGCAAGACTAATCTAGAAGTACTGAAAAGTATGTATTCAAACACATAAAAGTGGATTCGTGTCTTTTGATAATAAAAATATAAGGTAAAGAAAAAGAGTACGTTTATTTTATCATATTTGAAAACTTATTTTTTTATCACACCTATATTCGGACTGATGACTCAAATGATTACTACGTGCGATTTGGAAACTGAAGGTCCCGGTTCAAATCCCAGTCTCGACTGTAATTTTTGCGGGCGTTAAAATTGACTTTTACCAATGGCAAAGCTTTTATCTTTTAATGCGAAGGACGCTCGGTGGTTTGAATTTCACGTTAATCTGTAGTCTTCTTTTCAAGTTAGGTGACTACGATATAGGTGCACTGCGAGTTTCCCAATAAGAAACTCTGTCACTAGAACTTTGAGATAACATGAAATTATTATTTTTACTTTACAAAATCTTTGCGACCTAAATTAAAATATGTTATAATCTCGTTCTTCACTAACAAAAAGTACTGAGTGAATCGAAAAGAACCTCAGACAAAACAAACACACCAATTGCGAGTGATTGACATTTGATTGATAATGTTAATACTGCGCTGGGATACTATTTTTGTACATAAAATATCAACCAGTTAGGTGTTTACGTGAGTCAGATAAAAAAGTATTTTAATGTACATTCGTACCAAAATTGTGCAGAATAAAGTACGGTACTCTATAATAAAGTAGGGTGTCATACCTACCTGTCATCCCCAACACCGATTCCCTGAAACAATCACTTGTAAACGTTAAAGGAGACTTAAGACCGGGTAGGAACACGGGAGAGCTATGGAAAAGTTTGGAGGCGAGGGGGCGAGCCGCCACTCTGCCGGCTGTCGTTGCGGTTACGGTACAGGCCAGTATTGGCAAAGTGCAGTTCGACCTTTACACTTAGCAACTGATACACAAACTGGTGCAAATTAAAATCCCAGCACCCAGACGGTGTTGTGATAAACGAATGAAATTTGGCCCCAAGTATGCCCGCATGAAGAGTATTAAATGATTTAAAATTAAAAGTTTTATATGTAATAATGTGAGAATTACGGTGCATTATATTATGTAAATTGCAATTTTTTAAATTTATTTTTTAGCGTATAAGTGGCGAACAGTGAGGTGTCACATGACACGTTGTTGCCCACAAGTATGGCAAGGTGAAGAGTGAAAACTCTCTACACCTAATTGTCTAACAGTGAGAGAGGTCGGAGAATTGACATGTCTTTAAAGTCTGCATCATATGGTGAAATCTCCTGAAGGATTGGCCATAGTGAAATTTCAGTATACAAGCTTGTTCCACAGTGGATGAAAGAAGGGTCCAATACTCCTAGAGCAGGTATGGGTCCATACAGATGGATAACAGCTCGTGAAGACCGCCAAATGGTGTGGGTGGCTGTTGCTGGCAGATGGTTGACTGCAGGCCAGATCCAAGTAGTGGTTACACATAGTCACACCCCCCCTCCCCGCCCCTCCCCAGATGATTGTAAACTAATTGCTTGAAGCTGGGTTACACTCTCTGGCCCATGTGCATTGTGTCCCATTAATTTAATTTCATGCCATCATCAATTACCCTGGTATAATGCGAAACACAAATGGACATGTGAATGGCGTACATTTATGTTTAGAGACGAGTCTCGATTCTGTCTGTGGCAAAGTGATAATCGACGACATGTTCGCAGGCGTAGTGGAGAAACGGCTTATCTGCTGTGATTTCAGAACCTCACGCAAGTACCGCCACCGGTGTCATGTTTTGGTGGCAATCAGTTTCGAAAGCATGACTGAGTCGGCTGTTGTTGAAGGCAATGACAGCCCATCACTATGTGGACGGGGTACTGCATCTTATTGTGATACCCTATAACTTCCAAGAATGGAGAAACTCCGAAACAGGTTGCTGATAAACTAACCAGAATCATAAAACCAGGGAAAGATAAGATAAAAATAAACAAAATACGTAGCACAAATAATGCTGTAATCGTAGAAACAGCATCTCAAGATGATGTAAGAAAAATCATGGAAAATAAAGAACTAAACGAAAATCTGAAGTGTGAAATGCCGCGGAAAAGGAAACCATTGTTGATTCTGTACGAACTACCCACGTCACTTGAGCCATGCAAAATCCCAGAAAAAGTATATGAACAAAATTTTGAAGGAAAAATAGAAAGACAACAATTTCTGGAGGGGTTCAAGTCAAAATTTCGAACAGGCCCCAGAGATAAAAGCACTGTCCATCAAGTTGTTGAAGTAAGTGCTGAAATAAGGAAGCAAATAATGCAGCAAAGAAAAATATACATAGAATTCAGTGCCATATCTGCAAAAGATTATACGGTAGTACCAAAATGTATGCATTGCTACGATTATGGTCATATTAGCAAACATTGTACCCAAACGTCGGCCGCTTGCAAACATTGTGGAGAAACTAGCCACAAGAAAGAAGGCTGTAGCAAGTCCTTACAGTCAGCTGTTTGTATCCCATGCAGGAAACGGGGAAAATCGTGCAACAAATCTGGCAAAGATTGTCCGACATACCAACTGTTTCTTCAAAGATTGATAAACAGAACTGATTATGGACAGTAGAAGAAACTCCAAGCGGATGGACTAAACCATACAAAGATCAATTATTGAGTATCATTATCAACCTAATAGAAGAAACAGTAAGGAAAAGAAAGAGGAATAAAACAAGAAACACGCCATCAAGGAAGAGGCGGAACGCAGAGAGGGCTGCAAGATACAGGGAGAAAATATTGCAAGAAGGGAAGGAAACAGCAAACAGCGTAAGCACGCAGACAGATGAATCTATCCTCCAACACTCAGAGATTACTTCTACCATCTGTGATATTTCTCCTAGACCTCAACCAAAACGAGCTGGACTTGGGTGGGTAGGACCAGTTCCAATGACATCCAACTACTGCAAAATTAGTGGCGGCCTCCGAAAACCGAGCGAACGAAAAACCAAGACACGCTGCTATAGCTCCAGACCATATCTACCAAAAGTTTGAAAACAATCTGCAGCTCGCTAGACTAGAGGAAACACAAAATCTCACTATAGCGTTACGCCACCTAACCAGAATAGCACATCCAAATGGCAAAAACATCACATTTCCGCAACCAGAGGCAATTGATCGTATTCAACTTAAGATAAACAATATACCTACTAATTCAGCCCAGTTACTCACTATAGTCAAGCAAGTATTTGACAGACGGAACTGAAATCTTTGATCCAGATCAAATTTATCGTCATTTTGTGATGACTCATGGAAGAATAATGCTTGACTCGAGACAGCCGTGGCCACAGTGCAATATCCATACTCGGCATCCATGAGCAGGGGTGCAGAGAGAATTAAGATCGCACAAGTTAAACTGCAGGAGAACCAGTCTGGTTTTGCATGAAGTGAGTAAACTAGCTGAGGAAATGCAAATAGATATCCTCTGTCTTCAAGAGCCCCATTCCAGTGAAGGGAAAATCCCACACATGCCAGTGACGTCTCAGATAATCTCGACAGGGAAAAAACCTATGAGTGCCATCATAGTCTTCAATAAGCAGATCACAGTCACAAAAATAACACAATTCTGCGATGAACATACGGTGTGTGTGGAGTTAGGTACGCAATGGGGAAACGTAGTCCTCGTTAACATGTACTTTCAATACAGAGACGATATTGATCCCTATCTTTGCAAGATTAGGGAAATATGTACAGCCATAGGCGACAGCCCTACGGTGATAGTTGCCGATGCAAATGCCAAATCTGCACTCTGGCACAGCGGTCGTACAGACGCACGAGGAGAAAAGTTACTCGAGCTGATTGGAGAATTACAGCTGTATGTCAAAAACGAGCCAAACAATCCATACACGTTCAGTGACCGAGCAGGTGCCAAATCGAACATAGATATAACTTTAGCAAATCGAAGAGCAGGAAACCTAGTAAGCGGGTGGAAGGTGATTGAGAACCAAACCACCAGTGATCACAATCTAATTATGTTCGAACTGGGAAGACTGCGGGACGGTGCGCGCGAAGGCGCCTGTACCAATATTCAACGGCGATATGACATCAGCAAAGCCAACTGGCCAAGGTTGAGGAGTTGCTTTATTCCTCCCCCAAGTCGAAGATAAAGATTTTGATGTGGACAAGGCTGCGGAAAGAAACAATTCGAGCAATCCAAGGACGCAATGAGAACTGCAATTCCACTAAAGAAAACAACGGGATTAAAAGACAAACCATGGACAGAAAGATTGCAGAAACTACGAATCACAATGAGGAAGGCAAGAAAAGCATATCAACGTTGCCTCATTACAGAAGAGAGACAGACTCTTCTAGATAGATATAGGAATAAAAAGCAAGAGTTCAAGGATCTGTTGCTGAAGACAAAACAAAAAAGCTGGGAAGCCTTCGTCAGACAAAATATGAGATCAGGCCCATGGGGCATCCCCTTACAAGATTGCCGCTGGCAAAATTAGGCCACCTACAACCTTGTCTACAGTAAGAAAACTGGATGGATCTATGACCACCAACTGGATGGAAACTGCACGGGAGCTACTTGACGTGCTACTTCCAGATGATAGTACGGAAAACGAGACCGTTCGGCAAAGTGAACTGCGTCAAAAAATGTGGGATCCCTACGAGAGTGAACATCAAAAATGCGTCATATCAGATGAAGAGATAGTAGAGGCAATATTTTCCCTTCCAAAAAGAAAAGCACCTGGACCTGATGGGATACCGGCAGAGGTCCTCCAGGAGCTGGTCGTCCAACTGGTTCCAACCTTAAATAAACTTTTTAACGAATGCCTGGTGCAGGGAAAAATACCAAATGCATGGAAAACGAGTGACGTGATTATCATAGCGAAAGGTGGAGGCAAAGACCCACAACTCCCAAAATCCTATCGTCCAATCTGCTTACTCAATGTTCTAGGGAAAGTACAAGAAAAGATACTTTGCAAGAAACTAAAGGAACACAGATTAAAACATGGGATGAACCCAAATCAGTATGGGTTCAGAGCAGGCAAGTCAACAGAGGACGCCATCAACCGCTTAATGGAAATAGCTCAAAACTCTTCCAAAAATTATGTGGTGGGAGTATTTGTAGATATCGCCTGGCGCATTCGACAATCTCTGGTGGCCCGCGCTGTTCGAACGCTTAAGAAACATCAACTGTCCAAAAAACCTATATACCAGTTTTAGAGATTATTGTAGAAATAGATATGCCAAATTGCGGTGCCCCAACAAGTACATAGAGAAAAGACTGACGAAAGGTTGCCCGCAGGGATCAGTGTGTGGACCAATTTTCTGGGACATTGGTTTGGAACCGGTCATGGAAATATTGCAACAAATGTCAGAACTGCTGGGTGTGGTGGCATTCGCCGATGATCTCGCACTTCTGATAGACGCGGACACCAGGCAGGAACTCGAAACAAAATGCAAAGCAGTATTGGATTGCCTGAGTAAGTGGTGTGCAGCAGTTAAGTTAAACCTAGCCCCACAAAAGACTACCTACATGCTCCTAAAAGGAACACTCAAACGAAATCCGGTAATTAGGATCCAGGGAAAAACAATAAAGAGAAAAAGCAGTAGTCCGCTACCTTGGTGTAAACCTGGAGGAACAACTGAAATTTGCGTCTCACATGGAGGAAGTATGTGGTAAGAGCAGCACTGGTAATGCACAAATTGATAAGCATTGGCGAACGACGGTTTAATCTGCCTCCGCTCGTCATAAGAAGATATCACGATGCAATACTGACCTCCATTACTGGATACGCTGCAAGCACTTGGGCCAAGCACCTAAGAAAGGTCAAACCAAAGGAGCTGCTTCGCCGTACGCAGCGAGGAATTCTGCTCCGACTAACTGGGGCTTACAGAACAACGGCCACAGATGCCCTAACGGTTATACTCGGTATCTGGCCCCTGGACCTGGAAGTAAGGAAGCGAGGAGCGCTTATACTGGATTAAAAAAGGTAGGTATGACCAAGCTACTGAAATAATTGGAAGGCCTGTTAAAACCAAAAAAGATATTTGGGATGCGCTGATGGATGAATGGCAGCAAACATGGACTAACAGCAACACGGGCAGAAGGACCTTCGACATGCTTCCTTGCGTGAAAGAGAGAATGAACATGACTCACCTACAACCATCTCCAGGGCTCATACACTACATAATCTGGCCATGGTCCCATACAACAGTTTCTTAGAACAGAGAGGCCTCAAAGAAACAAACAGGTGCGACTGTGGCGAAGTAAGTACTCCCGAGCACGTGGTTTGGGAGTGCAAACAAACTGAAGAATCAAGAGCATATCTCCAAATGCAACTTCAGAACAGAAGAATATATGACATACTGCGTGATACCGAGCTCTGGCACTTGCTGGATGAAGCTGCTAATCTAGCGTCGCAGCGCGAGAAGGCGAGATTTGTTGAATTGAAACAGGCAGAGCGTAGGGGACGCCGCGAGTAACCGGCATCAGAAGCAGAAAGAAGGACAGGAGAGGAAGAAACTCAAGAGCAAAGAACAACCCAAAGGTGACTACAAGCACTGCCCATGACTAAGGCGGTGCCTGCACCAGGAAGACGGCAAAGACTCAATTCATTGTAGTGCCTCTGGAAGCCAGAGGCACCTTCTCCAGGGCTTAGGGGGTGGCCTGCTCTGATTCCAGGAGGGAACTCCTGATGGGGGAGCAGGTGGCTCCCGGGACAAACCGGAGAAGAACGAGACCACTACCTGGAACGTGAAGCTGGCAGACGACACTTTGTGGTCAGCATGTCAGCAGTCGCCCCGCTGCATCAGCAGAGACAGCTGGCGGCCTGGATGTCGACGCAGGCCAGCAGTGGTAAAAGAAGAACATATACAAATAGACAGTTTATTAACTAGAAGTATGAAAATACAAAGACAATTGCTGATTTTTGTGTGAATTAGTAAGATGGTAGATTAATTAGTAGATTAGTTGGTAGATTAAGCGGTATATTAATTAATAGAATAATTAGTAGATTTACTATTAGAATACTTAAATCCATTAAATCCTTAAAAATAATTATCCAGATATATAAAAAAAGTAAATTGTTGTAAGAATAAAACTGTAGAAACTAAGGGCCTACTTTAGGTAACAAGGTAGTAGGCTATGTAAAATCAGGAAATAAAAAGTAAATGTGATACCCTATACATGTTCAAAATCCGAATCGCATTTTCCAACAAGATAATGCCCGTCCTCATACTGCAGCCATCGTCACACAAGCCTTGCAAGCTTTGCAAGGAGTTTCGATCACAATATGGACAGCATGGTCCCCAGATTTGTCTCAAATAGAGCATTTCTAGGATACCATAAGTAGACACATTAGAACACGTGGTCACCCAGCACAAACTGTGCAACAACTGACTGCAAAAGACATGTACGCGTAGTGAGACATACACCAAGAAGACATCCGAACACTTGTGTCAATGCCGGCAAGGATCCACGAATGTATTGGTGCTCAAGTTGGGCGCATTTCTCACTGACAACTGTAAAAGATAATAACTTAGCCTGATTCATTTCCATTTGTTATTATTTCTTTTAGGTATGGTCCTGGATATATTTTCAAAGTATCCTAAAATTCTACCATTCATGTATGCGTGTTGTGATTTTAATTTCCGCCAGTGTAACTATAGGGCGACCATAAGATTTCGCTATAAATTTCAAAAAGTCGAAAGCTACCCATTTGTTATTGAAACGTTAACATAGGCTGTATTTAAATGACTTCACAACTTCGGTATTTGGAGGACCAAGGGATATTGAGAGGAAAGTTAACAGAAGTGGCTTGATCCAAGTAGAAGCAATTCCAGACCCAGATGGGGTACCATTGGTGCAAACCCAGTATCCGGGTCCCACAAGTTGTGAGACCCTGGGGGATACTGTATAGTCAGAGAAGCAACTCTACATTAAGTTCCTACATAAATATAGAGGAATAAATAAAATATAAAATCATAATTAAACACAATTTAAAATAAGAAAAAAACAACGGTCAGGTAATAAAATAACATGCCTTTGAGATTTCTGCCGCCTTTACATGAACTACTTAACAAGTATTTTATCACCCGCCTAAGAAATAAGTCGCTACAGACTCCTAAATATGATATGTATCGAAGCCCATCTCCAAGTGTAAATTTTAGATTTCTAGTATTGCTCAGTAATGTATAAATAAAGATGTTGTAAACGGCTCGAATGTTTGTTCAGTTTATAATTAAAGCTCAATTTTTGTTCAAGAACAGAAGTTCAACATCCCTATCAATTTAAGGAACCCATAAGAATGTAGTTACCTGTATTCGACAAAGAGGTTACCCATAATAGAAATCTTCTTCTGAAAATTTATGATGGAAAATTCTTAGAGAATCATACGCTTATTTATTTGATCGCGATCATATTTGTATATTCTCAATCAGTAGAAAGCATATCAAACTTACATGAACCAAGAGTTAAAGTGCTTAGGGGGCATCCATAAATTACGTAAGGTGAAATAGGGACGGGGTCCAGCGAAATCTCACCAATTGTCACGTGAGATTTTTAAAAATTGTGTTAGACTGTAGAGCTAAAAAAAAAAAAAAAAAGGGTTTACAAATGACGCTAATGTCGATTTTAGGGGGGTATTTCGTCGAAAAGTGTGGTTGTAACCGGCTTTGGGAGGGTGAGACCTAAAAAAAAAAAAGGTCTCAAAAAGTTGCGAAGACGATCCGTAGGGGGAGGGGGGTCTGACGGGACAAGATCTCACGAAGTCTCACCAGAGGAGGGGGGGGGCGGGGGAGAAGGTCCGAAAATCCGGAAAAACACCTCACGTAATTTATGGATGTCCCCTTACTAATGTTACGCGGTTCCCACTGTTTTAAACACATGCTCTACAAAAACTGATTACCGACAGACGATAACACTTTGTCTCGTCCTGATTGACTTGAAACCTGACAGTATTGCTATTTTAATGCAGTTTTCCGAATCATTTTATTTGCATAAATTCGAACATGATACGATTTCATGTCGAGTATAGGTGCACTGTCGACAAAAGGTAGGTATACGCAGAGTGTATATCGGATAACACGAAATATACTCAATTCGAATCTGTCAGATAATAAATTCAAAAATTACTAGAAAATACTTCAAGGCACTTGTGAATCTTAGCTAGAAAGCTAATAGAATTCTAAAAAGTTAAAACAATTTTGAAGCCTAGACTACGTGTATTCCAACATACGCTTTGCTGCTTTTTTTTTCATTTTCAAAGGAAAATCTAACATTTTTCTTGAAATAATTTCGAGGAATTATAATTTAACTGCCCAATACCATGATTTTAACAATTTTAGATATACTGTATATAATATATCCTTTAATTTTAAAACTTCCTCTCTTAATACAAGAAAACTTACATTATATCCACCGCCGTTCATAACAAACAATTGTGACGAACGGCAAGCTCAACGAGTTCCTGTGATTGTTGGAGCAACAGAGCGATGCTCTATTTGTTTAAGCGCGTGGTATAGCCAATAATATTATTATACTCTACTGTACCGGATCGTATTTGAAAAAGCGATAGATCAACTTAAAAAGAAATATTCAGAACATTAAAGGTAGACGTGTTTCGACACCAAAGGATAAAAGAAGTCTATCAAAAATATTTTTTTTTTTGTATCACACTAATTTTGATTACTATTTTCGAAATGCGGGTGTCACCCCCAAACGGGTGACACCCGGGGCGGACCACCCCCACCACTAACCCCCCCCCCCTCCCAGCTACGCCACTGAGCCCAACAACATCTAACTTAAGTTGTTCCATCTCCCTATTTAGGTTTTCTAATCTACCTGCCCTATTCAGACTTCTAATATTCTACGCTCCGACTCGTAGAATGTTTCTATCCATTCTGATGACTCCTCCCTGAGCAGTCCCCACCCGGAGATCCGACTGGGGGACTATTTTACCTCCGGAATATTTTACCCAGGAAGAAGCCATCATGATATATGCAATTTGAGAGGATTACCCTTTTTGTGTTTTTAACGCCTTCTACATCCCCATGCCGTCGATCATTTCTGATTCATCCGACTTTACGGGCTGTTTCCAACTCCAAGGGCAAGAGGATGCCCTGGACCACTCCTCGCTCATCCGCCCTCCTTTCGGAGGCTGTTGGCAAGCAGTGGGTGACTCCTGGTACCGGGAATCTTTCAGTCGCCAGAGCCTCGTCTGTGCAAACAGGGTGTACCACGTGAAGGAGAGGTTGACATTTGGTTGGAAAAGGGTAGTATAGTCTCTCCCAAACCCTTATACCCCACTAAGAAGATATGTAAATGAATTAAGATGACAGTGATACTACGATGTAACAGAATTGATAATTCAGAAAAATAATAATTTAAACATCACCTCTGGTGAGAAATGGTTTGTATATGATTGAAAAGAAGGGCAGAGGATTTGTATCCACCACTGGGGAGCTAAAAATATATTTTTACTGGCAAATATAGAATTATATAATTTTTTTTTTCGATAAATTATTTTGTTTGAGTTCTCCTAGAGGCGAGCATGCAAAACCTTCAATCTGGTAGCAGACTTTCTTCCAGATAATCTTCTTGAATCATTGAGTCTACTCTAACTTTCTCCTGCGCATAGGTGCATTATATTGATTTTTAATTGCATTTAGAATATTACATAGTCTACTACAGGTTACCGTACTAGCGTTTCAGGATATACCATGACAAATTTTGATAGCCATATAAATAGTAGATCATTAGTTTAATTTTCTAGTGACAATACGGTGATGCCATATTGTATTACACTCTCAAGAGTATCTTCAAGAACAAATACCATAGTTCCCGTGTTGAATCGCTACCCCAATTACCAAAATTGTTGACCCGCAACAGATTACAGGTGAATGCAGCTGTGTTAGCTTGTCTTACCACCAGTAAAAGAGCTGCCGCGACAGTGATTCTGGCCATCATGGACACTGTGTGGGCTGGCGACACACCTGGCCTATATACAGACAGGCAGCGACGGATGGATGACCTTTCATGACTGCGGGCAATCTGATTAATGTCACGAGGTATGGGCACATCCAGCAAATGCTCCACAATGTTATCACAACACTCAACACAATTAACTGCAAACTTTTATCTTTATACGGAAATTAGAATCGCGTGTTGTGTTTGGTTTTGGCAGCCTATCGCTTTTGGTTCCTGGCAACGGAACGAATACAAAGGTTTTCAGTTGAATTCGTTTTTAGCTCCCCATTGCCTTGTCTGAATTCACAAGATGTGTTGGTAGTATCTAATCAGAACCAAGTGTTTAGAAATGTATATAACGAAGTTGTAAGGCAATACATCCTCTCCATCGGTCGACTGAACAAAATCTCTTGGGAAAAAGTTTATAGCTTTGAATCGGTAGCTATTTATGAAGAAAACGTTATAAAATTCCAGTGACTGGACGCAACCAGCAGAGAATACATTGTGAAAGAATGCTATTTACCTGTTCTGTTTGGTAAGCGATAACTTTGGAATCTGGAATTTCGGAATGCGAGGATGAATAGTTCCTAAATGCAAGCATAAATTTCTTCCCGTTTCCAGGTAACGAAGCTATCACAGACCGAGATGATGACGATTCGTAAAGTGGTAAACTTACAAAACTGCGGAGTAGCCTACGTGTTTGGGAGGCCTGCCATCCGTTTCCGCAGCGCATATTGGTTTACGATTTCTTTGATTACATAATTTAATAAATGTTAATTATGTATTCTTTTAGTGTACCTTACTTAAATAAATAAATTCGTGACGGATTCGAAGCAAATCCCCTGAATTTTTTAAGAGGACCGCATTAAGAAAGCGCGTTGAAGCAGATAGATTTGAGTCGAGGCTTATTTTATGTACTAGAAAATTAAGTTTATTTTTAATGAAATAATTTAAAACTCAGAGTAACTTGTTTAAAACAATTTTCATTGAAATTCCTTATTAAGTACCATAACCTCAAATTTCTTGATATTTTTATTATATGCTAAGGAAATAAGAGGAAAATTGAAAAAATGAATTGCATTGTTAACAATTTTGTTCGCTCATATATCGGGAAATATTAATATCTGTAGACAATGGAGACAGCATTTTGTTCTGAATTTGCATTTTTCACGGATTATAAAAGAAAAAATCAGATATCATATTGCGGTTGGAGCTAGCCTAAAAATTTTTTGTTTTTGTTTGTGAAACTGTTCTGGAGTCAATAAAATACATCTTCTTGTTAAATTTAATAACAAACATTACAATAGCAGCGAACTTACTAAGCTATAACAGGAACGGACTAAAGTGACGAAATTGACAGGGTACCCGTTTTACCATTTTGTCAATGGAATTGTTACGAAAAATCTTTTGTACAACAAACTTTTTCGATGTATTAGTTTCGTCTCTTTTTAATGTATGAGTAGTGCGTACTATCTCTCTAGCAGTAAAGGGAAATTGGGAAATTACCCACATTGGAGACGTTAACAACACTATGGCTCCTCACTAGTAGAAGAAATTAACAATTTAACAGAAACTTCATACTGTCATACCAAGTTTTTATATTACCATTCATATTAAGAAGCTTATGTTAGGTGATACATATATTTCCTTGTAAAAAGCAAAGCTTGTTGAAGGCTTGAAGCAGGTGGTAGTAAAAGTCCTTCATTTACTGGAAGTTTTTTTTTTTTGTTTTTTTTTTTTTTTTTGTTTAAACTCCTTGTCGACGGCTAATGGCATTAGAGGCGGGAGACTGAGGACAAGGAACGGGAAGGAATTTGGCCATGATCTTTTTAAAGGAAGCATCCCGGCATTCGCATGGAGTGATCTGGGGAAACCATGGAAAACCCAAATCTGGATGCCCGGACGGGGATTCGAACGCGCGTCCTCCCGAATGCGAGGCCAGAACGTTAACCGTTCACCCACCACGCTCGGTTTCATTTACTGGAGAGTGTGATGAGAGGATATACCAGAGAAGTTAGGGAGTGGATTACATAATTTTGACCAGACAATTGCTTGAAAGGGTGGTGTAATATGGGAACCACATTTTGGTTACCAAATAAAGACTCTTCGGAAAAAGCAGGTACGTAAATTTTTATAAAACTTGAAGATAAGCAACTTTAATGTTTGAAATGTCAATGCATTAGTATACCTGTACGTAATATAATTTTGGTTTCTAAAATAAAACATCTTAGGTTCAGGGAACGTGAAATCCGAGCTATTTCCATCTAGTTCCTCCTCAGAGTGAAATAATTCTCCTAAATCTTACCAAACGTTCAACTGTAGCTGCAAAAAAAAAAAAAAAAAAAAAAAAAAAAAAAAAAAAAAAAAAAAAAAAAAAAAAAAAAAACCGGATAAGCCAAGTGAAACAAGCACAATTATTCCGCAAATATCATGAAGAGTCTGGATGTGATGCCTACGATGTGATGGTACTCACATCGCTGAAATTTAGTCGTGGGGCATCTGACAAGAACTTTACAGCACCAGAATAGCAAAATCTTTGCGTATCTTTAAATTATATTGTGGAAATCGACAGGAAACCTACAATGAAGAACGGAAACTTTTGAAGTAGTATATTACGTAAAACGGAATATTACAGAAGTATTGTGCAGTGTCTGAAGTTTAAACAGGCTATCCTCCAATGGTTGACCAAATCATGATGCCCGTTTCGGGAGCGTCCATAAACTACGTAGCTCCATTTTGGCCTTCTGTTAATTACATACGAAGATAATTAAATGACGGAAATAAATACTCACATGATGTTGTGTGTTCTGGACCTCATTTTAACTGTGACAAATATATGTGAATGAAAAGCTACATGGTCTTGCTTGGAAACACCCCCCCCCCCATTTTTCCACGTAACCCAATGTAGCTTTCCAGCCAACCGCTCCCCCCACTAGACCGAGACAAGCTCCCTTATCGCAAGCGACTGTGGCTGGATACAGTAGATATTACTTTAATAGGCTGCGTTTTGAAAGGCCATTTTGAAACATACGCTGAGTCCAGTTTCGTTTTCCAGTCCAACATGATTCATTGGATAACGCTAACCAGTGAAAGAGAATGGTTTGAGCATTTCTTTGAAAGCTTCATGTCTTTGAAGTTCTGCTTTTGTGTTCCATAATCTAACATTTTTATCGCACTCTAGGTGCGAATGGCCACGCGTAGGAAGTGTAATTTTGATCTTCCCAAACCCACCAATGTGATTCAGAGTTACATAAAGAATAAAGCAGAAGACGGTCGTAGTTTTTATTGTGCCCACCAGCTGAATCACAATATTGTGACTTCTTCCAAGACATGCGTCATGAAGTGGCCACATCATTCGGAGAATTCTTTGGATAAACATAAAAAAGAGATTTACCAATTGGTGGAACATGGATATTGAATGACTACTTGGCCAGTTGATGTTAACAACAAACGTCGTTGGTTGCTATGTTTGGCAGATACACTTTTTTTTGCAAAGTCTATGCAGACATTCACCTTATTTTATTTTTACTTGTCTCCAATTTTCGTTTTTTTTTTAAGTCGTAAAATACTTGAGCCTTTATCTTATGAAAAATTTTCATTGTTGTCATCATTGAGTCGCCTGCTTATCTCCCCTATGCGCTTGACTTTTCCGGTTCTTTCCCGTTACAACAAATCATTCAATTTTAATATCTCTTGACCTGTCAATTTTTTTTTTCAGTTCCAACCTCTCAGCTGATGCGTTTGATCATTCTGAATCGAACTGTAACTTTAACCCAATTTCGGAAAAAAGTTGACTTGCCTGGTTTTTCCCCCCACTTTCTTCAAGTACAGGAGTTGGATGGCATGCAAAGGAGATCAGCTAGATTTGTTTGTGGAAAATACCGCAGGATCCAGTCAGTAATTGATATGATAAAGAAGCTGGAATGGGATCCATCGAATTACGGGAGGATTGTGAAGAAAGTACTGGAAGTATAAAAGGCATATATATGTTGGTGATAGGGCTTTGAGGGATACTGGTCACCGAGATAGGAGAAGTGCATTTAAATGAAAAGGTGACCATGACCACAAGCTTGCAGATGGCAGTCGATTTCACGCATAAAGAAATGGGAAATTTTTCTGTTGTGGGTAACGGAGTCAGGGATTGGAATAAACTGCCAAGGGGAAGTGAAAAATAATTTACCAAAAATGCAGAAGGAAATAAAGGTTAAAATTCGTAAATGAAGAAAATAGATGGGTGAATGAATGTAATACTGAAAGTACATAAGATAATAACAAAGGAAATAAGAAAGAGGTATCAAGAATGGTAGGGAAGTTGCCACCAGAGCATGTGTTCCCTACAGTTAAATTAAATTAAACTAGACGACCCATGCGAAAATTTCGCTGATAAAATGCAATGAATAGTGGGGTTGAATGCTTGTAATATAATGAAAAGTAGAATCGCACTTTGTATCAAATATTTATTTGTTTAGTGTAACAGGTACGAATAAAAACATATTACTAAACAGTTAGGAAAATTTAACACACGCTCTATGTACGACAAACTGTCACTGACCCAATGAATCGGAACAAAATGCACAAAGCATATCAATATCTCTGTGATATGTACTGCTGTGCGAATAAAATGTTTACACTGGAATTGTATAGCAAATCAAAAATGTTTCCGTAACAGAAAAAATATCCGAAAAACTACTTATTGTATAAAAAAAGTTTATTGACATCTCAGCGATACTGCTGCCGCAATCTGAGGACTTGGCTCTGAACTGTTTGATACATGTGACCACTTTAAGCATCAATTCAAAAAAATTCTTTCTTAATTTATGATTTTACCTAACTCGAGACCTTAAACTCTAATTTCGATTAGGAACCGAAGGAGATAAATGGCTCGTAATAACAATAATAAAAAAAAGAAATATGTTGCAGAAATAATATTGATGCTTTTGCCTTTTAAGGGTCAAAATTAAATTAAAAAAAACTGTTATAAAATATGGTGTGACCAAAGCGGACACATTGGCCTTTAAAATGATATCTCATTTACCGATTTCGGATAGGCATTAAGAGAGGTAAAAAGATTTTTAGAATTGATGATATTTTTGCACCTTAAGGGTTGAATTCAAAGAAAGTTCTTTCTTAAAATATGATCTGTCCACAGCGGATACTATAATATTTTAAACGATACCCCGTTTATTGATTTCGGCTAGATATCAATGGAGATAAATGGCTAGTGACGGAAAAATGCGTTGTGGAAATATTAATATTTTAGCCCTTTAAGGGTCGAATTTTGAAAAATTCATGTCTTAAAATATGGTGTAACCAACCGAAGACCTTACGAATACCTCAGTCTTTAAAATTATACCTCGTTTATCAATTTTGTATAATTATCAAGGGTGATAAATGACTCGAGACACAAAAACGCATTTTAAAAATCCTGATATTTTCATCCTTTAAGAGTTAAATTCAGAAAATTCTATTCTTAAAACATGATGTGACCACAGTGGAGGAGACCTTAATCTTTAGAATGATACCTCATTTATCTATCTCGATTATATATTAATGGAGATAAATGGATCGAGACACAAATATGCGTTGAAAAAACATTAATACTTGTTCCCTTTAAGGGTTCAATTATTAAAAAAAATTCTTTCTTATTATATGATGTCACAAAGTTGAAACATTACTCCTCATAATCCTACTTCATTTATCGATTTTGGTTTGATATCCATGGAGATAAATGGCTCCAGACACAAAAAAAGGATTTTATAAATATTGACATTTTTGCCCTTTAAGGGTCGAATTACGAAAAATTGCTTTCTTAAAATATAATGTTACCACGGCGAAGACCTTAGTCTTTAATATGATACCTCATTGATCTATATCGGTTAGATATCAAAGGAGAGAAATGGCCCGTGACGCAAAAAACGCGTTGCATAAAAATTTATACTTTTTCCCTTTAAGGGTTGAATTCCAAAAAACTTCTTTCTTAAAATATGATGTCACCAAAGCTGAGAAATTACTCCTCACAATCGTATTTGATTTATCGATTTTGGTTCAATATCCAGTGACATAAATAGCTCGAGGCACAAAAAACGGATTTTAGAAAATTTGACATTTTTGTCCTTTAAGGATCGAATTACGAAAAATTGCTTTCTTAAAATATAATGCTACCACAGCGGAGACCTTAGTCTTTAATATGATACCTCATTTATCAGTATTGGTTAGATATGAAGTGAAATAAATGCCTCGTGACAGAAAAACGCATTGCAAAAATATTGATACTTTTCCCTTTAAGGGTCGTATTCCGAAATTTTTTTGTCTTAGTATATGACGTCACTAAAGCGAAGATCATGATCTTTAAAATGATGCTTCATTAAACGATTTCAGATAGGTATCCAGGGAGATAAATTACTCTCAACACAGAAAACAGCGTTTTAAACATATTGACATTTTTGCCCTTTATGGGTCGAATTCCGAAAACTTTCTTTCTTAAAATAGGATGTGACCAAAGTGGAGACCATAAGCATTAAAATGACACCTCATTCATTGGTTTCGGTTAAGTATGAAGATACAGGCTTGTGACAAAAAAAATCTTATAGTAGTAATATATATGATGATTCATCATTCTACGCGGGAGGCTGCGAATACACCGTCTTAAGGCAGAGTGGTATTGATTAAAAGATCCGAGTTAAGAAAATTATTAAACTCATAAAGAACTTCGTAAAATATTGATTTAAGAAATACAGAAGAAAGAAAATTCAAACATTCCAATTGTGGTGTCGTGCAAGGATGCTGAAAACGAAATGAATATATGAAGTACGAAATGAAAATATCCTGGAAATGATGGGCGAGGGAAGAAATCTGTGGAAGGGCCTTCCAGAAAGTGGAGGCAGGATTGTAGATGTTTGCGGGTTTGGATCATTTGGAAGTAGAGAGAGCAGTCATAGGTAATAACAGCAGAAAAAGACAAGAATTTGAATATATGAAGCAGGTAACTGGCTACGTTGTGAAGAAGAGATAGAACAAGGATCAGGGACTTTAATATGATACCTCATTTACCTGTATCGATTAGATATGAAGTGAATTAAATGGCTCATGATATTTATACCCTGAAGATTCTCTTCATACACTTGTAATTTTAAGCGCAAAGTTTTATGATTTTTATATATCGTGTTAATCGTATTAATCGGTATGTCATACGTTAGACTTACTTAATAACGTAATATCTTTGCAGAAATATTTGAAATCATAAATTCTTCTGACACAGCAAGAAACAAATTAAGATGGAGAATATTCTTTGGCGTCCATAGTTATGGTATTAGTTGTGATAAAGCCTCAATCGGATTTTTTCCAAAAGTAATTGTATTTGGAATTTTAACTGGAGTGCCTTCCCAATATGTGAGTGAATCCAAGTGCTATTATTTGTGTGGATGACTATTGTGGGTATTCAGTGCAGTTTGCATTTTAAACGAATGAAAGATGAAAGAATAGAGAAATCTGTCTTTCTCTAGTACGCAGCAATCTCCAGACTCAATCTAAAAAACGTTTTTTAAATGCTTCTACCCGTTTCGAACCACTCTGACACACTAACTTCAAGTTTGAAGCCGATAGAGCAAAACATAATTACTGTGAAATTAACATATCTACTCGTATTAGGATAGCATATCAAAAAATATCAAAAAAATCTATTTTCTCATATGACTGAAGTTCTCTAGCAACTATTGCCTGAGTAAATTAGATCTACGTAATGGAAGAATTTTTGTTGACACTTCCATGTCAGATAATTAAAATATTCATATCATGACAATTAGTTTCGTCTACGGTGAAAAAACAGATTATACGAATGGTGTAACAGAAAACTTTATGGGAATTACAGATTTGAGGTTTACTGACACTTAATCAGATTTTTATGCATAATTAAAAGAACAAGAAAAGCGGAAATAGGAACGAGTGTTGTTTATAGAGTGGCCACTGTTTGCGCCTATCTCTACGATCAGCGAGTTTCCCGGATGTCCACTGCTACCTGCAATCAGCACAACCTTCCGGCTTTGGAGTTTTAAATACAGGTGTACCGGTATAATAACATATGTGTCGGTGAAATTTCTAGAATGGCAGTGTTATTCAATTCCCTCATTCGCCAACAAAAGAAACTGGCGCCTCCAGCCAGAGAATATATGGCGGAACAGCTCGAGAAACTAATAATGTTCCTCAGTTGCGTTAATAAGTTTAATACTTATTGAAATGGGAGATACAGGTGGGTTAGGTAGGCTGTAAAGGGCCATTGAGACCTTACACAAACCCCACATCTGCGCTTCACCTTGGGAAGAGTGGGGGATGAAACATTTTTAGAAGTACTGAATTACTCTCCAATGCAACTGCTTTTGCGTTCATACTGGATCCCACTTCGTAAAAATCCAAAGATGATGAAACAGTGATATGTAGTTTAATAATAATAATAATAATTGATAAAATTGTGATGGAGCACCCACTCCGGTGGCAATCTCCCTAAAACCCCTCCTTTTCTCCTTCCAACCTACTTTTTCCCTCTACTAATTTTTACTTTAAAATCTTTCACTGTTTCCGGTAAGTTATTCATCACTTCTCTTGGCAATTTTTTCCAGTCCCTCACTCCCTTTCCCACGAAAGAAAATTTTCCTACACCCTTATGCATGAAATCAAGTGCCAGCTTGTGGTCATGGTCAACCTTACCCTTCCAAGCACCTCTCTTAATTTTCCCACCAATATCTTTCCATGTTTCATCACCATTATAGGTTTTGTATACTCCCATGATTCTCTTCACCCTCCTTCTATCCTCCAATGAATCCCACTCCAGCTCCTTTATCATATTAGTTACTAATTGTGTTCTGCGATAATTTCCAAAGACAAACCTGGTAGCTTCAGATATATCACCTCACCTAACTCTAAATACAAATTTTACCGCTCAACAGCCGAAGAAGCAAAGAACTTACTCTGCCGAGTTGGCACCTTGATGTTTTGTGCAGAAGAAGGTATGACGCCACTATTATGACTTTGTTTCGCAGTATCTGGGAATTCCATGCGA
The DNA here is from genome assembly GCA_031002005.1 of Vandiemenella viatica. NCBI lineage: Eukaryota > Metazoa > Arthropoda > Insecta > Orthoptera > Morabidae > Vandiemenella > Vandiemenella viatica. The sequence goes on along the minus strand of CM061914.1, from coordinate 16,746,533 downwards.
TACAGAGAAGGTGCGACGCTCCTTATGGACTCACTTCACAAATCTCGTCAAGATCTCGCAATTCTGTGAATTGTTTGCATATGACATAGTGGTATATAATAAGGAGCTAGAGGGAATGCAAAGGATTAGATTTGATTGTGGAAATTACTTCAAGATACAATTGGTAACTGATATGATTAAGGAGCTGGATTGAGAGTCATTGGCCATATTTTACAGCCCTATGCAATTGATGCCTCTTTTACCATTACAGTTTCGCTGGTTTGGTTTTCTTGGGCAGAGAACCCTTGTAGAGTAATCACAGTTATCAACTTTTATTCGCAATTATTTAGTATATATAGGTATTAAAGTACAATATCTGTGCCGGGAAGCTAATAATTATAGATAAAACGGATAGCTGTTTTCCCGATACCGGTTACCCGGCCATGCTAACAGCCGGGTTTCGGCAGCCGAATATCCCGTCGTGACGGGCTCGCGAAGTGAGACACGGAGCTTCGGGTGAATTCGGGCTTCATCGTTCAGGAGTAAAGTGAATGAAAGACATGTTGGTTTAGTGACTTTACTATTTGACTTGTTGCGAATTGTATGTTTTACGCGTCGGCTGGATGGTATTTAAAGTTAGGAAAAATAAATATTTCATCAGTAAAAAAAAGATCACCTATTCGGGAATATGTGTGTATAATTAGTGACAGTAAGTCTGCCTGTTATTTATTATCCCAAGTTCAAATTTCTCTTGGCGGTGAGGAAAAGAAAGCAAGTGTTTACCAAAAATTTAGATTTAGCTTGTCTTTTATCTTTTGTTTTGATGTAATCGTTATGAATTTATAACAAACTGTTCCACAAGATGTTTCCCTGTTAGTTATGATGATTTACGGTAGGCAGATACGTAGAAAAAACCCATCGAAAATGTCTTCAACAAACCCGTGTGATAAACCATTTATTGTAGGTATGAAAAGTGATTCTAAAATCTTTATCAACGTTTTTCCTGTACTTTTACATTTTTATTTTTTCTGGACGGACGTCCGGCTCACTCAAGAAAATATGTAGATAACAATAATATCATATTTGCACAAAACTTTCGATTTTGAATTTCTTTTCGTGAAGCAAACTTTGATGCGGAGTATGAATGAGTTCCTTTTTTCCCCGTTTTTATTCTACAAGGTACTTCTGCAATTACAAACCATTTGGAAGTGAAACATCCAGTAAAATTCCATGAAATGAGGAAAGCTACATCCTTTGTCGTACCATCCCCGGGAACTTCGTGTTAGGTAAAGAAAATCAATTGACTATATCAGAATCGCTTGATAAGAAAATTCTTTGGGATTTAAACGATGCCAAGGCCAAAAATATCATTAAATTATTACAGAAATGGTTGCACGAGAGAACGAACCGTTGTCCATCGTAGAAAGAACCGGATTTTCCAGTCTTCTAGAACAACATTCACCTCGCTATAACTTACCGAATCGTACGTACCTGGCATTTACAACAGAATTTATGAGATAATAAAATAAACATTTCAGGTGCTCTCGCTGTTTCTGTGACTTCTGACGTATGGATATGTTTACACGAGTTTCGCAGCTGGTTCGTCATCTTCTGAATTCAAACTAGAACATTGAGTCTTGCTATGGAGCATTTTCCCTGGTTCTCACACTAGAGAAAATATAGCAAGGGAGCTTACTAGTACCGCCAATCGTCGGTCTAGTGACCAGAACAAAATACATTTACTCGTTCACGACAGTGGCGCCAACATGATACAGGGTGTATGTGTGGCTAAGTATGTTTCTGATAGATGCTTCAGAGAAAGTAACTGAATCATTGAATATCCAGCCCGAAGTGGCAGGAGTGATAAACGTTTCGTTACGAACTTTAATTATTCGGACTTGGCTCAAGAAAAATTGCTGGTGATTCAGAAAAAATAATATACCAGACCGCCAGCTGGTACAAGATATCAGCACGAGATGGAGTGGCTGTAGGAGAAAAAAAGAGCTCTCTGTGTGTGGCTGATCACGGAACACACACTAATTTGACGCCTCATCAGTGGTGGTTGATGGAGAAGTCGGTTAAGCTTTTGTAGCCCGTTGAAGAAATAACAAAAATAACAAGTTCTGGTCTCTCCTGAAATTCCAATGTAATATCACAAATTTCTGCACTAAAAAAAAAAAAAATATTTAGATAAGGATGAAAAATCACAAAGAACTAACCACACATGAGTGTCTTTGAAAGCTGAATTATAAAGTTGTTTCTGCTCCTTAAGTGAAGATTCAAAATTATTGATTGCACCGTCCTAGATACAATATTAAAGACAAATTATTTTGGTTTGCTGAAGCTGAACTTGATCACGGACTATTCTATTGGAATCTATGAAAATGTTTTGCGAAGAATCTTCCACCAGTAGAAGGGACTAGACAGAATCAGCTGTGACTCGCCAAGCTCTCGACACTTTTTGGGACTGTTTTATCGATCAAGAAAAAAACGTGATTGCAAACGAATCGATCTGAAGCTCAACTCATGGAAATTTTTGGTGGTCAGCTAATGCGATACAGTATCCGAATTTCAGCAAAATTTGCTAGCATTTATATTTCAGCGCCTTGCAGTTGCATATACAGTTTTTTTTTTTTTTTTAACTTAGCTTTGTTTACGAATACAAGCAAAACCGTTATTACCTCTCAATATAGAGAAATTAGTGTTCATTCAGTACGAGTACTTACTTTTTCTGTTAAAAACAATAATTAAAAGTATTATGATTTAAAGATATATTGTTTTTATTTGTGTTTAGACTTATTATATAATTAACATATGTGAATTTAAAGAAGATTTTCACAATTTATTGAGAATCCGGTATCCGGTGGATATCCACCGGATTTTTACCTTCTATGCGGTATCCGGCCGGATACCGAATAATTGCCGGATATCCGTTTCATCTCTAGTGATAATCCACTTGTTGTAGCGCAGTTAGGCCTCAATAACAACGACTAAATATTTAATTATGGGTCTGGTTGAGTCGATGACGCACGTAATGTCCCTACGAGGTTGAAGGGAGACATGTTGCGCATCTGTAACCGCTGGGAAACAAAGTATTAGATTACTAGTTTCAGCTCCCATCAGAAGTGACGGTTATCATCTGTGTTGATGGTAGGATTTGTTCCGGATTAGCTTGGCGGGAAAAATCAATAACGATCTTTTTGCCAATGTTTTGGGGGATAAGAATAAACTCTTATTTTATTCTCGCGGTATTTGGTTAGAATCTTCTTAAATAACTGCATTTGACTTTAAATAAAGCAAATATTATTGTTTTAAAAACTTCTAATTATAATTTTAAAAACTATTATTTATTTGATTGTTATATTTTGCAGTTACATACGTTTGGTGTAAACTTTATCCGAGATTTTACTGAACTTCCCTTCCCTTATCTTCTGTTAAAAAGATTCGTAGTTTATGTTGTGAACCGCGTCTGGTAACTGCTTCAGAGAATGCCCTTCTCCTTACGTTAATTTCTGTATCTGATAGTCGTAAATAAATAAAAAGCAACTGTAAATTTAAATGAATCTCACATGGAATTTTTTTAATCGCTGCCTCGCATTATAATTTTTTAAGTGAAAACTTCTATAGTCGTGCTACGCGATGTCTGGGGGGGGGGGAATCTATGAGTTCACAAGAAGCCACCTGTTGCGAGTTAGATCGCGGCTGTCGCCACCACCTGTTGCGCGTGACGTTTTTCGCAAAATCTTTATTCAAACACAGAGTTTTTATCGGAATTTTGTAGACATATACTTTAAAAGAAATAGAAAACACTATTGAGGTATGATTTAAAGAAACCTAAACCCTCTCCTCCTTTCCTCCTTACCTTAATTTCTGTCACCATTGTTCATACAAACCCACAGTTTTTAGAAGTTGTATTTGATTATATGAGCTACACCGGGACTTTCCTTGCTGGGTCCCTGAAGAAAGGAATTAGTCTTCCTGCCTCTGACACAACAGCTTGCTACATCTCCTTCGGGAAGATTCAACAAACCGTTGGGTTGTGATTTAAGTTAGATTTTTAGTTTTTGAAGTTAAAACTTCTATTTTTGAGTGGGTAAAATCTTTTGAGTTCGCATCACCGACTTGATAATGTTAATAGTATATCTGTAGCGGTGTGATGGTTCAGTGGTTAAGGTGTCTGACTGGCGAACGAAAGGTCCCAGGCTCAAATCTCTGTCTTGTAGGGGTTCTTCATAGACCATTCACGCGACCTTCACCTCTGGCATAGCTTCCTGTGCAGTGTGAAGTACGCCAGAATACTTCCTTGGTTTGGATTCCACGTTAAACTGTAGGTCCTCTATACCTGGTAGGACTACCGGGTTAGGTTAAGGCGGCTAACACAGGGGTGAATTGCGCAGTCACTAGAATCGCAGTCACTAGTTCATTACAACACCGCGGAATTGTTTGTTATCATTTAGCTGTAAGTATGACGTGTTGTGCGTATGATATTAATAGTTTTAACATCTGTCGGCAGTCCCCAATTACTGCCATGTTTTTATTTATCTCTGTCATCGTATTTTGGTCCATTTGAGTCCACAACAGACAATTGCCTTCTACCTGGCATCGCATTTAAACTTCATTTTAACAATGTAAGTTGTAAGGAACAAGGCTGATACCGGGCTGTAGTATCGCCTTAGCGCCTCAACTAACAATTTATGTGGATGGAAAGTTCTGTGCAATCTCCACAAAGTAATTTAAATTTGACCATGTAGCCGAATAGAAACTCAACTTAAATGCTTGAAGGTCGCCCCTAGATCTGTTTGTAAACCACAAATCTAGAAAAGGTTCCAAAATAACTACTAAATCACAAGAGTTCACTATCAGAAAAATTTAAAGTTTTATTTCAAAGTCACATTTACTAAAATGCATTTCACAGTTGAGTAGGCAAATCTAACACTCGTTTCAAAATATTGCAGATTGTGGAGAGAAATTTCACCGACCGCACCCCTTTTGTAAATTTAAAAGTTCATGTTAACCGTTATCCTCGCAGGATATCACACCAAAGTCCCAACATGGCCGACTCGGTAGCTTCACCTTCAACTGATTTCCTACCCGCTCCTATACCAGACTTGCGCAGATTCACTCACATAATGCTCCCAGGGTACAGAAAGACAAAATCAAACGAAAGGACCCGGTCACATGTAAGCACGAGTTTATATAGCAAGTGGCCAAACCAATGACGTCACAGTCGTATCACAACTTTTTGCTTCCGCGAGATCAAAAGTGTGTGTAATTTATTTGACGATCCAGATTATTAAAAATGTTTAAACTTCGACAGTATCTGGACTTATCTACTAGAAGTCCAACGGCAGTTTAGTGGGAAATTTAGAGTAATTAATTTTAAAGTTTCATTTAATTTCCACGTGGTGATATAAATCTCCGAAGTAGGGGATTAACCCAAACGTTTGAATTTTTACAGCGACAGTCAACGACAATCTATCTTCAAAAACTTAATTACCAAATGCTAAAACTTTTTACTAAAAACATTATATATTCAGGATCGTCTTAATTAGGGCTGTCTACTGATATAAATTTCAAATTAATATTCCTTTTAATTAAAAAGTTCATTATTTTCTCTTAATTAAAATCGCTAATTAAACATTGCCAAATTATTTACTTTTACTGCCAAAATATCCGGAACAATGTTGACTATAGCTGGTGATAAAAGTTCAGCTGCCACTTTACTCGATTTAAAGATGTTACAAATCTTAGAAATTTACTTTTCTGATCGCGTGTTTCAAAACATGAACAAACCAGAATATCTCTTAAAATAAACATTTCTCGATAGGATAAATGATTTTTATGGCGAATTGTAACTTAGAAACGATTACAGGGAAACCCCTTCAAGTTGACAATTACTCTTCTCGAAATTTCTACAACATAAGCAGCTTTACAATCGATCTATAGAACATTTTACTACTAGGGAAACTAGAATTTGCCAAAATTCTAAGGTGCTTACAAAGTGCAAAAAAATCAAAATTCAATAATTTATTTGAAATCACACTTTATTTTAACAGTATGAGCGCAAATAAAATCGACGAACTTTTTCATTTGATATTTCCTGGTTAGCCAAGCAACGCCAGAGTAGCTAACGTCGGGTATCATCGGACTCTCCGAACGTTTCCGAGTTATCGAGTTGACGTCCAGCCTCCAGGTTCAACGAATTTCATTAAAGTAAATGGTAAAGTTGGCTCCACTGTGCAAGATCTCAAAACGAAGTTGAGATTATCAAAATCGAAGTTTGGTATGATTACGCTACTTTCTCTCTGCTCCTGAGTAAAAACACTCTTTGGTTGTGGATATGCGTTACGCTAATGCGGGCAGCGGGGCGCTCTGCCGGGTGTCAATCCCACCGCAGTCACCATCAGCGCCGCCGACGAACGACTTCACCTGCGAGGCTGAGTCTGTTCACAGCAGCTGAGAGTATAATGCTGTATTTCAGTACATATTTGGGCCATCTATACTTATAAACCACAAGTTTTAGGTTATCTGTCACGCCATAACGTCACACTACGACGTCGCGCTGTGACGTCACGCTTATATCGTTATAGGTAATGCACAATATTTAATAAATAATAACACTTGTAAGCATCCGCCAATAAATTAATTGTCAAAACACTGCGTTTAAATTGACATGTCAATCATTACAGGCTTATGTTTGTGTAACATTCGTTTGATATATAGAAGTATTCCTTAAAAAACTTTGTCCATAGATAAAGCTTTAATTTTCGGACATCAATTTTACCGAAAGTTTTGATTAGATTGTTATTTATCATGGGTCAGAATTATAACTGGCATTTGACGTTTCAGCAGAGCGCATGAATAATTTAGTTTTTTTAAACATAATTTAAAACTGTGTCCTATCATTAAAATTATAAATTCGTTTGAACTCTAATAGTTGCAAACTGATCGTGATCTGTGCAGCCTAGACTACAATTAAAACAAATATTACATGGCATAATGTAAGTTTATAAGATTTATTTTAATTTCCTTTGCTTTCACTGGGCAATATTAATGAGGCTATTATTTCAGCAAAATGTAACTGCACCAGCCATTCAAACGTTATAAAATCTGTCTGAATCACGGATAACAAAAAAGATAGTGTAAGAACCCATGAAGATTTTTGAACAAATTTATATCGCGATGCTTTATAGCATACATGGGCAACCCCCGGCCCCCGGGCCGGATCCGGCCCTCCACCAGCTTCAATCCGGCCCGCGAGAGATTCAGAAATTTCAGATAAGCTTCAAACTCAAATCTCTCATTAATATTCATTTGATTTTTCTCTCTGTTTTTGTTAATTTGCTTTCTGTATGTTTGATTATGCTATTGTAATTCTAATAAATAAAAAAAAAATGTGTGAATTTCTATCGCCTTTTTATTCACTACTACCTACTTATTTCTTACCTACGGCCCGCGGCCTGATTAAGTCCCGAAATTACGCCCTCAGCTAAGCAAAGGTTGCCCATACCTGCTTTATAGCCACCAAAATGCGATACAATACAAGTATTAATATGCGTGAGATTGAAGTACTGTTTTTCTGGCGGCAAGTTTAGAGTAGTTTGTGGGTAGGTTGAAGTGCTACCAGGACCGGGATGACAACTGAAAGTTTTTGGTACAGCTCTAGGCACGAGAAATTGCATTGAACTTTATTTCGTAACACTTCCATTTAGTTAAGCAACTGCAAATAAATGAATTGCCAGAACACTAAAAGAAATGTATATATTTGGTTTAAATCGGCATATTAATTATTATTTGCTACATTTACTGAAATCATTACTTGATTTAAATGAAATCAGTTTCAAATTTAACGCTATCTATGCGCCCTGTACCACAATTGAACTAATATTACATGGCATAACGTAAGTAGCTAAGATTTATTTTTAGTATCTTTCGTTTTCACTGACTTCATATTACTGGGGTCATTATTTCAGCCACACGTAAGCTGTGTCAGCCATTAAAACATTGATTTGCATCACGGATTACAAAAAATAAAGATGTAAGAACCTGTGAAGATTTTGAATCAAGTTTACATCGCGATACGTGAATGTATTAATTCACGTGTGATTGCAGCTTATATTTTCTAGAAACGATATTAGCGGAGTTTGTGGTTAGGCTGAAATTCAACCCGGACTAAGATTAAACTGTTTTGCCACAGTACAAAGGACGAGTAATTACATTGAACTATATTTTATAACATTTCTCTTTAGTTATGCAACTAAAAAAAAAAATGAAATGCCAGAACATTCCATTCAACCAGTCATTTTTGACGGGCTTTGAGGTTAGTCTATTAATATAACAAACAAGCTGTCATGTATGACGTCACCTGTCAGGCTATGACGTCACGCAATGACGTCACTCTTTGAGTTATTATTCTTGGTACTTGACGTTATTTAATAACATTTCCAAGCAACCGCGAAAATATTAACTGACAGAACACTGAAATAAAAGTATTTATTGCGTTAAAATTGACATATCAATCATTAGATGCTTATATTTTCGTAATATTCTTTGATATATAGTATTCCTTAAATTCTTTGATTAGATATGTAAGATAAAAGCTTTGTGTTTCGAGCATCAATGTAGCGAATGTTTTGGTTAGATTGTTATTTAGCATGGGTCAGAATTAAAACTGGCATTTGACGTTACGGCAGAGGGCATGAATAATTTAGTTTTTTTGGTCCATTTATTGAAATTATTAATTCGTTTGAACGGAAATAGTTGCACACTGATCCCGATCTGTGCATCCTACACTACACTTGAAACAAATACTACGTGGAATATTGTAAGTTTATAAGATTTATTTTAATTTCCTTTGCTTCCACTGTGTAATATTACTGAGCCTATTATTTCAGCAACTGTGTCAGCCATTCAAACGTTTTAATATCGGTCTGAATCGCGGATAACAATAAAGAAATGTGTAAAAACCCTTGTAGATTTTTTATCAAATTTATATCGCGATGCATTATTGCCATTAAAACGCGATACTGTTCATGTATTAATATGAATAATATAGAAGTATTGTTCTCCTGGCGGCAAGTTTATCGTAGTATGTGGTTAGGTTGAAATGCAACCTGAACCCAGATGGAGAAACTGAAACCTTTTGACCGAGCGTGGTGGTGTAACGGCTAACGTTCTGGCCTCGCATTCGGGAGGACGGCGGTTCGAATCCCCGTCCGGACATCCAGATTTGGGTTTTCCATGGTTTCCCCAAATCACTCCAGGTGAATGCCGGGATGCTTCCTTCAAAAGGCCATGGCCGAATTCCTTCCCATTCCTTGCCCCCCATCCTTTCCCGTCTCCAAAGACCTCGTAGTTATAGGAGACGTAAAACAGTTAAAAAAAGAAAAAAATGAAACCTTTTGCTACAGCGCAAGACACGAGGAATTACACTGAATTTTATTTTATAACAATTCCATTTAGTTAAGCAATTGCTAAGACATGAATTGTCAGAACACTGAAAGAAAAGTAGGCTATGAATTCGTTTAAATTGATGTATTAATTATCAGGGTTTTTTTTAACTAAAATCATTACATGGTTCGAATGAAAGAAGTTCCAAATTTATCGTGGTATATGTTCCCTAAATCAGAATTAAATATTACGTGGCATTGCTTAAGTTGTTAAGATTTATTTTTAGCATCCTTTGTTTTCACTGGGGTCATTATTTCAGCCGATGTAAGCTGTCTCAGCCGTTAAAACATCAATCTTCATCACAGGTAATAAGAAAAATGTTTCAGAACCTGTGAAGATTTGGTATCAAGTTTATTTCGCGATGCATGATGACCCTGATATGAGATAAAGGGAATATATTAATTCGCGCGTGATTAAGCTTTGGTTTTCTAGTGGCAATATTAGCAGAGATTGTGGTTAGGCTGAAATGCATCGTGGACCTAGTTGACAACTGAAGCTTTTTGCTACAGCACAAGGGACGATAAATTACAATGAGGTTTATTTTATAACAATTCTATTTAGTTAAGCAACTGCAGAGAAATAAATTACCATAACACTCAGTTAAAACCATCATTTTCGACGGGCTTTGGGACTAGTATCATATAATAGGTAATATAACAAATGAGCAGGGACGCGGTTGGTTAAATGGAATCTGATTTATTATCGTTACTAACATTAAAAGTTAAAACACAGTAACTTTTTTTTAAATTGTATTTTAACTGCAAGCTGTAGGAGTACAGGAGTTCACTCCATAAGTAGAGAGCTGTTAATGAGATAAGTATTATCTGTATAATTTCCTTATACGAGCCTTCTCAGATTAAATTACTTCTCCATTAAGTATGATCTATAGCTGATGAAAATATAAAGGAGACTCTCTGTTATTATTATGAGGCAGACGGATGTAACAGACATTAAGTTACGAGAATAAACAATGTTACTTATCGCTAAAAGCAATTATAGTTCGACACCAATAGTAATCTACTGACTTATTAATACAGAGCACACATAATTCAATATATGCGTTATGTGTTTTCTTGCAGGTTCGTAAATCTAATTGTAGGTTTTGGTGAATCTTGATAACTTCGACTGCCACTCGATTACCGAATAAATGATGGGCAGTAAAATTAATTTAAAGGCTAACTAATAAAAATCAATAGACATGTATAAAGATAATTATAATATTTCTCAGAACAATTAAACCTTACAAAATATAAGTAACAAAATAATTTAAGAAACGTGTTACTCACTACAACAAATTTCATTTATTTTAATTATAAGTTGAAAATTTTATCATAAAAATGAGCTCTGGGAAGCATGATATTTAAAATGACTGTACTCCTGTTGAGGATCATCCAAGACTATTGAATCAGCCGCAGTTGATTCTGATGGGCGATTTAGAGACCTGGTTAATGGCAACCCCCCAGGACAGGAACAATACATCGGGAGACTAGCCAATACTGTCCGTTTAAACTCGTATATGGGACCGTTATCGAAATATTTTATTATATGCTGGCACTATATTCTACCCTCAAAGCGGAAAGGTGATTCATCTGGTAGCAGATACATTTGAAGTAATATGGCTAGAGTCTATACATTTAAGGTCATCACTCACTCTCCCGAAAGAATTTAGTATTTACTTCAATACCTACAGGGAAGCTACTGCAGTTGGGAGAAAACTGAAATCTATAAAATTCCGGACAGCAGTCAATATTTTAAACTGAGACAGAAAATTGGAGTCATACCTGTGCTATTCAGCTGAAATATCTTCACAAATCATTACTTTCTTTCATGTCAAACAAAGCTTAGACTTTTTTTTTTTTTTTTTTTTTTAAATACCAAAAAGTGATACAACTTTATTTGTAATCACAGAAAAACATGCTGAAATAATTTTGACGCGTTTAAATGTCTCTGACAGAGATTTGATTCAATTGTTTATGTATGTATGGAAAATTAGTCACATGCAGTTAGCAGACACTGCATTTGACGTTATATGCTACGGTTAATAGTAGGTCTGACTCATCACTTGTATTGCTAGATTAAAATTCAATCATGGCTGTTTCAAGCAACACCTTTACAGATTACACATTATAGACTCTCCCAACTGTCCTTGTGGGGAAATTGTAGATATAAACCACCTCCTATTTGGCTGCCGATTGAAGAAGTTGGAAATTGACCATTTCTTAGATACCCTCATGAAAGTAGGTATTCCGTTTCCCACTTGTGCTTCCTCACTCCTTGCATCTGATGATTATACGGGTTATAAGATTTTGTATCTGTATATAGAAAATATGGGTATCACAATTTAAATCAATTGTAAATAACATGCACTTAATGGTATGATATTATTATTGATAAATGACTGGTGGTATTCGGTAATACAAAAATGTTTAATGCACGATCTACCATTGTTATATTAAGGATGTTATCCTGTAAATGGAAATGGCTAATTGCATTTAATTTTTATTGTCCTATTATAGATCTTATCCTATCAAATGAAAACGGCTAAATGTATGATATCATTATTGTTATATTATTGATGTACTTGCGTAAAACGAAAATGGTAATTGCATGTAATTATTATTGGTATTCTATGATGTTATGCTGTATAATGAAAAGAACCAATTGCATGATGTTATTATTGTAGATGTTAAACAGTAAAACGAAGGTGGCTGTATGGGTACAAACCCAAATGCCAACAAAATAAATAAATAAATAAATCTGTGAGGCTTACTGTTCCACAAAGGAGTTCATTAATCGCCCATAACAGTTCATAAGATCTCTAGTACTAAAATTTTATAAAATTAATACATAGGAGATTGGAATTAGGTTATGTTTCCTCCTCTAACACCACCTTAAAAAAAAACCGGATATTGGGCATGGGGGCGCACTGCTCAGTGTTTACATTATACCTTTGCTGATCTCCTAGTTCACGCAGACGTGAGATTGTCCACTTGCATGTGGTACAGGTGCAGAACCCTGTCGTCGATGGCGACGTAGCAGTGGCGGAAGAAGAGTCACACGTGGATGAACCAGTATGTGATAGTGATAACGTCGAATTTATAGACGAAACAGATGAAGAAATATCTAATGATTATGACGATCAAGATTAAGATTAAGAACCATCCAGTGGCGAAGTTTATGTACCACCAACATTTGATGCGGTATATCTCAGCGATAAAACTGGTAACATTTGAAAATAATGTGAATGTTCAATAGGACACTGCTGTTGAATTACAACTCATGTCATTCTCTTTGTTTGCTGTATGCTCATTTTGGTCCTTTGTTTGCTGTAGATGTGTACACCTCGTGTTACAACTAGGGTTGTTGGTCCTAGAGAGGAATCTGAACCACGGAGCGTGTTCGCGTAGCTCACGTGATCAAACACAACCATCAAATTTCCTACCACTGAGCTACAAGACCGTTCCTTCCTCTGTTTTGTTATTCCTTGATTAGGCACCTCTGCTCAGATGCAATTATTAGGTTGTCTTAAAATATAAATTTCCTTTTAACATACTATTTACAGCACCTTTGCTTAGTTTTACAAAATTTTGATAGCAACAAACGACATATTTTCCTTAACTCAGTTTACTACAGCTTTTGTGTTAGAATTAATAGTAATGAGTACATATCCACCGTGACAACCTATAAAATGTAAAATGTTGACATAAGGAAATAAGTTAATTTGCAAGTGGTATTGAAGAACAAAGATGCAAACAACTATTATGAAAAAATGTAACACCATAGTTTTGTACGGCGATTACACTGTACTCTAAAATAATAATATTATTATTATTTTTTTAGCTTAACGTCTCTCTACAGTGAGGTCTTTAGAGACGGGAAAGGATGGGGGGCTAGGAATAGGAAGGAATTCGGCCATGGCCTTTTGAAGGAAGCATCCCGGCATTTGTCTGGAGTGATTTGGGAAACCATGAAAAACCCAAATCTGGATGCCCGGATGGGGATTCGAACCGGCGCCCTCCCGAATGCGAGGCCAGAACGCTAACCGTTACACCACCATTCTCGGTAGTCTCTAAAATAACATGTTGCATATTCCTATCCCATTATTGTAATGTATAGTACATATTAACATATCACAATGAGAAAATTTGTTTCAAATCCTACGTTGCTGATGTTTCTGGGGTGTGGTTGTGTTTTATCCAGACTCCGCTTCGCCCCGACACCTCATATCGCAACTTCAGGAATTTTTATATGGAGGTTCTTTTGGACTTCTTGAAGCAGCAGATTGCTAATTACTAACCCGTGCACATGACAAATAATTATTATTAAAGCAAGAACTGTAGCAGATCTGATTTTTTCTTGTATAATATTATTATTATTACTATTATTTTGTAACATATGTAATTTTTGAATTAATGAGCTGAATCCTGGAGATAGCCAGCCTTGACGTATTTTTTCTTTTTTAATATTTTTTTTATAAATTTTATGTATAGTTTTACGTCTTGTCGATGTTGAGGTCATTAGAGGGGGGACGGGATTGGGGACAATGAACGCGAAGAAATTCGGCCACTGCCTTTTTTTTTCTTTTTTTTAAGGTAGCATCCCGGCATTCACCGGGAGTGATTTGGGCAGACCATGGCAAACCAAAATCTGGATGCCTGGACGGGGGTCCGAACCTGCATCCGCCCAAACTGACGTATCGCCACGCCCTCCAGTGTTAAAACCACTCATAACTTGTTTAATTAGTCTGCAGATTTCAGATGACATATAGTATGATCGGGAGGATGTGGCTCTAAATGAACAGACTACACATCAATGTGACATCGTGATATCATGATTTTTGCTGGTCGCTTAATTTGTCTGGGCTTCCTCGCTTGCAGTCTTATACAGAACAACTTATTTTCTGTTATGATTCGTTTCCAAAAGATTTTGGATGACTTTGTAAAAGACATTTATTAAATGTGGGTGGGGGTGGCTAATTAAGCGGTTACATTCATCGCGTATTAGATTAAGGTGTTTGAAAATAACTTGTCTGTTGGAGTTTAAAAGTAGGAACAAGAACGATGATGACATGGACGAGAGATTTCAAACAACTATCACACAATGTAAGGTTGGTTTACAGAGCTCTTAGACTCTGTCGGGAGAATAGCCTCAGAATTTGAATGTTTACAACAAAACTTCTCCCGTTATCTGCTCCGCTGGACACTTCACAAGCCGCTATTGTGAGCCGGCCTCGGTAGCGTGCCGAAGGTCGCCGGTTTGAGTCCCGCCGAGAGCATGGGTATTTAAGTGTTGTTTCTGTGAATACCATTGCCGTCCTGTGGAGTGTCCAATTAGCTGGAAAAAATTACTATCGAGCTGGCTATATGGCCCAGATGCCAAAAGGCATTGAAATAAAAAGCCCCTATTGTCTGTCAGGCATGAGCTGTCTCCACAAAGGGAAAGTCTCTCGGCAATTTCAGTGACGACCGTAAGCAGACATTCGCTGTCTATTGTCAGGAACATGCCGGGGAAAGTGTTTGTCATCACGGCCATTTGGATAAACACCTTGAATGGCGAGGACTGTTGTCAGTGTTGGTTCCTGGATTATACCACTCGCACTGCCGAGTTCGAGACACGAATGTGCCAGGGACCTGAGTAGAGATATCCAACACAAATACAGACGCCATAGTAGCCTCGCTTGCCACTGCTTGCTTCTGTTACTATTGATTCATTCTATTCCCAGTTCCTGTTAATACATTATACCTAACATCACCTGCACAAACATCTTATGCATGCTGCATACTTTACTTACTCAATTGAATTCAAAGCGTGATTTACTTTGCCTGCCGTTCTAAATACTCACTTCTTAAATTATTATATGCTACATTCTCGCTGAATAAAGACTCTTTAAAATTTCTTCTGTATTTCTATGGCACAAGCTATTCGTGGCTTCTGTTTCTATCTTCTAGTTAAAACGGCTACGTCGTAAGTTACTGGACTTGTCCACAATGATACACCCCTTTTCAAACACATCACGCTTATGCTGAACTGCAGTCCAACAAATAAGTGATTTTTATGACACAAAAAGTATTTATGTAAATGAGTTAAGATTTTACTTTAATCTCCACTGTACATCGCGCAGTATACTTAATAGTTAATGCTGCGTACTTAGATAAATCAATTGCAGGGAAATACGCTCGCATTCACCTCCAGATACCTACACCTCAGTGGCATCAAAAAGGCGCTCCATCAAGAGTACTAACTACAATAGCGAGGATAAAGTTCAGCCGTGGTTTCTTTCCCTCGCATCTATATAGAATTAAAGCTATTGAATCTCCACTGTGTGATTGCGAAAAAGATGTAGAATGCAACACTAACCGCATGTTCTTCGGCCGCAAGGAATACTGGAACAACATCACAAACTTCATGAAAACACTTTCACAAGAGGGTATCCCGTCACCAATCAACACGAAACATTTACTGGCCACTGAAAATGTTGATATACATCGCTTAATCCTATCAGTCGTCAGAAATAATAACCTAAAAGTTTAGAAGAGTAAAATTTTAGTTAGTATGGCTGTCTGACCAAAACGTTAAATGCCAATAAAAAAAAACTTTACACATTTCGGAGCACCCTGCGTTAAACCATTGTATGTGGACGAGGTGGTGTCACGTAACCGACGAAATGACGCCACGGCATCGTCGGTAATATATAGAAGGAGGTCTCCAGTGGTGTAGGAGCTCAGTACAGACGCGGACGGGATGCAAGCAGGAAGGTCACGACCTCTGACTCATAAACAGAGTAGTGTCTGTGAGCAGTTATTGCAGAAGTGTGGAAGTAATTTGGCCTACGCGTTTGTTTTTGGCCTTTAGACACGTGTTTTACATTTGATGTTCATATTAAAGTAGGCCTTTGCTCTTCTTTCTTCTTCCATTCTTTGGACATGTCCATACCACCTCAGACGAGAATGCTGTAAGGATTTTGTAAGACTGTTGTTTATACGATTGATTTCATTCCTCACTTTGTCCTATCGTGTTCTCTGTAGCATGGTATGCAAAAACCTCATTTCAGAGGCTTGAAGTATACTACTGTACTGTGTCTTCTGGACAGGGTACATGTTTCCAGTGTATAGGTCAGTATGGGGATGTAATAAGTTTTGAGTAGTGTATGTTTAAGCTTACTGGGAACTTTGTTGACCCACAATAGAGTTCTCAACTGGTTATAAGAGACTGCTGTATTTTTATTTATGTTTGTAATCTCACATTTACTGGTGTTGTCTTTACTCAGAGTACTGCCAAGATATTTTAATTGCTCAACATTTAGTAGCTGTTGGTTGTTTAAGTAGATATTCAGATTGGAAGCCCCTTTACACGTTGCCATGACCACTGTCTTACTCTGGCTGATTTTCAGTACATACTATGACAACTGTTTGTTCCAAGCCTCCAGGACATCTTGCACTCCTTCTGAACTTTCACCCCAAATCTTGACATCATCAGCAGATTTAGGGCTTGATTGGAAGGCTGTTCATGAACATCAACTATTCGTGCACAGGAAGAAGTAGAGAGTACTCATGACCATCACCCTGGAGCTGGATAATGATGATGATGGAAGTGGTTGCTATATTTAGTTTCGGGTTTGCGTGCACCGATCTCGATACGTCACGATGTAGAGTTGGGTTGCTGATGGCGTCCACTGATTACATTAACTCGTATCTTGTATTTTGTTTTTCAGCTGTTGCCTCCTCTCGGCTGTGGACACGCGGGCCGGGCTGCCACGCGTGATCCCAGCAGGTCTTCGGGTCACCCGGAGCGTGCTGCACCGTGTCGACCAACGACGGCGACACCAAACATCTAATCCTGTTTTGAGGACAGAATTTAATAGAGCTCTGAATGACTTGAAAGCAAATAAGGCAGTTGGAATTGATGAGATCCCTGCAGAACTTCTTAAATCCCTAGGAGAGGAAGGAATCGAAAGATTATTCAAGCTGATATAAAAAAGTTATGAAACAGGAGAAATTCCAACTGATTTCAATAAAAATATCATGTTCACACTTCCAAAGAAAGCACAAGCCGACAAATCTGAGAATTATCGCACCATTAGTGTAACATCACATGCTTCAAAATTACTGACCAGAATAATATGCAGAAGGATGGAAAGGGTAGTAGAAGAGATAGTAGGTGAAGATCAGTTTGGGTTTAGGAAAAATCGTGGTACCAGGGAAGCAATTCTGTCTTTAAGATTAATACTTGAAGGGCGGATCAAGAAAAACAAAGATACTTTTATGGCATTTGTTGATTTAGAAAAAACTTTTGATAATGTTAGATGGGACAAGATGTTCAAAATTTTAAAGAAGTCAGGTCTAAAGTATCGAGATAGAAGAATACTCTATAAACTATTTAAGAATCAAGTGGCTGTAATAAAAGTAGAGAATCACGAGAGACATGCATCGGTTAAAAAGGGTGTGAGACAAGGTTGTAGTCTATCCCCGTTAATATTTAAATTGTATGTAGAAGAAGCAATGAAGGAAGTCAAAGAAAAATTTCCATGCGGCATAAGTTTTCAGGAAGAAAAAATCAGTATGCTACGATTTGCTGATGACATTGTCTTGTTAGCAGAAAGGGCTGAGGATATTGAGAAGTTATTGAATGGCATGAACAAAATACTGAAGGAAGATTTTGGACTGAATATAAATCAAAGTAAGACAAAAGTGATGAAATGTAGCATAAATGATACCAATAGAAGCAGATTAAATATAAAAATAGGATCGGATGCAATAGGAGAAGTAAGCGAATTCTGTTACTTGGGAAGTAAAATTACAACCGATGGCCGAAGCAGGAAGGATGTTAAAAGCAGAATAGCTCTAGCTAAAAGAGCCTTCATGAAAAATAGAAACCTTTTAGATTCAAATATTGATCTAGGAATTAGAAAGAACTTTTTAAAACTCTATGTGTGGAGCACAGCACTTTACGGTAGCGAAACATGGACTTTAGGAATACCGGAAAGAAATAAACTTGAAGCATTTGAAATGTGGTGATACAGAATAATGCTAAAAATTAGGTGGACAGACAAAGTAAGAAATGAACGAGTTATGGAAATGATGGGTGAGAAAAGAAGTTTATGGAAGAAGCTTACAGGAAGAAGAGACAGGCTTTTAGGTCATATTTTGAGACATGCTGGATTGGTTAATTTGTTAGTGGAGGGAACAGTCGAAGGTAAGAACTGTAGAGGTAGACAGTGATTAGAATATATGAAGCAGATATATGAGGACGTGGGTTGTATGGGGTATGTAGAAACGAAAAGGTTAGCACAGGATAGAAAGGGATGGAGGATTGCATCAAACCAGTCTGAAGACTGACGACAGCAAAAAAAAAAAAAAAAAAAAAAAAAAAAAAAAAAAAAAAAAAAAAAAAAAAAAAAAAAAAAAATTGGAGCTTTATTCAGCGAATTTCAACCGAATATTTGGGAATGAAAAGGGTTGCTGCCAAGTTTTTTTCCTCGGGCTCTGACTGACAGTCAAAACTAACGTCGAGTTTAAACATGTGCTTTGAAACAACAGCTTGAAATTGATCCAAATTTTCTGTCAAAGGTCATTACTGGTGATGACTCATGGTGCTATGGTTACGGCCCACAAAAAAAAGCAACAATCGAGCAAATGGAAAACGTCACTGTCGATCCCATCCAAAAAAAAAAAATTGCAATAGCAATTTACTATAAATTTTATAGGTATGATACATAAAATCTAGATTGAAAATACTTTACTTGAAACTGTAATTACAATAAACACGAAATATTTTGCTTAAATACTTCATTTTCGCCCTTGTCGTCCTTCTCCTCGAATCCCTCAATGAATATCAGACATTACTGGTCCAAGCTCTCCTCTTGATTCGATCATGATAATTTTCTGACGGATGTCCCAAATTTCTGGATAAGTGTTAATTACACCAATAAAATGTTCGATGTCAATATTTTCTAAAACTAATAACTCGTCTGGCATGCTTGCCGCGCTAGCATGTTCTGCCGCCCGTGTGCACCGCTCCATTGGACACAATGTACTAGGAGACCGCACTAGCGTGCGCGGCGACCCTGCGGCGTGGTGGGCGAGAACAGGGAAACACGACCGCTGGTGCGTGTGCACTGCCGTGTCTGTTCCTGTGTACTCCTAGCCGCTAGCGCGGCGTCTCAGCGTGCAGGCGACGTGAAATGACGCCCGTGTGCACCGCTCCATTGGACACAATGTACTAGGAGACCGCACTAGCGTGCGCGGCGACCCTGCGGCGTGGTGGGCGAGAACAGGGAAAAAACGACCGCTGGTGCGTGTGCACTGCCGTATCTGTTCCTGTGTACTCCTAGCCGCTAGCGCGGCATCTCGGCGTGCACGCGACGTGAAATGACGCTTGTGTGCACCGGGCCCGCCCTCCGACGCCATCACTCACGCGATGAAGAGTGAAGCAATCACCAGCTGACTATACCACGTGCCTTCGGATCACCTTCTCCAGCACCAATCACTGTAGTAGTTACGACAAAAATTATGGAACGTTTGTGTTCCGCATGTCCCCAAGATGATGGAGGGCGGGGCGAGAGCTTCGCTGCGAGCGGAAGACGCGGTGAGAGGGCGTTCTTTTCTGATTCTTGTTCTGGATTCTGGCTCTGGATTCGGCTCTTGACCCCGGTCCGGCATTCTATTCTGGACGCTATCCTGTTCGTGGCTTCAGCCGAGAGCTGATCTGAGCAGCTCGCTTCTTGGAGAAGTCGGACGGTCTCCGAATGCGGAGGTGTGACTCGCTTGCCGCGGGCCCATCTCCGAACTACGCCGCCTGCAGTCGCAGACTCAATCCGTAATCTGCTAACCTTCGAGGCCATAGCTTGTGCATTCTAGGAAACTGTTAGGAACCCATAAGCGATTTGAGGCATCAATGCTCGAAATTAATGAGTGAAACCCACTGAGCTACCAGGCCCAAATATATAAAGGCCTACCTATATAAAGACAGGTTTGTCTGTAACTACACAGACGGAAAAAAAAATCCCAACACCAAGAAAAAATTATTGTAGAGTAATGAAATTTGGACAATGCATTTGTCAAGTTAACATGTTTAATTGATTAAATTTTCAAGATCACAGGTTAATTTAAGCTCAAGAAAATGCATTTCAAATGTGAAATACTGTTAAATTAATAGCCGGTGTAACCTCCAGAATTTTGAATGCAAGCCTGCAAACGTGAATGCATTGTGTCATACAGGTTTCGAATGTCACTTTGTGGTATGGAGTTCCATGCTTGTTGTACTTGTGCTGTCAATACTGGGACGGTCAGTGCTGGCTGTGGATGATGCTGGAGTTGTCGTCCAATGATATCCCATACGTGTTCAATTGGAGACAGATCTGGTGATCTCGCAGGCCAAGGTAACATGTCGACACTCTGTAGAGCACGTTGCGAGACAACAGCGGTATGAGGGCGAGCGTTATCCTGTTGAAAAACTCCCCCTTGAATGCTGTTCATGAATGGCAGCACTACAGGTTGAATTACCAGACTGACGTACAAATTTGCAGTCAGTGTGTTTGGTATAACCACAAGAGTGCTCCTGCTGTCATAGGAAATTGCTCCCCAGACCATGACTCCAGGTGTAGGTCCAGTGTGTCTAGGCCGCAGACAGTTTGGTTGCAGGCGTTCCCCTGGCCTCCTTCTGACCAACACTGGAGATCTGTTGTGTTTTCTGATGAAAGCAGGTTCTGCCTTGGTGCCAGTGATGGCCGAGTGTTGGTCAGAAGGAGGCCAGGGGAACGCCTGCAACCAAACTGTCTGCGGCCTAGACACACTGGACCTACACCTGGAGTCATGGTCTGGGGAGCAATTTCCTATGACAGCAGGAGCACTCTTGTGGTTATACCAAACACACTGACTGCAAATTTGTACGTCAGTCTGGTAATTCAACCTGTAGTGCTGCCATTCATGAACAGCATTCAAGGGGGAGTTTTTCAACAGGATAACGCTCGCCCTCATACCGCTGTTGTCTCGCAACGTGCTCTACAGAGTGTCGACATGTTACCTTGGCCTGCGAGATCACCAGATCTGTCTCCAATTGAACACGTATGGGATATCATTGGACGACAACTCCAGCATCATCCACAGCCAGCACTGACCGTCCCAGTATTGACAGCACAAGTACAACAAGCATGGAACTCCATACCACAAAGTGACATTCGAAACCTGTATGACACAATGCATTCACGTTTGCAGGCTTGCATTCAAAATTCTGGAGGTTACACCGGCTATTAATTTAACAGTATTTCACATTTGAAATGCATTTTCTTGAGCTTAAATTAACCTGTGATCTTGAAAATTTAATCAATTAAACATGTTAACTTGACAAATGCATTGTCCAAATTTCATTACTCTACAATAATTTTTTCTTGGTGTTGGGATTTTTTTTTCCGTCTGTGTATGTGTGTTCATTCAAAACTTTCTAATGTATTTCAATTTCTTTTCATTTGGCATCTAAGAACCATTTGTGGCACCTGACGTATTAGCACCTTAACCCAAAGTGAATGGGATTCTGTTATCACGAGGTTATTGTGATGTAACTTAAATATTGTTTGTTTATGTAATTTTGATATTGATTAAATATCTCATTGTGGTAATATACCTGTGATACTGGAAAATAATCAAAGTTCTTGCTGTATATTAAATTTAGAGTATCTATAAGATTCAACCCTTTCAATTGATGATACAAAAAAGGTGATAATT
This sequence comes from Vandiemenella viatica, assembly GCA_031002005.1. Classification (NCBI taxonomy): domain Eukaryota; kingdom Metazoa; phylum Arthropoda; class Insecta; order Orthoptera; family Morabidae; genus Vandiemenella; species Vandiemenella viatica. The sequence goes on along the minus strand of CM061914.1, from coordinate 16,724,385 downwards.
AAGATTTACTATGTTTCTAAAGTTAAATCACATTACCGTAGAGAAGGTACCCCTACAAGTTATACTATGTTAAGTGAAAGGATTCTGACTCTAAGGGTGAAAACATGCCGAGCAGCTCGCGCTGTAGGTCGCGGTAGATGCTAGCCGCGCAGCTCGCGCTGAAGGTCGCGGTAGATGCTTGCCCCGCAGCTCGCTGTCGATTTCGAGGTACAGCTGCTAGCGTTCAACAGTGCTTTACAAACCTTCGTAGGTGCCACACATCGCACATTGTTTGGATTTTGTGTTTATCCCGAGTATTAGTTAAGTCTGTGTAGGCTGCAATGATTCGTGCAAGTGAAAATGATAGTGATGATGATGGCCTGTCAGTAGCAACAAAGTAGTGGCTACTTTCTACAGCTAGCAACAGACAGTTCAGTTCACACCCAATAAATGAACAGAGACAAACGCTAGGTGAATATCACCATTTGTATCAAGAACTGAAAAATCACCCAAATAGATTCCACGCATACCTGCGAATGACACCAGAAACTTTTCAGTACATTTACTCCAAAATCGTGGACGAACTAGAAAAGTCAATTATCTATAACAATTAACACACCAACCCAATACACGCTGAGGAAAAACTCGTCGTGACCATAAGGTAATGATAATTATCATAAATAGTTATTGAAAGTAACGTACCGTTTAGATAGGATTGCAACCCATTCTCTATTTTACTTTCGTAAGTTATTACGGCCACCTGAAATACAGTAGGTTAAAATATTTTTTTTAGTCAATACACATTCTCACATTACTGGTTGTCTTTTTACCTATAAAAATAGTGTTAGAACGAAACATTGGGAATTGTTTGTTACTCTGGCGCATTCGATTGAATGGGTCGAGTGCAGTGAACGATGCCATCAGCTGTCTTGGGGTTAGAAGGTCAAATTCGGCTGCCAACTTACTTTTTGTTTAAACCGACTTTTGTTTCGCGGGGTGTGCAACTTGCCCACTGAGTTTATTTGTGTGTTGTGTACATAACAAAATTATCATCCATTCAATATAAACATTTTGTGGGTTACTGAAGTTTTAAACCAGCATAAACTGTAAATTGCTAAGGACCGTTTATATGAAGTTTTACTGTTTTGCCAAATTATTAATAATTGCATTACAAAATCAATAAAAGTAAGATTTTAAAAATTTATTTAAAACAATTTCTTCACTTTTGTCCATCCAGACTAATTCCATACCCACCTACGAAACACACCACAAACTTAACGGTAAAATCCTGGACAAACTGAAGTCAAATGTTTATAACAGTTACCACAACAATCCAATATATGCTGAGTGAAAACTAGTCGTGACTATAAATTAATGGTAATTATTGTAAATAAAGTAATATACCTTTTAACAAAACAATTTCGAGTCAAATCTAAAATTTATCTATCCAAAATCAGAATTTCTATTTAAAAATCAGAATTTTCCATTTCAAAATCAGTCAACAGTTTATTTTAAACAATAATTAACACGAAATATTTTTTTTTTTTTTTTTTTACTTTCTTTAAATTTATAATGATTGTTGGACAGAATTGTCTGATGTTCCATATTCGTCGGTATATGATGTGTAATAATTTCTGAATAGTCAATCAAGTCATCAACAATAGATAATTATTTCAATTAGGGCAAATGTTGGTGGGAGCAGGAAAGGAGGAAAGCTGGGTGCGTAGGAAAATTGAAAACCGGAGCGTGCGCTGAATTGGAATTTAATTAAATATTATTATTATTATTATAAAATTTGTTGTAATTTATTTACCGCTGACTATCTAATTGCTTGAAACATTAACTTTTCGGTAGTTGTCCAATTTATAAAAATCGGTACTTAATATTTCATCAATAATTTATTTAATACAGAATGTAGCATTTTAAATGTCAGAACATTGTTAATTTATATCTGCAGTTGTATAAAACGAAATGACATCCATTAAATAAATCAATATTTAGAACAAGACAAAATTAAACAACACCACTCTGTATAATACGAAAGCCGAGCTGCGTAATCAAGTGTAGCAGCTGGATCGCGTGGCCTTGACACAGCTCAGCCAATCAGCGCCAAGCAGACCTCCAGCGGCGTGCTAGGCCGCGAGGAGAAAACAAAATAGTTTGTTCTGGCATCGACCTGCAGCTGAATGGCGAGCAGCGACGGCGACCGCGACCGCCTCGGCGTGCGCTGACTCATTACTAACAATGCTTTTGATTCACGTGGATGAAACATCTACCGCCACCGCGGCCGCGACCTTCAGCGCGAGCTGCTCGGCATGTTTTCACCCTAAGATTGAAAGTACAGAGAGGCAACCTAGCCTTGATCGCCATATATGCCCCAGAAGAAAACAAACGAGAAGAATCTGAACAATTTTATGAACAGCTTCAAGTGACGATAGACAAAATTAATAAAAGTGATTTCTTAATACTGGCTGGCGATTTTAATGCTCACGTAGGAAATAGCCCAACTCCAGAGGTAATGGGGAATAAAGGTGAATACACATTTAATTAAAATGGGAAACTACTTAGAGAATTTGCCTCCTTCAACCAGTTAAAGATTACAAATACTTTCTTTACAAAAAAAAAAAAAAAAAAAAAAAAAAAAAAAATCCATAAATTTACATGGACGGCAAGAGGACAAAGGTCTGTCATTGACTACATAATGGTCAATAAAAAAATTAGGTCCAGATGTAGTAGAGACCAGTGTACATAGAGGAAGTGATATGTATACAGATCACTGTCTAGTTATATCAAAAATAAGAATATTTGCTAAATGGAGGAAAAGAATGAATAAAAAGATCAAGAAATTTTTAAAACCTACCTTTTAAAAGACGAAGGAATACGACATATATATCAAAGCCTATTACAACAGCGCTTACTGGAAAATCCAACAAATAATGATATCAATAAAGAATGGGAAACGATAGCTTCATCAATACTGAAAGCAGCATATGAAAACATTGGCAAGAAATAGAAATTTTGAAGAAAAACTGGACTTAGAATGTGGAATCAAGAAATTGCAGAAGCCGCAAAACAAAAGCAAAAGTCTTATCTAAAAATGATACAAGATTGAACCGTAGAAGATGTAAATTAATATAAAAGAAGAAGAAATATTGTTAAGACAATAACAAAGAAGTTGAAATAAGGGTGATGGGACAGATTAATCAGTTAAATAGAAGATGATGCCCATGGTAGACAAAAGATGGTATAAACTTATGAAACATCTTAACAAAGATGGAAAGGAAAGTGCTAACATAAATGTACTTGAAGAAGAGGCATGGATATAGCACTACAAAAAATTATGGTACAATAGTAATTATAAAAATGAAGAAAAGTCCATAGGAATTGACCATCTGGATACTAAAGAAATTGATCTGATAGACATAGAGGAGGTTGCTGCAGCACTAAGATCACTTAAAAATAGAAAAGCTCCTGGACTAGATACAATTAATTTAAAATTGATTAAGTATGAGGGAATGATTTTGAAATTTAGACATTTACACTTAATTAATATGTGTTGGAGAAAGAGAATTATCCCAGAAGAATGGAGGATGGCCAAAGTTATTTCACTGTTTAAGAAAGGAGAAAGGAATTCATGTGATAACTATCGAGGAATTAGTTTATTAAATACAGCCTACAAAATATATGTAAAAATAATAAATAACTGGATGAAAGTAATAGGAGATGCTTTCCTATAAGAAGAGCAAGGCGGGTTTAGGAAAGGAACATCCTGCATAGATATATTTTGCCTTAAAAAGCTACTGGAAAGGAGAATTTAATTTAAAGACTTTCATTGCTTTTATAGATTATGAAAAAGCGTTCGATAAAGTAGATAGACAAAAAGTATGAGAAATAATGCAAAGAAACGGATATCTAGGACATTTAATATAAGTTATTCAAGATATGTATAGAAGGACACAAATAGTATTGGATCTAGAAAATAAACTTACAGAAGAAATAGCGATTAATCAAGAAGAGCGGCAAGATTGTAGCCTGTCTCCAACACTCTTCAATATATATATATATATATATACTCGTAGATACCATTCTGGTATAAAAATAAGCAACAACACTTATATAAACACTATGTTGTTTGCAGATGACCAATTTATCCTCCAGTAAAATGAACATGGACTTCAAAAAGCAATTCATATACTAAACATTATCAGCAAAGATTACAATTTGCAGTTGTCTAGTACAAAATCTAAAGTTATGGCATGGCAAGGGAAATATCCTATCAGAGTTAAAATAGTGGTAGACGATCAGTCAATAGAACAAGTCTCCAGCTTTACTTATCTCGGAAGTGAATTATCTTTTGATGAGGATAACGAGGTGAAGAAGAAACTTCACCGATTTCAGTATATGTGTGGAACAATTCGACGAACACTGAAAGGTAAAGCACGAAAGGAGACACAACTCAAGTTTTATAAAACAATGGCAGTACCGACTCTGCTATATGGCAGTGAAACGTGGGTGAATAAAATACAATACTAAAACAAAATTCAATCATCTGAAATGAAGTTTTTAAGGTCAGTAAAAGGATATTCCCCAAATGATAGGAGGAGGAAGGAGGAAATAAGGGAACAACTGAATATCTCCCCGCTAAATGATAGAATTACCCAAAAAAAGGGATAACTGGAAGAACCACGTTCTACGGATGGGAAATATCAGATTTCCTTAGCTTGCCCTGGAGTACCATCCCACAGGCAGAAGGGACATTGGAAGACCTAGGAAGAGATGGTCGGAAGAATGAGGTCGGAACAGGTTTTTGGCCTATCCATGAAGAGGAAGTAAGTAAGTAACTTACATTACATACTTTAACTTCTGACTTCAATTTATACTATTCGTAGCTAAGAAGGAAATATAAAAATCAAGCCCACCTTTGAATCCAGTTGAAACCAAAATTTTCTTTCCAACTTTTGATGACTAATTTGTCGTCCAGTTGCTGCAGCAGATTGTCATCAATTTGCTGCATAATTTGTTTCAAATTGGTAGCAAGTCATGAAGTTCCAAGCCTGGTAGTAAAATTGATGTCAAACTGATTAGAAATTCTTCGACAGCACATCTTGCCCAGGAAAATGTGGTTATTTTGGTTGTATTTTTTTTTTTTCATGTACCGATATTAGCGGACAGATCTACCGATTTTGCATTTTGACTTTCGAGACCACTGGCCCGAAGTAACATCTGGCTTAGAAGAGGCTTTCCCGTCAACAACGACATTCTGCGAGTCTGTGACCGACCAGCTGGAAAATCACGTGTCCATTTGCAAATCTGATCCTATATACTGTATGCTCGAATTTTCGCTAAAAGCCGGTTGTGTGGTAAAGCTTTTTGAAAATCCATGAAAATTGCATCAACTTGTGAGTCCGCGTCGATAACTTTCATTTCGTCATGCGACAATAGAGTCAATTGTGTTTCACACGATCTGTTCTTCCGAAATCCTTGTTGGTACGGTATAAGTAACTAGTTTTCATCTAGAAACTTCATAATGTTAGAGCATATGACATGCTCCAGAATTCTACTGCAAACAGATGTTAGAAATATGGTCCATAATTCCTAGGATCTCTCCGATCTCCTTTTTTATAAACAGGAATCACTCGAGCTGTTTTGCAGTCAGAAAGTACTTTTCTCTCTTCTAATGATTTACCTAATATATCTGACAGAAATATTTCTAGTTCTTCCACATATTCTTAAAATACTCTTACTGGTATACCATCGGGACCTGGAGCTTTCCCCTACTTGAGGAGCTTTAATTGCTTTATATGTAACAGTATTTTGTTGACACAGCGTTGAATTACAGCTTTTAATCCTTATGTAGTCTTGGGTTTCTTGGCGTAATCCTGAGACTTCAGAGGAACCCAGAGAAAAAGTCGGTAGGAGATGAATTATAAGTTCGTGGTGATCATTTCTGGACACCAGAACAGAAGATGACACGACCGGGATAGAGACTGTGCAACATCTGCAATGTTTGCACGGCCGGTACGGCAAGTGGCTCTGTCCTACTGAAACCACAAGAGCAACATCTTCCAATTAACAATCAAATTATTGGGTTTTTCATGTTAGTATAACTTTCGTCATTTACCGTTAATACATTACCTGCCTTCCTTTAAAAGAAACATGGTCAAATAATTCCTCCAGTCCACAATGCACCCCAAACAGTGACACGTTCTGGATGCATTCGTGGATTTTCTGAAAACAAATGAGGCACTTTTTCCTATTAGAGAACCCAACAAGCTGAAAATTGCCCTTGACGCTAAAGATGATTTTCTTCGGAAAATCGGTAATCATTTCTAGTTGTTAATCGAACTCTCTTCGCTGTGTGTGGTGTGTTGACATAAGTTCTAGAGTGAGTTGGGTTTTGTAAGCCTGGAGACGAGAGTACGGGGAGGAGTGACGGCTGCTGGTGACGATTCGAGGTCCCTGGACTAGCGCCAACTGCAGCCACGTTTTCTTCTAAACGACCGCTACGAGCTCACATCAGCAACTGAACTAGTATTTACGAATTTATCGATTATCGCAACATTATTTCTATCGAAAATTAACCCACTTTACGAATCGTGGCATCCAAACTTTCACCGTTATGATGTTAGGTTTAACATTAAGGAATCGTTGTTGTATCGTGTAGCGTTCGATGTCACGTTAACAAATTGTATTTGTCTTATATCAATCTGTCACAACTATCAACATATCGAATAATGACATCTAAAATTGCGAGAGATTCAAATTTAGATCTCTTATTGAGACACCCTTTAGCTGTATGTAATCTTTATATAAAAGATGAATGTATGTTTGTTTGTTTGTTTGTTCTTCATACAAATCCACAGTTTTCATCCGATCTCGATGAAACTTTGCACACTTATCCTTTGAAACAAGGAGAAAAATACTGTCTACATTTGGTTGAAAAATTATCTGTATAAATAACACATGTTGTGTCATAACTTCGAAATACGGCGATAGGCAGACACTTTGGATGTGGACGTCTCCAGACCGTGTTTGCGTGTAGTGAACTGGCAGCTCAGTGGTTAAAATGCTTGCTTACGAACGTCGTGGTCTCCGGTTCAAACCTCCGTAAATTCTAAGATTTTTAAAAATTGTTTTTCATCGTAAGAGTCAGGCCTGGGCCGTAGGTTATTTGGATTGAATGTTAAACTGTAGATATTATAAAGTTAGGGGTGCAATGCGAGGCAAATCGTAGGTAGTCTTGCAATTTTGAAGGTGTACACTTTTTTACGTTATAATGATCCCTCAGGTGTTGTTCGCAGTCAGTGTGTGAGTGTGAACAACAGCAATACTAATATAAATACGGAAGTAAGTCTCTGTCTTTTTGTTACGTTTTGACGACTAAATGTGATGGAATTTTATAAGGAAATCTGTATGAAGGGCGCAGGACATTTTTTACAGTATGATTAGCAGTTGTAGTCACGAAATTTTGAGACCTTATCGAATGGTGACAGAAATATGTTGGAAATTGATTCTCTTCAAGAGACAGGTTCGACGGTAGAATGATGTAGTGATAGCTTTCCTGTCATATTATGCCGAGTCGGTGTTGTTTGGGACCAATCCTTCGTTACCAACAACTTTCTATATTCGATTCTGGCAAAAAAATTCTTAATCCACGCGTACGAAGTCGCGGGTACGAGGCTAGTTATAGTTATAATATAGAAATAACATGTTTTGTTTTGTAATCATCTTTAATGAACATGATCACTTAATCATCTTTTGCTGTAGAGAAATGTGCAGACCGAGCGTGGTGGGTGATCGGTTAACGTTCTGGCCTTGCATTCGGGAGGACGGCGGTTCGAATCCCCGTCCGGGCATTGAGATATGAGTTATCCATGAATTTCCCAAATCATTCCAGGCAAATGCCGGGATGCTTCCTTCAAAAGGCCATGGCCGAATTCCTTCTCGTACCTAGTTGCCAGTCTCAACCCGCCTCTAATGACCTCGATGTCGATGAGGCGTAAAGCCATAAGTAAAAAATAAATGTACAGATTGAGTTTAACTTGATGACGATGTTACTATGCCAATGAAAATGGCAAACCTTAGATATCAATAAAAAAACTCTAACTAATCAAATTAACATAATTCTAAAACTCTTTTAGCATGTCACAGGAGAAAGAAATAACTTCTGTCTCCTGAGCAATGATTTATAATTGATTATCGTTTGAGTAACCACCTCGTTGGCTGTGATTTCTTAGACACATCAGGGATATATATATATATATTGCTTCTGGCTTTACTGCTTGTCATTAGAGGCGGAATGGGACTGGGGGCATGGAACGAGAAAAAATTCGGCATTGGCCATTTAAAGGAAGCATGCCGGCATTTTACTGGAGTGATTTGGGAAAACCATGGAAAACCCAATTCTGGATGCCCGGACGGTTATTCGAACCCACGTGTTCCCGACTGCGAGGCCAAAGCATTCCTCAAACAGTACGCTCGGTCCCACGATGGAAATCGTCATGGAGTTTCCTGGTTCCAGTCCAGGTCCTATCATTCCAGTCGTGGCCGGCAGGAAGACAATGTGACAGTTAACAAACAATTCGAAACCTCTACATTAGTGGTTATCGAATCCCTGCGTTAAATTCCATACAATTCTGCTGTGAGTACGGAGTTAAGGTATGCATCGCTGTTGAGGGTAATTCTTACACTATATTTCGGTTGTAGTTCACACAGCGACACAGAGTGAAGTTCTACTGAATAAATGATGTCAGAATTAGGGAACAAATTAAATTAAAAATTATTCAAGAATCATAAAAAGTTATGCAATAACGCGTGATATTGGTTTTATTCCTGATTCAGGCATCATTCAGCACGATAAATACGAAACTACTTCCATCCGTTTAAAAAATACCATAACTTCAGTAACTCTGAATTTATGAAAACAGCTTAAATTATTTATAAAACTAAATTCATTGTGATTTAATCTGAATAAAAAAAAATGTGTCAGTTGTCTGGTCCTATCTGCATTTCGACATAACCACAACTTCTACTACACTGAAGAGCCAAAGAAAGAGGTATAGCCATGCGTATGAAAACACAAAGACATGGTAACACTCAGAGTACACCACTGCGGTCGGCAATGCCTATTTAAGGCAACAGGTGTCTGGCGCAGGCGTTAGATCGGTTACTGCTGCTACAATGGCAGGTTATCACCATTTAACTGAGTTTGAACGTGGTGTTATAGTCGGTGCACGAGAGATGGGACACAGCATCTCCGAGGTAGCGATGAAGTGAGGATTTTCCCGTATGACCATTTCACGAGTGCACCGTCAATATCGGGAATCCGGCAAAACATCAAATCTCTGACACCGCTACGGCCGGGAAAAGATCCTGCAAGAACAGTACCAACGAAGACTGATGAGAATGGTTCAACGTGTCAGACGTGAAACATTCCGCAAATTACTGGGGATTTCAATGCTGGGCATCAACAAGTGTCAGCGTATGAACCATTCCACGAAACATCATCGATATGGGCTTTCGGAGCCTAAGACCCACTCGTATACCCTTGCTGAGTTCCATACACAAAGCTTTACGCCTCGCCTGGGCCCGTCAACACCGACATTGGACTGTTGATGATTGGAAACATGTTGCCTGGTCTCACGACTTTTGTTTCCAACTGTATCGAGCGGAAGGACGTGTACGGTCTATGGAGACAACCTCACGAATTCATGGACCCTGCATGTCAGCAGGGGACTGTTCAAGCTGGTGGAATCTCTGTAATGGAGTGGGGCGTGTGCAGTTGGAATGACATGAGACCCCTGATACGTCAAGATACGACCCTTACAGGTGACACGTACGTACGCATCCTGGCTGATCACCTGCATCCATTCATGTCCATTGTGCATTCCGACGGACTATGGCAATGCGACACCCCACATGTCCAGAATTGTTACAGAATGTTTCCAGGAACACACTTCTGAGTTTAACACCTCCGCTGACCACCAAACTCCCCAGATATAAACGTTACTGAGCATATCTGGGATATCTTGCAACGTGCCGTTCAGAAGAGATCTCCACTTCCTCGTACTCTTACTGATTTATGGATAGGCCTGGAGGATTCATGGTGTCAATTCCCTCCAGCACTACTTCAGACATTAGTCGAGTCCATGCCACGTCGTGTTGCGGCACTTCTGCGTGCTCGTGGAGGCCCTATGCGATATTAGGCAGGTGTACCAGTTTCTTTGGCTCTTCAGTGTAATATTGATGTTCAAAATTCATAGACGGTATTACCTGCGTATGAATACATTAACTGCATTGCGGTCTAAATTTTACCTAGTGGAAATATTTACATATGTGTGATAGAGTGACATCAGTAATAAAAGCAGCTAAAAATTAATATATTAATTTAAACGCAGTTTGTACCTTTATTTCAGTGTTTCGCCCAGTCATTCCTTCCAGTATATTATAACAGTGACTTAAAATATCTACGTTGGATGTAAATATTTTGTAAGCTTGTCAAAAATGAATGCAGTGTTTTATCAATTCGTTTCTTCGCTGACTAAGTACATTTTTCATCAAATAAGGCAATTATCTTGAAGATTATGTAATGTAGATGTTTGATAGCTTACTGTAACAACAACGGTATCGCTGACCAGAGCGTATAAGAAAAATCTACATCAAACGAATATTATTTAAGAAAAAACATTTAATAATTAATGTGTTGATTACAATGGAATACCTACTTTTCTTTCAGTATTCTGACTTTTAATTTATTCGCGCATGCGTAGCTAAATAGAACTGTTATTAAATAACATCTCCTTTAGTTGGTCCTTGTGCACTGGAGGCGAAAAGCGTGACGTCATAGTGTGACGTCATGGCGTGATATAGATGCAACATAACCAGAACGTGTGTTGTCTATAAGTATAGTACTTTAAACGCTGCCGTTACTCAGTATTTGCTCCCTTGCTCTCCTTTACGGTGTGTCAGCGGCAACGCTCGAGCCTGGGGGATGCGAGTTCGAATCCCCACCCGACTATCCAGATATCGCCTTTCCATGGTTTCCTAGAGTCACTCAAAGCAAATGCCAGAATAGTTTCTTCAAAAAGCCATGGCCGAACTCCTTCCAGTTCCTTGCCTCCAGTTCGTTCCCGGATCTAATGATCTCGATGGCGATCAGCCTTCAAGACCAAAATAGAATTTACATTTGTCTTAAAAACGAAGATTTCTTATCTCGATACTCTATTAGCTCATTTTAAGGTTCACCATGAACACTTGATTATATTTGTAATCTTTATTCCATTTGTAGGCTCTTAAGCTTAACAGAATTTTCAGGAAGTGCTGTCAGAAATTACGTATGGTTTCACTAATTTTTTTGTAAAATATAAACAGTAATAATTGTATCGGTTCCTCTCTGGACTGGTGACTTTATTATTATTATTATTATTATTACTCCGCGATTCACTAAAAGTGTGTGGCGGAGGGTGCATTGCACCTATCGAAAAGGGTTATGGTTTAGAAGGGTTATAAGGGATATGGCAGGAGGCTATTGTGAGGAACCATCCCCGCATTCGCGTGGAGTGATCTGGGAAAACCATGGAAAACCCAGATCAGGATGGCTGGAGTGCTTTATCGAAAGCTACTCCTGTCGGATTTTAAGTTTACTCGCCCGGTAAATCCTTTCTATTCCATTCCCTAATCGCTCGTGGGAAAAATGAGTACAGAAATGAATCAGTTCTGGCCCTGATTTCTCTTATCTTATTTTCACGGTCATTTCGAGATATGAATGTTGCTGGTAGAAATATTTGCTGACTGTCATTCCGAAATACATCTGTCGTGAATTCTTCAATTAGCTTCCGTCGAGAGCAACGCCTTCGGTGTTCCAGGTCTTCCCAACCTAACTCCTTCAATATCGCACTTACGCTTTCCCTCCAACTAAATATACCTGTCACGAATCGGGCGGCTCTACTTTGGACCTTCTCTAAAGCCTCCATTAACCCCTTTTGATGGGGACCCCATACAGAACAACAATACTCTAAGTGAGGACGTACTAGTTACTTGTATACAATCGAATTAACTTCCTAGAAATCGGAGCATACGATTTGCTTTTCCCATTACATTCTCGATATGCTCATTCCACGACAAATTATTACGAATTGTTACCCCTAGGTATTTAGCGGAATCTACCGTTCTAAGGACAGTGCCATTAACCGTATATTCATAGTTAAATGGTGTCACCTTTTTACTTACACGCATGACTTGGCACCTTTTAGCGTTTAACTCCAACTGCCAATCTTTACACCAAGCAATTATTTTCATAATATCGTCTTGTAACAAAGCGCAGTCGTCCTGGGTTTTGATTTCGCGATAAATTATAGCATCATCGGCAAATAATCTGTTCATCCCCCCTATTATGTCGCATAGATCATTGATGTATATGAGAAACAACAGAGGCCCTAACACGCTTCCCTGGGGAACTCCAGACACCACTTCAGTAAGTGATGAACGCTCACCGTCGGGAACTACACACAGTGTTCTGCCCTTCAGGAAGTTTGCAACCCAGTCGCATATTTGTCTAGATATGCCGTAACCGCGAAGTTTCCCAAGTAACCTAGTGTGAGGCACAGTGTCGAAAGTTTTTTAAAGTCTAATAGAACCAAATCAACCTGGGATTGCTCATCTATAATTCGGCACAAGTCGTGAATTAGAAGTGCAAGTTGTGTTTCGCAGCATCGGCCTTTTCTGAATCCATGTTGATTTGGATTTAAAAGCTCACCTTCATCCAAGAACCGCATGACATTTGAATAGATGATATGTTCTAAAATCCTGCAAAATATTGAAGTTAACGAGATCGGCCTATAATTCTGAGGATCATTAACATTCCCATTTTTAAACACTGGAGTTACGATAGCGGTCTTCCATTCGGCTGGTATTTTTCCTTGATCCAGAGAGACGGTATAAAATTTCATCAAATACGGTGCAATTTCCTTTGCGTGTCTTGAGTAGAATCTTGTAGGAATACCGTCTGGTCCGGGAGCCTTATTGGTTTTTACATTCATAAGCAGTTTAGTTATTTCCTCGACATCAAGAGCGAGATCATTCATAATTTTGTCGGTACGATTGTTAAATATCGGTATCTCCTCTGAGTTTTCTATCGTGAAAGCCTTATTAAATATATCATTCAAAATTTCTGCTTTCTCTACGCTTGTTTCTGATAATTAACCATTTTCTTTAATCAGCGACGGCATAACCTTACGAGAGCCTCTTATTACTTTGATATACGACCAGAACTTTTTTGGATTAGTAATCAGATCTTCGGATAAATTCCTGGATTGGAATTCTTTAAACATATCGCGCATTGCCTTACGCACTTCCGCACGCAACTGGACTAATTTAGCACGATTAGATGAGTCCCCCGATTTTTTCACCGCGGCATTTAAACGCCTTTGCCTCCTGAGCAAACGTTTCACTTCCCTATTGAACCAAGGGAAGTTATTACTGACCTTAATACACTTCTTAGGAACAAACTGGTTTAAACCGGTCCATATTAGTTTTTTAAAATTAAACCAAAGTTCCTCAACATTTGTATTTAGCATGTACGTTTCAAAATTCTTCGCAAAGTGGTCAACCATACCCGCATCGTTTGCCTTGTCGAAGCAAAACACGATTTTCTCTTTGTCATGCTTCAGACTCAGACTATAGTTTAACGTTACCACAACCGCCTTGTGATCACTTATACCGTCTTCTATACAAACTTTATCTACAATATCAGGATTGCTAATTAGAAAAAGATGCAGAATGGACGAGGAATCTTTGTCGCACCATGTTGGCTCTTCGACCATCTGTTCAAGAGATCTTTCTGCAAATGATTCTAGGAACGTTTCGGTTATTAACCTATCTCTTCCACCCAACCTGAACGTGTATGTGTCCCACCTAACCGACGGTAGGTTAAAGTCACCACCCACGATCAATATATGTCCTTGAAATTTTTTGTAAATGTTATTAAGCGACTCTCTGAAGTATTCCGCGTTAGCCAAATCAGAATTCGGAGGTCGATAAAATGACCCGAGTATGAACTTTAAATTTTTGCCAATTTTTACGTTGACCTATATTAACTCGCAAAAATGATAAAGATTAATTTTGTTCAAGCAGTACCAACATCGGTATATTCTGATTTTTCTACCCGCTAAGCGTAAATTGTATCTTTAATTAGAAATAAAAAGTAAAGTGCAATACTGTCATTAAAAATACGTAAACGTAAATGAAAAAACCAATAATACCTCAAATACAGCAGGCAAAGTCAGAGAAATGCCAGTTGTGCACGTCAAAAAGCCAAGTAGAAATACCGAATTCGCGTATGGTCGGCAAGCTGCATGAGGTCCACCGCAGTTGCAGCAGGTAGGATTTTCTTTAGGCCTGGGACAGGTCTCCATCTGATGCTCATCCCCGCAACGCACGCACCTTTGCTTGCGGGTGCAGTGTTTTGCGTAGTGTTGAAATCCTTGACATTTAAAACACTGGATGACGTCGGTCTTGGGCGCAGATCTGCTGCATTGCGTACCGACAGTAATCTTCTTTGCTGTAGGTGTTGACTTCATAGGAGTTGGAGTTATTAACAGTTGGCACAGTACAGAAGCACGGAGCGAACTGACTCCGGCTAGAAAAGAATATCGCCTATATAGTGATGAAGAACAGTCTAGAACATTAACACTAGTAACAACAAGAATATTCCAGAATAGTTTACACAAAGTTAAGAAATTAAAATTTTACACCACTTAATGGATTCGAACCCACGACCTTTAGTCCCACAGTCTCTTAGCGTAACCACTACGCTACGACAGTCTTTCCTTCATCGTGGCCTGATCCACTTGATGTGCGACATTGCTCCCTCCTTAAGGGAACAGCGTCCCGAAGTTACATTGCCCTGGTCATGGAGCGAGTCGTAGGTCCCGCGCGCCTTGGTTCCTGATGGGCGGTGATGTCCCTACTCGTCAATGTCTTCGAGCCCGGATGAGACGTACAGCTCTTGGGGTCCTTTGGTTTACTGAAGAATGCTGGATCTTCTAGTCTACTCTGGTTCGAAGGGTCCATGTAAGGCTTCAGTCGCAGCACATGAACTGTGTCTCTCACCTTTCGTCGTTTTGAGTGTGGATCGAAATCCTCGACTTCATAAGTGACATCAGACAACCTTCGTACAATCCTGTATGGTCCAAAGTAACGTCTGAGGAGCTTCTCAGACAGGCCAACCTTACGGATGGGAGTAAATATCCAGACGAGGTCGCCAGGTTGGTATGAAACAGAACATCATACCTCCGGCGGTCATTCTCTTGAGCCTGCAGTGTGCGGAGCTGAGATAACTGCCGACACTCCTCAGCCCTTGTTACTAATTTGGCGATGTAATCGTCGTTCACGTCGTCAGGATGGAACGGGAACACAGTGACCATGGTCGTTGTTGCTTCACGTCCGTGTACCAGGAAGAATGGCGTAAATCCGGTTGTGTCTTGTTTGGCAGTATTGTAGGCGAACGTCACAATAGGCAGCACCTCATCCCAGTTGGTTTGTTCGACACTCACGTACATGGAGAGCATGTCAGCCAGTGTTTTGTTGAAACGTTCTGTAAGTCCATTAGTTTGAGGGTGGTAAGCAGTTGTCATTTCATGTGTGATGTTACATCGACGGTTGATCTCGTTCACAAGTCTCGATTCGTGATCACTGAGCTTGGGGCCCCATGTTTTAATAAAATGTCCTCCACACTGAATTTTGCAACCTCAGGGGCTTCAGCTGTTTTCAAAGGTTTTGTAATGGCGTACCGAGTCAGATAATCAGTACAAACGATAATCCACTTATTGCCACTGGTAGAAGTGGGGAATCGTCCAAGTAGGTCAATACCGACACGCTGGAAAGGCGTTTCTGCAGGCGGAATTGGTATAAGTCGTCCAGGTGGTTTCGGAGGAACTGTCTTCCTTCCTGGCATTCTCGACAGTGCGAAACATAGTGACGAACACTTCTAAATAATCCTGGCCAGAAAAATCTCTTCCGGATTCTGTCATAGGTCTTAATAAACCCTAAATGGACCGCTGTAGGCGCGTCGTGGAAATGTTGAAGAATTTCGATGCGCATGTGCTTGGGAATCACTGGAAGCCATCTCTTTCCAAAGGGGTGGTCAAAGTTTTTCTTGTAAAGCACCTCATTTATCATCTTAAATTCTCCATTCACATCCTCTGAGTGATCTAAGGCAAGTTTAATTTGCAACAATTTGGCGTCCTTCTTTTGTTCCTCAGAGAGATCGCGAAGAGTAGCGAGACAGTCAGTACTCTCTTCATTCTCTTGCTGTTCCTCCACTGGATTCCTCGAGAGACAGTCGGTATCCCGGTGCTTCTTTCCACTTTTGTAGACTATACTAATGTCGTATTCTTGAAGATGTAATGCCCACCTGGCAAGTCGTCCTGATGGGTCCTTAAGGCCTGTTAACCAGCAAAGTGAATGGTGATCTGTTACAACTGTAAATGGTCGTCCAAAGTGATATGGTCGGAGTTTGCAAACAGCCCATATGACAGCAAGACACTCACGTGCCGTTGTTGAGTAGTTTATTTCGGCTTTGTTGAGAGTCCTGGAGGCATAGGCTATTACCTTCTCTTTCCCATCCTGAATCTGTACTAATACAGCGCCAATTCCATAACCACTAGCGTCTGTATGCAGCTCAGTAGGCGCTTTCTCATCATACAGCTCAAGCACAGGGTCAGTCGTCAGAGCCTTTTGCAAAATGAGGAAAGAATCTTGTTGAGATCTACCCCAGAGGAATTTAGCACCACTTTTTAGCAATTCTTGGAGCGGCCTGGCTTTCATACAAAAGTCTTTTATAAAGCGTCGATAGTAAGAACATAGGCCAAGAAAGCTCCTGACGTCAATGGTATTCTTAGGATCAGGAAATTTCGTTATAGATCTCACCTTGTCGGGATCTGGCCGCACACCCTCACCTGACACAAGATGCCCAAGTATTTTTATTTCTTTAGCTCCGAAAAGACACTTTCTTGGGTTGAGCTGCAAGCCACTTTGTTTCAGGCACATAAGAACAGCTCTCAGTCTTTTCACGTGTTCATCGAAGGTTTCGGAGAACACTATAACATCGTCTAAATAACAGAGACACATCGTCCACTTCAGATGACGTAAAAGATTATCCATCATACGTTCGAATGTTGCTGGCGCATTACACAAACCAAATGGCATTACATTAAATTCATACAGGCCATCGGGGGTAATAAATGCAGTTTTCTCTCGATCGCTTTCGTCTACCTCTATCTGCCAGTATCCTGAGTGTAGGTCCATAGTCGGGAAAAACGTAGCTCCCTTCAGACAGTCCAACGTATCGTCAATTCGCGGAAGAGGGTAAACATCTTTTTTTGTCACCTTATTGAGCTGTCGGTAATCGACGCAGAACCGCCAGTGGCTGTCCTTCTTTCTCACGAGCACTACCGGCGATGACCATGGGCTCTGAGACGGCCGAATGATGTCGTCATTCAACATCTTTTCTACTTCTTGCTGAATTATTCGGCGCTCCACTGCTGAAACTCGATACAGTCTTTGGCTGATAGGTCGATGGTCGCCAGTGTCAATCCGATGTTGTACCTTCAATGGGGTCGACTTGCTCTTCACCTGTGGACTGAAACATTCATAGAATTCTTGAAGAACCGCGAATAGCTTCTCCTGTTGTTCCTTAGTCAAATCCGGCGAGAGTCGGGACTGAATGTTTAGTCTCGTTGCTTCCGTTACATTCACACTTGTGGGTTCTTCGCAAAAGGTTTCCATGACACTCACATGCCCTTCAATTAACGTCTCGGCGTATGCTATACACTGGCGCCTTGGGAGAATGTGGCACCTTGCAGCAGTTGACTACCCACAATTCACCAATTCCGTTCTCAAATGAGACGGCGAAGGCAGGGATGAACAAATCTATCTCCAGTGGATAATTCATATTGCATTCCACTAGGAGGTCCATACAAGTACGTGGCGTATGACACATGACAGTTACCTTTGAAGCACTGGTGGCAGGAATTATGACATCATCCAGCACACAAACTTTCCAGGCACGGGAAGGACTGTTTTCCCCCTCCTCAACTCTCACATCGTCTAGCAAAATCTTCGAGCGACCACAGTCTATAATTGCTTGTGAGGCCTTCAGAAAGTCCAAACCAAGTATGACGTCATGACTGCATTCTTCACAACGAACTCAAAGGGCTGCTCGTGACCATTTATAGAGACACGAATAGTGCACCTTCCTTTAGGTTGTACATGATTCCCATTAGCAACCCTGAGCAAAACATTTCTGTTGTCGACGAACATATTCTTCCGCAACTGGCGCCGGTAATTCTCCGAAACAACCGAGAAAGGTGCCCCAGAGTCCACAAGAGCATGAGCTGGTTGACCATCCATGAGGATTTCAACGTAATTTGCAAACATTTTCGTGATGATCGGTGGCGGAGGATTTTTCCCTAGAGCGGCCTCACCTGCAAGGAAGGTCGCACCTTTTAGTTTTCCAGGTTGCGGCGGCTAGGAGACTGGCTGGAGCGTCGGAACGGTGACGGAGATCTTGATCGGCGTATCGGCGACCGTCCTCTGAAGCGACCAGCCTGCGGCGACAGTGATCTACGTCGTTCATAAGTTACGCCTTGATCTTCATTGTCTTCCTGGGGTCTTCGGACGCTGAAACGTGCTTCGAATCTCCTTTCACGGGCATCATTAAATATCTTCCGTCTCTTTCGGAGTAGCGTACTACATGTCCCGGTCGCCTACAGTGAAAACATACCGGCTGGTTGTCCCGCGTTCTCCAGACGTCGGTTTTCCTGGGAAAGTGTGGAGGATCCTCGCGTTGCGTAGCAGTGGCAGAAATTCTCTTTGGTCTCGGCTGTCTAACAGTTTTTGTTGGGGCTGCACGATAAGAGATGGCCGCCAGCGTTTGTTCCACCTCCTCCCTTATTATTTCCATCAGAGTCTCAGTTTTTGGCTCGACATACATTCCTATCGCCCTTTCCACTTCCTCTCTCACTACTTTTCTAATAATGTCCCTAATATCTGTGTCCTCTTCCACTGCGGCCATTAATACGACGTTTGGTAATCTCTCAAACTTCTTTCGTCCAATTCTTTTCTGGTGCATCGTCTCAATGTATTGGCAACACTTAATAAAGTCGTCTGTTGTGGAAATTTCCTTCAGCAGCAACGCTTGGTACATGTCCTCGGCGACGCCTTCATAAGGTGTGCTACTTTATCTTCTTCCTTCATTCTGGGGTTGACTATTTTACACAGCCCCAAAACACTTTGTATGTATGAGTGTGTCGTTTCCCCTTGGCGCTGCGCTCTACACTTTAGTTTCTCTTCGGCATGGCGTGTCTGCCGTTGTGCATCTCCAAAGAATGCCTGCAGTTCTTTCTGGAATGCTGCCCAGCTAGTCAGTTTCTCTTCGTTATTTTCGAAACATTGTTTGGCAGTTCCTTCGAGGTAGAAAAATACATTTGCCAGGCACACTGTATCGTCCCAGTAGTTGAATTTAGCGATACGTTTGTAGCCTTTCAGCCAGTTGCCTGGGTCTTAGCCGTCGTCGCCTGAAAATAATGCCGGATGACGAATGTGCTGGCAGGCGGTCGGCGTCATCGTCGTCCTTACTTCTTCTTCTCCTTCTGACGGCTTCCAATCAGTAGAATACGGCTCGTACTCTGGCTTCTCGCCTCGTAAGCGACGGCTCTCTCGTGGTCTGATTGGGGTCACGGTGTTGTTGTAGATTTTAGCGGTCACGAGGATCTACCCGACGCCTCCACCAAAATAATGTCACGTAGTAAACCAAATTCAGAATCCTAGGGCGTAGCGGGGTCGTAGACGAAACACTCAGTTTAAGGCAACGAAGCTTTATTAACAGTTGGCACAGTACAGAAGCACTCCGGCTAGAAAGGAGTATCGCTTATATAGTGATGAAGAACAGTCTAGAACATTAACACTAGTAACAACAAGAATATTCCAGAATAGTTTACACAAAGTTAAGAAATTAAAATTTTACAGCACTTATTGGATTCGAAACCACGACCTTTAGTCCCACAGTCTCTTAGCGTAACCACTACGCTACGACAGTCTTTCCTCCTTCGTGGCCTGATCCACTTGATGTGCGACAATATATAAACTTGACCTGTGTTTCAGGGTGAATAAAATCTCTTGAGATTGAAGAACTCAGAAGCATTAATAGAGGATGGTATTGAATACAAACAGGGATGATAGCACAATCATATAATTGCTTAAATACGAGAACAAACGTGACTTGTATTTCACCCTTAAAGTTCACTCTGTAAAATCCACGTTTTTTCAACCGCAAAATTTATCAGTATTATTTTTTAAAAAAACTATGAAACGCTAACTTAATGAATGTATTATTATGGCAATTAATTTGGTAGCAGTTGCTTAGCTATTAAATTGTTGACATAACCACGAATTTCTTCTTATGGTTTCTCTGGTCGCTGTTTTGCTGGGGAACGCTGACACCGTTCTGGAGCCAATTGCTAGCGAGGTGATTGAGCTTAGAGATTTTTAATAACAGTAAAAATTTCTGTAATTTTTGCTGGGCTTAATGGCAGTAATTGCAAGTAGTATAAAAACGGATGGAGGAGATAAAAAAATATTATAATGCCAGGCAAAGGTATAATGTTCATTTTTTTCACTGCGAGTCTGCTTTAATAGTTGGGTATTCTGTTTATCTCCTATTCCCTGTAGAGGAAGAGTTGCAAATAAACGAAGGGTAGAGCAGGATGTAGAAATGTATTTTTTTTTTTAACACGACATATGACAAAATTTCGGATGGCACGTACTTTGGCCGTTATCTACCAAAAAGTAATTGTCCACAATGTCTGCTCGGTGGTGGTCACCCCTACAGGATCTCGAAGTGCCGCCCCTGGCGTCTGTCTATAGTAGCAGCCAATCCGTGTCACTCACTCTGCGAGAGTTTGCAGGACATCCACTGGGATTCCTAGCCATTCCATGAACTTATGATTCACCGAACATAAATGAAAACAAAAACAATAGCTGCTAGTAAAACTACATTTTGAGTTTGATAACATAGACACTATTTTCCAACAATCGTTTTTGTTTATTGAACTAGTCTAAATTTCTTTATAAAATTCTTTGGACTTGGTAACGTATTAATAACGCATATTTTCGAGATGCCGTTTTAACGTGCCTCGTCTGAAACTATTGGAACATCCCCGGTTCGAATCCCCGTCTCGGAGATGATTTTGGAAGGCCTTTAAACCCACCTTCACCTCTGGAACAGCTTGCTGTGTAATCAGTATATATTATAAAAGTAAGTGTACAATGTGCGTGCCGCTAAAACTAAAAAACTAATCCCGGTACTATGAAGGAAGTTATATGGTGTGGTAACTCTCTATCCCTTATCCATGAAGGTTCTCGTTTTTACGTGAAGGGCGTGCAGTTGAAGATACAAGGGCTGGAAGTTTCACCCACTAGAAATTTCTAGAACAGTCCAGAACACTCAAGAGCATTCCTCAACCTTTCCAGAATGTTCCAGGATGTTCTGGAACGTTCGAGAACAACCCGGAACATCACAGATCATTGTGGAACATTCCAGAACACTCTCGAATATTGATGAATGTTATGGTAGAAACATTGAAAAAGGTTCCCGTTTTTGCCTGAAGGGCGTACAGTTCAAGATATAAGGGCTGAACAGTGAAGTGTGTGTAGTCAAAGTGACTGAATATAAATCGAAAATAAAAAGTGAAAAGTGTGTAAAATGTACTAAGTGTATTTGTTGGTAAAAAGTTGATTTGATTTATATTTTATACTAAGCCCAAGGAGTAGATCTTGCCAGTTCTGAGAAGCAAAACAGCGAAAACAAGAAGAGCAGCAAAAAAACGAGAATTGGATCTCTTATAATACCACACAGAAATCTGAACTCACCAAAACTATTTAATAGAACAATGATGATTGTCAAACAGTTATCGAAAAACATCGAAGCCGAACTTATGACTGCAAAGGACAAGGACACCAGTATTTATCCCCAGAATACCACTGATCTCTACTGAACTAGCATTCCAACTTAAAAGACTGCAATTTCCAATCAAATTAGCCTATAGTTTTACAATTAACAAAGCGCAAGGACAAACTTAAAACATTGCGGCATACACCTCAAAGACTCCTCCCTCTTTCACGGTCAACTATACGTAGCTTGCTCTCGAGTAGCCAATTCGAAAAATTTGTTCATGTATACCCCAGATAACTAAATGAAAAATGTTGTTTATAAACAAGCATTGTAAATAGAATACGTTTTCAATAAAAAAAATTTACCTCTTATATTTTACAGTTTATACTTTTATTCCAACTACCACAAAATCTCTCAACTCCCTGAGCGATGCCGGGTGTGGTTCGGATTCCATGTTAAACTGTAGGTCCCCTGTACCTGGTAGGATTAGCGGATCAGGTCAAGGCGGCTACAATAGGTAGTGCCAGTTTTTTTTTTCCATACGATTTAAACCACTTATTATTCATAACTGACAGCAAAAATCACACACACAAAAATAGCTAGTAACTATAATATCTGGATATTGTGGGTCGTTTACTCAACTGCGATAGAATCAATTTTTATGAATAATTGTCACGCCAATGCAATTGAATTTGTTGATTATTTTCCGAACGAGTTTCAGTTCATTCTCTGAAGCATATTTAGCGGTTCATTGATGACATTTACTTGTAATTGCACAGTCGGCAGTTTCTTTCGCGTTGTTCAGCTGATGTCGAAATGGATTTAATACTAACTTTTATATAATTAGGCTTAATACTATTGATTTTACAATTCTTGTTGAATTTCGTGTTCTGGATAGTCGTATGTAGTTTCAGGTGTAATTTCTTGTATTGGTTGTACAGGTCCACTGGGAATGCCTGGCAGGGCTTCATTAACATCTGGATATTGTGGACCATTTCCTCAGTTGCGACAGAATCAATCTTTATGAATAACTGTCACGCCAATGCAATTGAAATTATTTTCCGAACATACAGAACCGCCGAAGATGCTTCAGAGAATGAAGTGAAACGCATTCGGAAAATAAAACAACAAATTCAACTGAATTGGCGTGATAATTATTCATAAAAATTGATTGCTGGTTAATACAGTCTGTCTTAATAACTGTACATTACTGAATATTGATGTCTGGTGTTATTTGTACTAGAAAGAGAAGTATTAAGTTGCTCAAAACAAAGGCAAGTGAAGTGAAGTCAGGTGAAGTCTGTACGTTGACATGAGTATAGGATTACGCAATACGCAGTGATTAAATCTGGGTAAAACTGATCAATCTTCAATCAAACCTAATGTTTGAAATCAATAGAAAGTTCTCTGGACTCTAGCCAAGTGATTATATCATTCTAAAAACGTCACTAGCATCCAAATTTTCAGGATTGGCAAGGAGAGGTAGTGTTTGAAGAACAAGATCTGTGTGCAGTAGAGTGCGAGCTTTATTGGCGGCCTCAGCCCTTGATCTGGTCCGCGCCCGTGGCGGCGCCTCCAGCCGCGGCCATGCCCATGGTGATGCCCGTGTTGGCGGCCGTCTCCAGGACCTTGATGCCCGCGCGCAGCGCCTCAGAGAAGCCGCTCACCACGCCCTCGTCGTCGGCCGGAGCGCCCTGCAACCACACAGTAAGCACAGTCCCCTCCACCGCGGGAAGAATGTACGACGAAGAGTTAAATAAATACCTGAAAAGTGTAATATAAAATCCAAAGTGCGCGCCAGTGCTTTCTAAGGCCTCGTATCCACTTGAGCACGCTCAGGCGAATGAGCCGCTCAATGAAGCGAGTGGCTCAAGTGTGGACGCCTGAGCACGCTCGCAACGAACGACAGCGAGCGCGCTCGGGGCGAGCCGATCGGTTGTCGGTTTTTTAGAATGCTCAAAGGCGAGCCAGTGTTTGTTCGGCGCTCAGTGTGGACGGTATTTGAGGGTTTCTACAATGAGCGCGAGCACGTGGAACAATGAAACTTGCTTAACTCTAATTGATGCGTATGAATCAAAGAGGGTGTTATGGGATAGCTCCAGTATTATAATCGAACTAAAAAAGAAGGTGCATGGCGTGAAATCAGCGAGATATTAAACTTAAGTATTGATGATGTAAAGAAAAAAATAACAAGCCAGCTAGTAGGGTCATTCAGGCGAGAGCGATAAATACAGAAGAGAACTTCTACAACGGGAAGTGGTAAGTCTTTTTTAATAGTATTTCTCACAGCTGCACGGATTTTGATTGAATTGGGTGTTACGTAATTCATATCCTAAATGTCTAAAATATATTGATTTTGTGCCAGGCTAATTCATCTATGGCAATATAATTGTTTTACATAATTTTTAATAAAAACTTGAAATTAATGCCATAATAAAAAAAACATAAAAGTAACCTTTAAATCTAATTTCTAAACACAAATTAAAAATAGGTACCAGCGTTTATATAATTTTGGAGTGACTCAATAGTGCCATCAAAGACTACCCGTACTAACCGGCTGATGCTTTGTTTATATACTTTGAACATATACTGCAGGCTTGTGTAGGGACTTCCTGAGGCTAGGAATCTTAAAGTTATTATAAATTTTATCTTCTGGTGGGATCGCCTCACGCATAGGCGTATCGTGCATTTTAATATGAGGTCCAACTGATGACAGCAAATGTTCGAAATCGATCTCGTAAATTTTTGAAATAGCTCATTGTCTCCTTCTAAAGTCAATTCGTGAATTAAATTATTAAGATAATTTCTTCGCTGACGATAACTTTCTCTAATCCACCAATTTGTTAATTTTCTTCTTTGCGTTGACATCGTATGGATACTAATAAAGGCCACAGCTGCCGCGCGTACACCTGACAACACGTCAATAGCCGAGCGTTTTCTGAGCACTGAAACCAGGCTCGTTCGACCAAAATTTCCTTTTTCTTGAGCACGCTCGAACGAGCGCGCTCAAATGAATGAGCGGCTCATTCGCCTGAGTGTGCTCAAGTGGATACGAGGCTTAAGCTGGTACGTCTGTTTGAAATAATGTGCCATATTTCCCCAAAGGTGGCAGCACAGTGAAGATGCGCAAGCACCAGCGCAGGAACAGTATAAAGATGGCCGCCACATTAGTAACACGCACCAGAGAAGAACAGCATTCAGTCAGGGCCGGCTCTAAGATTTTGGGCTCGGGATAAGCGTTCTTAGCAGTCACGTAACCAGTTGGGGGTCCTTGGCCAATTCATCGGTTAGGGCCCTCCCTTAGACCAAATGGGCGACCTTTTTAATTGGAAAACCGCCGAGTGGCATAGTGACAGCTGTAACATTAGTAATGGTTCAGCGCATCACATTATGCATTTTTTTTTATCTGGTTAACGTCTCTCTAACAGCGAGGTCTTTAGAGACGGGAAAGGATGGGAGGCAAGGAATGGGCAGGAATTCGGCCATGGCCTTTTGAAGGAAGCATCCCGGCATTTGCCTGTAGTGATTTGGGAAACCATGGAAAATCCAAATCTGGATGCCCGGACGGGGATTCGAACCGACATTATGCATGATGTGCTCAGGATTCATAAGGTGTCTGCGCGATGGGTGCCACGGCAGGTGACTCCGGAATAGAAGCAGCGGCGTGTCGATGTGTGTGAAGAACTTCTGCGGCGCCTGGAATGTGACGGTGATGCCTTTCTTGCACGAATCGTCACCGGAGACGAAACGTGAGTCCATTACCATCAGCCTGGAACGAAGAGAGCGCGCAGCACCAAAACCAAAGAAGTTTAAAACACAGCCATCCGCAGGAAGGGTTAGCTGACTCTCTTATGGGACGAAGAAGACGTCCTCTTGGAGCACTACACGCCGCGAGGGACCGGTGTTACCAGTGACACACACACAGACCACCTCAAAAACCATCTTCGGCCTGCCACTACAACAAAACGACGTGGATTGCTATCGACAGGTGTTCTTCTGCAACATGACAAAGGCACAGCCCCAAACTGCTCGTCAACGGTTGCAACAATCGCAGACATGCTGTTTGAATGTCTGCTTCATCCACCATACACGCCCGACCTTACCAACTCTTAAAACAAGCAGTTTCGGAGACATAATTTCTATCCGATTAAAAAAAAGTTAATTCAGTCGCTTCGGAAGAGCTGGCTGACATGTATTAATCGTGGAGGAGACTATATCCAAAAATGATACAGGTGACTTGTTTGTGAGCACAATATATAAAATTTTAAAGAAATAATTAAGGTTTTCACCGATTCTCCCTAAACTTAAACACACTGACGAAAAAACTCATGAATTGTAACAAGTAGATCAGGCTCTAATACAGATAAATATTGAAATGATCGAAGCGAATTAACAAATTTACTGTAGCTGTGTTATTTGACATATTGTCACAAAACAGCCATGTAGAAAATCTCAAAAAGCTTTGTAGCCGCGTTCCAAATTTCTACCACGTCCGTGAGTTCTTAAACAGGAGATTGAGTAACGCATCAATAGCTCGTGGTGCACATGTCGATCTGCATTCCTATCACAGCCTCTACGCACTCCCGATCTAACAACCCGTTGAGATTTCTTTGTGTTTGGGTTATATCATATACAGTGGTTAAGCTTTCTCTACCAATATACCTAAATGATTGCTAGGGACATGCTGCTCCGAATGTGGCAGGAACACGATTATCGACTAGATATCTGCAATTACCAAAGAGACGCAAAACACTTTTAACGTATGAAAATAATTTTTTTGTGAGAATATGTCAAACAATTTAGAAACAGTAAATTCGTGAAATCCTTCCGTCATTTGTAATAACCCTGCATATAAAAGACAATCTATTAGTTACACAAATGTGAAAACATTTGTTCTTTACGATTACACAGATGACGAGCGATTGATTATTGAAGACATAAAATTTCAATGTCATAACGTATCTTCTGATAAAAATATTTTCAGTTGACCACCACAGACAGCAAAGATTGTGGGGAAAAAGTTTCAAAACGAAGAGGAAATATACGAGAGAAATGAGAGACCGGGACTTCCTTCTACAGGTCATTAGAGCCACATGCGACGGGTGGCAAGGGCGGGAAGCAATTCGATCATGGCGTTCTGGAACAACGAACCGCGCGTTCACCTGGAGTCACTTCGAAAACCGAAATATGGATGGCCGGACCGGAGGGGGATTCGAACCAGCGTCCTGCCGAATGCGACGCCAGAGCGCTACCGCTCACCTTCACGCTCCGTCTTGCTGTCTGTCATACTTCAGCAGTTCGAAATACGAATCGTCCAGGAGCCTCATTGGTAATTTAGTCCTCATTTACAAGTGAAAACAATTCCTATTGTCTTGTAGATGACAAAGACCTAAGAATTATTGTTAATCTGTACTGGAACCAATCTGCTCCTGTGAGACTGAAGGGAGAAAACACGAATGAAGTAAAAATTCTTCGTGGTGTAAGAGAAGGTTGTATCCTTTCCCCCTTATTATTTAATATCTACTCAGAGTATATCTTTAGGGAGGCGTTGAGTGATGTGGAGATGGGAGTGCTGTTGAATGGAAACTGGATAAACAACATTAGCTACGCAGATGACACAGTCATTTTTACAGACAGTCAGGAAAGCTTACAGTATCTTATAGATAGAGTATCACAAAGCAGCCACGAATACGGACTTGACATTAATATAAATAAGACAAAAGTAATGATCATTGACAAAAACAACAACTCCCAATGCCAGATTATGATTAACCAGAAGACCATTGAATGTGTATAAAGTTATACGTATCTTGGCACCACAGTAAACAGCCAATGGGATCCATCTGATGAAGTCACTTTCAATAAAATGAAAAATCTTTTTAAAAGTCGTAATTTATTAATTCCCACGAAGATGAGACTCCTGCGCTGCTATGTGTTCTCTGTCCTCCTGTATGGCGTTGAAACGTGGACATTAACAGAAACTATCAGTAAAAGGTTAGAAGCTTTTGAAATGAGGCTATATCGAAGAATGTTCAGAATACCACGGACAGACCACACCACAAATGCTGAAGTGCTCCGTAAAATGAAAAAAAGGTATCGAAATACTGACCACCATAAAAACACAGAAGCTTCAGTACCTTGGCCACATCTTGAGGAATAATAGCCGTTATGAACTCCTGCAGTCTGTTCTCCAGGGGAAAATACCAGGAAAGATAAGTGCTGGTCGAAAAAGAACTTCTTGGTTAAAAATTCTGAGAACATGGACCTCCAAGACAACTACTGAGTTAATCCGAGCATAAACCAGCAGAGACAAGACCGCCAAAATGGTTGCCGACATTCGGAACGGATAGGAACCAGAAGAAGATGAAGATTGGCTGAAATAATTATTATTAACTAGCTGACCCGGCAATGCTTCACTATTGCTGGACTTGAGTAGGCACATAGATTAAATGAAAAATATTTACATATAAATTTTAAACTGCTGTTTCATTCATTTCCAGTTGGAAAGGGTGAGAGGGGATGCGCTTTGGAAAACATTTGCAGGCAGTATTTTTCTGTTTGCTTGAAAGTATAAGTGTGCAAATTCCCATTGGAATCTGATGAAATATGTGGTTTATCTAAATTATGGGGAGGAGGGGTGGGTTTTTTAATTTTTTTTGACAGGAACCTTCTCCGTCATCCCGTCGACAACTCACCAAAGCTTCACCGTAAACGGACGAACGGTTTGCGGGTTTGTTTAAATTATGGAGTGTTATGGGAAAGAGGGGGTAATTAAGGTGGTGGAAAGAGAGGAGAGGGATTGGGTTTTTGTGAAATTAATGTGTACAGTATTTCTCTCTCTTTTTTAAAGTATAAGTGTACAGATTCTTGGTTTGCCTAAATTATGGGGTAAAAACGTAATGGGGGTGGAAAGGGGGAGAGGGGATGAATATTCGGAAACCATACGAAGGCAGTATTTTTCTCTTTGTTTTAAAGTATAAGTGTACAAATTCTTATCTAAATCGGATAAAAAATGTGGTTTGCCTAAATTATGGGGTAAAAACGTAATTGGGGTGGAAAGGGGGAGAGGGGATGACTATTTGGAAACCATATGTTGGCAGTATTTTTATGTTTCTTTTAAAGTATAAGTGTACAAATTCCTATCTAAATCGGATAAAAAATGTGGTTTTGCCTAAATTATGGGGTGTTATGGGGAATAGGGGGTGACTTTTTGGAAATTTTTTTTCACAGGAACCTTCGCAGACGCACACTCGAAAACTCTCCAAAGTTTCATTGCAATCTGACAAATGGTATAGGAATGCATAGAAGACGAACAAACCCACAAACATTGATTTTTAGGGTTGGAAAAAGAAAAGGGCTGTTTTAAGGGTTTTTCCGGCAATTATTCGAATAGTTCTCGCCGTAAAAACCATCCTTGAACTCCAACGAACATTTTTTTTTAAAAAATTGGCCAAATTGGTCCAGGCGTTGTTGAGTTATGCGCTTACCAACACATTTTGCGATTCATTTTTATATTATAGATGTGATGACCATCTTTTTTCTTCCTTATACAACTTAAATTTTCATCCTAGCATTATTGTCAGAATATTTCTTATAGACTCCCAGTAATCTCTTCAACTCTGACTCCCAACTCAGTTCTACCATATCAGTTACAGACTGGGAGCTAAGGTAGTACCACAAACAAATTTAAGTCCTTCTTTCCACCCCTTCCAGCTCTTATATTCAATATGCATGAGTCACATCGTGCGCAAGCCAACACCCAGTATATCTGACACGGCCTTCATACGTGTCACTCTCAAACACAACTTATGTGTTATCAACGAATACTATTCTCTAGAGCATGTTGACATTCTCACGACCCCTCAAACCAGTTTTAAAGTAAACAACTAGTAAATATGATTCGTGTAGTCTTTCGATATGTTGACACTAATTTCGATTTGCTTCGTATTTTGCTTCTGTCGTCGGTGGACATGGAATCTCAAAAACGGAACGTCCAGACAAATTGCATCTCTTAATATTCTGGGCCCTTCCCCCGTGATTTGAATCCAGGACATTGAATCCTAAAATCAAGCGCTTTAATCACAGAGCACCAATCCGTTCACCAGTGTCCTGACATCATAACACACATAAAACATTGCATACCTACTGGTTTGGTTCTGTGTAGTTATAAGATTTTATAAATGTTTAATTTTTATTCTCTTTATGTTTCATACTTAAATTAATAGCTCTTATTGATTAGACTTATGGCTTTTTTATATTGAGAGTAAATTAAAGTTATCTTAGGTAGCACCTACTCCAGATCCCCCTCGCGGCAAGCGAGTTCGCTACAGACTCAGCCAATTCGCTGTTAGGCATGCGTACAAATAGACCAGTATATGAGCTGCGCGTAAAACCTGTGTAGCGCGGTTTACTACTTTACTGGTTGGGCACACTTATAGTACACTATTAACCCGCGAAGTCTCATCCCGAACTGAGTTTCCGAGACCGTAAGGTCCCCTCGTTAGTGAGAAACAATGATCTTCACCCTCCGACGCCCTGCTCTACCAACTCCGATTGTCATCAACGACACACCTGTACCATGGAAACGCCCCGACGAGACCTGGGACCGCCGACGCACCTGGAACGCCCACAGTTTCGAAATCACCCTCGCTTATTAGCGTCTCAGTAAACTATATCGTCTTATCAACGGGAAGTCTTCTCTCAAAAACAACATCACTATCCTCCTCTACACTGCCTTAATCTACCGCTACTGACATAAGCGTGTCCAGCAAAGGAGGTGCTGGTGCCAACAGGATCAACAAAACAAAATCCTGCGCGTCTTCGCCGACGCTCCGCGGTCGCCAGCTGCCGCGCAGTGTATTCACGACCGAGCGCGACGTCTCTGCCATCGCCCTGCTGAGTGCCACGAGTCGTTTATTATCCCACAGACCTACAAGAATCATCAACCGCATCACTCAGCATCTTCTCTATTAGATGGATAATTAATGTAATGAGTTAGCAAAGTTCTTCATCGTTCAACGGTTTTAATGTTTCTATTTTTAAAAAATTCTGCATCTTATTTAACTACTTTTAGCTCACTCCAATTAGTAAAGCGAATCGTCGCTGAACGATTGTAATAATCGAAGAAATAAACAGGGATTAGATAGCGTGGCTGTGCACTGACACTTGTGTTGGAAGGATGAGTTAGCACATCTGTTCACAGTGTTCATCCAAAGCGACCTGAAATTCTGTTTCCTTTTCCCCTCTTCTGGCCTTACGGCTAGTCGACGTCGAGGTCACTAGAGACGGGAGATATTTTGGGAATAAAATGGCCTTTTGGAGGAACCACTCCAGGATTATGAGGTACCGTGGAAACAGAAATCTGGATGGCCACACTGGCATGCGAACCCGCGACCTCCCGAATGCGAGACCCGAGAGTTGTGGCTCCGCGAAACACTCGAGCGACAGAACCTCGGCGCTTGGGACATGTGGATTACGTACCATACATTAATCTCTGATCAAAAAGCTTTCATGGCCTAACGAACTGTTTGGTAACAAGAACGCCGTGTTGAGTTCATGGAGGTATTGATTTCAAAAAGTGTTCAGAATTAAAATAATGAATCTATAGGAACATTTACTATTATTACTTTCAAAGCCTAACGAAATGTTTGGTGACAAGAACGCCGAGTTGAGTTTATAGAGGTATTCACCTCAAAAAGTGTTCAAAATGAAAATAATGAAGATAATGAATCTATGCGAACATTTACTATTATTAATTTTAAAGCCTAACAAACTGTTTTGGTAACAAGATAGCCGAGTTGAGTTCATAGAGGTATTCACCTCAAAAAGTGTTCAGAATGAGAATTATGAAGGTAATGAATCTATGCGAAGATTTAATGTTATTATTAATCCACGATTCACTAAAAATGGGTGGTGGAGGGTGGATTGCACCTATCTGACAGGGTAATAGTTTGGAAGGGATACACGGGATATGGTAGCAGGCACCCGTGGTGTATTGTTAGGGGCTATCCCGGCATTGGTCTGAAGTGATTCGGGAAAACCAGATCAGGGTGGCCGAATTGCTTTATAGAGAGCTACTCCTCTAAGATTTTAAGTTTACTCGCCAGGTAATTTCTTTCTAGTCCACTCCCTAAACGCTCTTTGAAAAAATGAGTGCAGAAATGAATCGGTTGTAGCCCTGATTTCTCTCATCTTATTTTCGCGGTCATTCCTGCGCAGCAATACTTGTTTGCTGTCATTCCCAAATACGTCAATCGTGAATTATTCAATTAGCTTCTGTCGAGAGGAAAGCCTTCGGTGTTCCAGGTCTTCCCAAACTAACTCCTTCAACATCGCACTTACGCTTTACCTTCAACTATATATACCTTTCACGAATCGGGCGGCTCTTCTTTGAACCTTGTCTAATGCCTCAATTAATCCCTTTAGAAGGGGGTCCATACAGAACAACAATATCCGAAGTGAGGACGCACTAGTGACTTGTATGCAATCGATTTAACTTATGGAGTGCATTGTTTTAAATTACGATCTAGAAATCGAAGCATACGATTTGGTTTCCCAATTACCTTATCGATATGCTAATTCCACGACAAATTATTACGAATTGTTACCCCTAAGTATTTAGTGGAGTCTACCGTTGTAAGACAGTACCATTAATTGTATATTCAGAGCTAAATGGTGTCACCTTTTTACTCAACCGCATGACTTGGTACTTTTTAGCGTTTAAGCTAGTTTTTACGACACGGAATTCTCATAATATGGTGTTGTAACAAAGCGCAGTCGTCCTGAGTTTTGATTTCACGATAAATAATAGCATGTACGAAAGAGAATAAGGACGACTCTCGAAAGAGGAGAGTGTAGGAGCTTGAAAGAAGGAACTAGAAGCTATCAAACAGCATATCGTCTAGGCAATGAATTACGCGGTTTCTTGGCAATCAATAGAAGGTGGGATGAACTCAGTAATAGTAACGATAAAGTAAGAGAACGGTTTGTTAGTGCCTGGTGTGTAATGGCGAGTAAATGGTGTAGCTTCCTCACCGAGACAGCGCCCAGGGCAGCAGCTGACAGCAGTAGCAGCCGCAGAGTCGCGCCGTCCATGTCGTCTGCTGTGGTCGACTCGCGGTGTCCCGTGTCGCGCAGGACAGCAGGAAGTGCTGATAGCGGACACGGCTGGAAGCCTCGCAAACTGACCCCATCTCCATGAGTTATGGGCCTGCATTCATAAAACAATACCCAGCCGACAACAACCGTCAGACAATACAATACAGTACAGTAAATAGCCCGAGGCCACTAACCCACAGTTACTATGTTCGGCACTGGACACATAGTTAGCTAATTCCGACCTCGTTCATCAGATTGAGCTCTTAATCCTAAACCTTTCCGTAGAGCATGCTACAATGATTATGGTCACCCGTCCAACATAGGGATTTTTTCTTATGGTTTTACACCTTGCCGACGTTGAGGAAAGGACTGCAGACAAGTAATGGGAAGGAATTCGGCCATGCCCTTTTCAAGGAAGCATCCCGGCATTCGTGTACACGAATTTGGGGAAATCACTGAAAACCTAAATCTGGATGCCTGGAAGGGGATTCGAACTCTCCACCTCCAGAATGCGAGGCCAGAGCGTTACCGTTCTCTTACCGCGCTCGTTTTGCCTCCCCGTTTCTCTCTCATGTCTTATTCATAACGCAAATATTACACCCACTGACGCCGTAATTAACAGCAGCGATTTACTAGTGTGACGTATAATTTCTCTCCTCATCTGCGTTGCATAAAACTAATATTTCTTTTAATGTGTCTCGTCTGATATGATACACGCTTCGACCTTTTCGTACTCACATCTGTCATAAGAGGTAATGATCTGACGTGGCATTCGAAAAGACGCGGGTTCATTTCCCCGTTCGGCCGAAATACGAAAATGTCCCTTTCCGACCAATTTCAACCACTATATTTCCTACACCCCCACAGTTACCGGCATACAATCACCATAGTAAACCATGGGATACTCCATGTTAATACAAAATCGAAACACCATTGGCCTGTGCTATGTAGTTATGGTAATAAAGAGAATTATAGGGACACACACGTCTTTGATAGCAATATGAACATGCCCTGCATCGACCAATTTTATCCACCAGTCTCCCAGACCCGACAGCTATCGGCTTTCGGCCAACGTTGTGAACAATAGGAAACATCATTCTACTACCACACACAAACACCAGTGATCTGTACTAGATAGTGGTGGTTGAAACGTGAAATATAGAGACACACGCGTATATATATACAGGGCGTTCGCCGGAAAACGCTACCCTCCCAGTCTGTTGCCGTCGGCAACTTGCTCGGTCAGTCAAGCCAGCAGTTTCCGCCACACGGCACCGTGAATCACCGCACTGTTTAACACCTCCGCTGCCCCAACAGTGCATTGCAGTTACCCTTACATTGTTAAGAACGGTTTTCTTTTGCATTGTAGATAGTTTGTGACTTCAGTCTCTTATTAATCAGTGTTGTGAATAAACGTTTCTTTGCGGTTTGGCTGGTTTGGGGCTTCATACTCTTACTAATCTGTACCGTGTTTGAGTGTGAGTAAAATTATGGTACGTTACAGTTTGCAACAAAGAATATTTCTCTACGATACATATGTGAAGAAGAAGTCGTTTTAAAAAGTGTCGCAGTAAATTTCGTCGCGAATATCCTGGCGCTTTACTGCCAGCTAAATCAACAATTCTGCGTCTGGTTAAAAAAGTAAGAGAAACGGGTTCATTTTTTAACAAAAAGAGACTGTCGGTCAAACCGTATTCTCACAGAGGAGAAAATTGACGATATCGCTTTTCGACTAGAACAGTCACCCAAAAAATCATTAAGTCAGTTAGGGCAGCGTGTGTCTCGAAATATGTTCAGAAGATGTGAAATGTGCATTACACAAGAGGGTCAAACACTTCCAGCATCTTTTATAAGGTAAGCTAATGAATTACGTCACATTTAAATGCTTAGCACACAAGTTTATGACGTTTATGAAGCGTAATTATTATGAAATAGTCCGCGGCCGACGGTCGAACAATGCCGGAAACTGAGCGCTCGCTCGCCGGGAGCAGTTTCTTCCTTGTAGCGCTAACAGTGGGTTGCGTTTCCCGGCGAACGCCCTGTATATATACACTAGCTGACCCGGCAATGCTTCGCTATTGCTAGACTTGGTTTAGGCAAACCAAATGTAGACAGTATTTTTCAGTTTATTTATGTGTGCAAAGTTCCTTAAAAATCGGGGAAAAAACTGGCTTTATATAAGGTATATTGGTAAAACATTAAGGGGTTTAAAGGGAAAAATTGTTGCATTTTTTGGATACCATATGTTACAAATTTTGGTGGAAATCTGATTAATTCTATGGGTTTGTTTAATTATAGGGATGGAGGGGTTTGTTTTTTATTTATTTTTTTCAGGAACCATCCCAGACGTACTCTCTACAACTCAACAGAGTTTCATAATAATCGAATAAAAATTTGGGGATTTTGATAAATATCATTGAAAATTAAGAAGGAAGGGGGGGTAAAACGGGAAGAGGGGTGGGATGGGATTAGGCTAACCAAATTTACATAGTATTTTTCTGCTTGTTTTAAAGTATACGTGTGTTAAAGTTCCTTCAAAATCGGGTAAAAACTGTACCTTTATATATGACACAGTGGCAAAAAATTAAGGGGATGTAAAGGGGACGAAGGGTTTGCCTTTTTGGAATCCATATGTAGACAGTATTTTTCTGTTTGTTTTAAAGTATATGTGTGCAAATTTCCATCAAAATTGGATAAAATCTGTAGGTTTTCTTAATTTATGGGGAGTTTGAGGGAAGAGGGGGTGGTTTTTGGGGTGGAAAAGGTGAGAGGGGACTGGGTTTTGGTAAAACGAATGTCTATAGTATTTTTCTATTTTTTTTTAAAAGTATACGTGTACAAAGTTCCATCGAAATCGGATAAAAAGTGTGGGTTTATGTAGAAATTAAGGGGTGGGAAGGGGGGAGACGGGATGCATTTTTAGAAACCAAATCTAGACGGTATTTTTCTATTTGTTTTACAGTACACATGTGTAAATTTCCATACAGATCGGATAAAATTTGTTGGGTTGTTTAAATTATGGGGTGTTTTGGGGAAGAAGGGTTGTGTTTTTTGAAACCATATGTAGGCAGTATTTTTCTGTTTGTCTTAAAGTATATGAGTGCCAATTTCCATCAAAATAAGATAAAATCTGAGATTTTTTTAAAAAATATGGGGTGCAGGGGGGGAAGAGGGGGTGGTTTTGGGGTAGAACGGGTGAGAGGGATTGGGTTTTTATAAAACTAATGTCTACAGTATTTTTTTATTTTTTTAATAGTATGCGTGTGAAAATTCCTTCGAAATCTGATAGAAAAGTTTGGGTTTGTGTAAAAATTAAGGGGTGGGAAGGGGGAAAGGGGTGCGTTTTTGAAATTCAAATGTAGACAGTGTTTTTCTGTTTATTTTAAAGTATATGTTTGCAAATTTCCGTACAAATCTAATAAAATCTATAGGTTTTTTTACGATATAGAGGAGGTGGTGTTTTTGAAATTTTATTTCTTTGGAATTACCCCGGACGCGAACTCGACAACTCACCAAAGTTTCACTGTATTCGGAAGAACAGTTTAGGAGCGCATATATATATATGAGTTTTTAAAAATTTGTACCTTAACAATATGAATATCCGTTACATGTTGTTTTGCTGATGTTAAAAATATTGTTGTTGAATATTTGTATTAATAATTGCAAATATGAAATATAATTTCGTGTTTTATAAGTTTCTGTGAAAGGCGTGAGAGAAAGAATATGTACGAGTGAAGATAGAAAGCATACAGTCTCTATGGGTCAGACATGGATGATGTAGAGTGTAGACCAAAGGTGGCCAACGTTTTCAGCAGCCGGGCCAAATTTTAGAACTACAATTCTCTACCGGGCAGCATGCATTACTTTCTTGGAAAAAATACTTTAATATTTATATCAAGGAATAAACGCACTTAAAATGAAATATACATATGTAATGAAGTATTAAATATACAATTACCTTAATGCGACTTTTGACATTGCTGGCCACTGCGTCACACTGCAATACACAATATTCCATTTGCAAATTTCTGGCAATGAATTTGTATCCACGGAGAATGCCGTTGAAAATGCAGGTAGAAGAACATGATGTTTTTTTAAATGGGTTTTTAAACTTAAGTTTCAAGTTTGATATCAATGATCTGTATTTAATCGCCATGGCCTATGTCACATCTGCTTGCAATAATAGCGTGAAAAAATGAGTGAAATTTTTATTTTTGAACTGTTGTTCCCAAAGCCCAAGTTTCATTTGAAATGCGGCAACAACATCAAACATATTATTAACCAATTGGTCTTTGCCTTATAGACAAATGTTCAGGTTATTTAAATGGCTAGTTACGTCGACTAGAAACGCAAAATCACAAACCCAAGCCACGTCTTCAAACTCTGGGATACTTTTCAACTTGCTTGCATAGAATGATTGTCTCTTCCTTCAAATCAAACACTATTTTTAACATTTTTGCACGGGACAGCCATTTTACTTCAGTATAAAATGTAAGGTAATTATAGTCAGAATCCAAATGCTTGAGGAATTCTTGGAATTGACGGTGCTTCAACCCCTTCCATGTAATGAAATTCACTATTTTGAAAACCACGCAAATGACTTGATCCATTTTTAAAGATTTTTTTTGATGAATAATGCAATGAAAATTTAATAATGAGGTATTATCAAGTTTACAGGCTTCATTTTCAATCAGTTTTACTAAACCTTCATGTTTTCCGACCATTGCTGGAGCTCCATCCGTCGTCACGCCAGACAAGTTGTGACGTTTTAACGAAAAACGATTTAATGTTGTTGTAATTGACTAACAAATAGCGTGCAGTTGCGGTGCTCTTAAGTCGATATAGAGCCGCTAATTCTTCTGTTTTGTTTAAATGGACATCAACACCTCTTGCGAAAATGGCTACTTGCGCATTATCTGTTAGTTCTGTGCTTTCATCCAATGCTAGAAAATAATATACGAAATCAGACGCTCTGCTTCTTAAATTATCTTCAATATGTCTTCCACACGTCTGGTAATAGTTTGACGAGAGAGGCTTATTTTCTAAAATTCTTTCTTCTTTTCTGGACACATAATTTCAAAGATGCTCTCCAAACATTCCTTCACCATTTCGCCATCTGAATACGACTTCGATTTCTTGGCTAATATCGAAGCTACTGCACAGCTCGCTTTTACATGGCATGTTGACTCTGCAGCAGTGCTAGTGAACATGTGTTGCCGTGCAGAAAGTTTTTTTTCTAAGTCATTTATCTGGTCTAATCGAAATTGTCCTTGGCACTCATCAAACTGATTTGCATGCGTAGTTTCATAATGCCATTTCATGTTAGTCTTTCAATACAGAAACAGATTCTTTGCATATTAAGCATAAGGGCTTTATTTTAAATTCTACAAAAAATCGTTATATAGAAAACTTTTCAGTTCATCTGCAGCTTTTCGCTTTTTTGATCCAACAGTTTTACTAGTTGAAGCCATTATTTAATTGATGTAGAAATAGAAATGAATAAAACTCAAGTGCTAGTATTTACCAGAAACTGCTAAAATCGCAACGCTTTAAAAAACTAATAACCGGAACATATTCAGTAAAGATACAACAGAAATATCACGTATTTTCAACAGTAATAATACTTGCATACACACGACTAAAACTGAAACTAGTTCTTAAAAGTTGATCATGTCCACACGCCACAAATAAAACAGTACAGCAGACACATGGAATGTTGACAATGCATTTCGAATCAAATACAACAATTAATACAAAGAGCGTCCTCTAATCTATGGGTGGAAATATTAACTACTAGGACTAGGAGATCAATTCCCTACGCAATCGCTCCAAGAATCAGTTAGGCGAGTCGCTAACGCGCTGACAGTTACAGGAACTTAAGCCGTGATAAGGCTCGGTTGTACTTCCTTACAGTATAAACTCGCAAGATCAATCGAGACATCATCTTGGTTGAATATCAGTGTAGATATCGCCATTGAAAGTCAAAGGTTACGTATATATTGATACAGCTCCTCGGGACACAAAATTACCTACGGCGCCGGCGGGCCGCGGGTTGGCCATCCCTGATGTAGACGGAAAGGCTGAAAATTGGAATTTGGCAAAAAGATGTGACTTAAAAAGCAATAAGAGAATGTTACACTTATGAGAATTAGTCTGCTGTATTGCACAAAGTATTTAGTAATTGGTGGAAATAATATATTGTATCAATAATGTTGCCAGGAATTTGTTAATTTTTAAGAAAGTTTAGGAATAAATGTTAATCGAGTTTAATTCATACTTGAAAAGAAATATATTGAATAAATAATCATAGGCGAGAAAATAAGCATTGGAGTAGAAGGATATAAATGCTTATTTCAGGTAAAGGTAAGAAAAACAAGGATACCAATATTTATCTTGGAAAATGAGACGGGGCAGGATGGCGTAGGATAAAAAGTACAACTGGTTTTCTTCATGTTTGAATAGTAGTAATTCATGATCGGAGGTCAGAAGTATTAATAGACGTAATTATTAACCCTAGGATGCATATACAGGGCTTCCGAGGCCCTTGTATGTCTTCATTTTTAAAAAAATCTGTAATTTTTTGTTTGATTTCAAACTGCTTTCTAGTACTCTTTCACTAACACTGTGGCATTCCTCCTACCAAGTCTGAACGAGATACCTTTTTAAGTTTTCTGTATAATTCTATACGTTTACCCATACACCGTGAATGCATAAGCAGGGCTTCAGAAGCCCTCACATTTTTATAAATGTTCTTTAGCCTATATTGTCTTCAACATTTGTTTGGGAGCAGTTATTAATTCAACAATAACTGTAGTAGTATTTCCAGCAACTGGAGTGCCAACAGCAGCAGTAGCTGGAGTAGTAACCAAAAAAATAATACACACTGCTTTCACATATTGGCGATGTCGGTGTATCATTGATCTTTTTGCTATCAAATGTTTTATTATTGCATAGTATTGTTATCCTGTGCTGCTCTTGTCAGCCTCATTGTTACTGTAGTTTGTTTGTTGCTGCAAGGCCCATATTGTTACGAGTATGACTCGTTTAGTGCTG
Organism: Vandiemenella viatica; assembly: GCA_031002005.1. Taxonomy (NCBI): domain Eukaryota; kingdom Metazoa; phylum Arthropoda; class Insecta; order Orthoptera; family Morabidae; genus Vandiemenella; species Vandiemenella viatica. The sequence continues at coordinate 16,684,307 of CM061914.1, read as the reverse complement.
CACAAGCTGCTGTTCGAGGGACACGTCTTTTGCTATGGCTTCTGCACGGAAAGCAAGAGAGTCAGTAGGTGCAAATGCAGCTAATTTTGAAAGTGTTGTGGCTCAGTGGTTTGAAGAAGATGATTCTTGCGAGGAAGGAAATATTTTTGAAGATGCAAGTAGTGAAGAATCAGCCAATGAACCTGCAGATGTGAATATTGAGGCAGATGACAGTCCTTCCGATAATATTACTTCATCAGTGTCTGAAAATGAAGAACCACCACAAAAAGGTATAGAAGACCACACATACATTAGTCGGAATGGAACGATTTGGAAATTAGAACCTCCTGCAACTTTTCGTACACCTGTCCATAATATCGTAAAGAAGGCACCTGGTCCAGCCCATGGTTTGAAAACCTGTAAACCTAAGGATGCCTGGGACTATTTCATCTCCAAGAAAATACTAGAGGAAATCATCAACTGCACAAATATTGAAGGCAGAAGAGTGGCTGCTTTGCGTGGTAAAACGTTGAAAAACGTTTCGCTTGCTGAAATGGAGGGTTTTCTTGGTCTTTTACTGCTTTCTGGTGTTGAGAATAGTTGGGATGTCCCTATTAGATAATTATTCTTGGATGAAAAGGCAAATCCTACATATAAGGCCACCATGTCAGTAAATAGATTTGAGGATATAAGGAGAATGATTAGATTTGATGACAGGCGTACCCGTGAAGCTCGATCTGCAGATGACAAACTTGCAGCTGTTCGTTATGTATGGGAACTATTTCTTGACAAGTGTAGAAATAGAATGATTCCCAATGATTCGCTCACAGTTGACGAACAGCTAGTCCCATTCCGTGGAAGATGCAGCTTCACCCAGTATATGCCCTCTAAACCAGCCAAGTATGGCATAAAAATATTTTGGTTATGTGATGCTACATCTGCATATGCTTTAGACGTAATTGTTTACACGGGAAGGAAGCCGCATGAACCTATTCAGAAAAATCTTGGATTGAATGTGGTGAAAGATCTTGCTAAAAGCATTGAAGGATCATCAAAAAATATTACTGTTGACAACTTCTTTACTAGTGTCCAGCTGGCAGAAGAGATGCTTCAGAAGCAAATTACAGTGGTGGGAACAATCAAACAAAATAAACCAGAAATTCCTAATGAGATGAAACCATCAGCCTCAAGAGCGATTCATTCCTCTTTGTTTGCATTTAGAGGTGACATTACAATGGTGAGTTATGTTCCCAAAAAGAAAAAGTCTGTAGTTCTCATTAGCACAATGCATCACGACAGAAACATTGATGAAACTCATGCAAAAAAGAAACCAGATGTAATAAAGTTCTATAACTCTACGAAGGGTGGAGTAGATCAAATGAACCAGAAAATTCATTATTACACTTGCAAGAGACAAACAAGAAGATGGCCATTTGCATTATGGATGAATATGATGGACGTTGCAGCAATGAACAGTGAAATTTTATTTTCCGCCCAACATCTGACATACCATAGTGGAAGAAGTGATAAAAGGCGCTTGTTCCTAAGAGATTTAGCAGAGGAAGTGGTAAGACCACTAATGGAACTTCGTATTCAGATCCCTAATCTTCCAAAGAAAATCGTTGATGCCATGCAAAGATGTGGTGTTCAGAAAGATGTCATATTGCCGAACCAACTACCTGTTTCAGGAAAAAGAAGAAGATGCAATTATTGTCCATATAATAAACACAGGAAAAGTGCTATGACATGCATTAAATGTAAAACCAACATTTGTAAGGAACATAGTGGCATTCTTTGTGCTTCTTGTTTGTCACATGTTGAAAACTAAAAAAAATGCAATTTTATGTGAACAATGAATAATAACTTTTTGTCAAAATATTGCCTATATACATAATATTGTGAATAATGAGTATGTTTTAATTGAAGAAATTGGTTGTAATAAATGTTATAAAATGTAAACTGCAATTAATTAATAAAATGTTAATCAGGCCCACCAGATCCTGTTACTGTATCTTAGGAATCTTTCAATATGACAGTAAATTTGACAGAAATAAATTTAACTCCAAAAAATGATTATATGAAAAGACGAAAATTTAAAATTAGGCAGGGCCTTGGAGGCCCTGCATATGCATTGATGTGTGTTTTCGGCACCATGCATCCTAGGGTTAAACACGAGCAGGGACGATCCCGCTATAGTATAATTGATTGAAAGGTCTTAGACTGGAACTTACTGATATACAAGCTCGCCTTGTATTTGATCCTTAAAGTTCATCCTGCAAAATTTGAAGAATTCCACTTTGCTTCGAAAGCATCACGTTGTTTGTTTTATTGAGGTTGCACAAACATTCATAATCTAATTTTTGGTCATAGTGTGTGTAACTGCCAGAGAACGAAACACAGATTCCAGATTATTAAACAGTTGAACATCTCCTAGGAAATGAATTGCCAGAATACTCGATTGATAACATATTTGGTCTGATGTCTTCTTTAGACAACCTAATAACTCAGGTACATGAGCGAAGACCATTTACGAAAATAGTCTCTAAAATACATGAATAGAAAATAAACCAAAATGTACAATTCGGTCAAGCAGCAACATTTGCGAAAGTTTTAACTAACCTGAAATGTAGCTTATGCCGGAATGTCAATTCGCATTCGTAGTTACAGCAGAGAGCACGGGTAATTTAAATTTTTAAATGTTTTTTTACCTTCCTGTCATTAGCAACATGTTATTGAAAAGCAGTTACCCGATTTTAGCTATAATGTTAATCAATATTTCTTTATTTATGAAATGTTTTGAATATCAAACTTAATTAATGTATTACGGTAATTAATTTGGTAGCAGTTGCTTAGCTATTAAATTGTGAATATAACCTCAGATATCTTTTAATGATATCTCTGGTGGCTGTTAATTTTCGAGCGAAGACCGACACGTGACACCTTTGTCCAGCCAATAGCTATCGAGGTGAGTGAGTGAGCTTAGGAAATTATATAGTAGATTGTTCCATCTCCGAGATTAGTCGTTATATGATTGTCCTCACGTGATGTGCCGATTAGGTTTGAACTACGTCGGTTTCATGGAGGAAGGAAATATATGGAGGAGAAATGACGTTAAATCGGTGACGCCGGGATCCTACTGCGCATGCGCGGCGGTTATAGCGGACCGAGCTCAAAACATTGCATTTTCACATTGTGCTCCATGTAGTAAAAATTTGATTTTGTAATAGTTCTAAGATTTTTTATAATGCCAGCTTGTGTTGCATTCGGGTGCACAAATATGACAGATAGGAAAAAACCTCGAATATCATTTCATTTGTAAGTTGCATTCTAACTATTGTTATTGAAATGTTCAATAGTTTTCAGTCAGACTAGCTACTACCATTAAAGATTTATTCATAACTCTCAAATGGATAACTTAGTTTTCAAATATTTGTTGGTGTAGTGCAGCCAATCGGCATACCTTACTATTTTGCACATCATAGACTACCATTACTTTATACGAGTGTTGTAAAGTCTTAATGTAAGTGGGTCATGTTTACATCGTGATTGAGTTGTGCATTCTTTCGTTACGTTTGCTGTTTCTACTGAAAGTGTGGGATGAAATTAATTGTGATAAATTGTGCTTTGCGAAATAGGAATCGTGATGAAGGAAACAATGTCGTTATACGAAATGTAGTTCGCGATGCAAAGTTATGAGTGTGTCTACAAAGTTTGTTTTTGTACCAAATTATGCCCTGTATGTTCCAAGCATCACTGTAACCACCAGGCTGTCGCAGTTTGATGCTTGATTCTTATGTAGCTCGAAGAGACAAGTTGAAAATCAAGAGTACGATTTTTTGTAATCTCGCTTAGTTCTCGGGATATTTGTTATAGGTATGGTGTGGTTATAATTCCTTGTACTTTTGGTGACATTTTTATTCTGTTCCATGCCCCATTTCAATGTAACAACAAGCGGCAGTAAAAAAGGAAAACACACACTCTGCATGTGCAGCATGTAATTCATTGTGGTTAGGACGAAAGTATTTTTTGGTCCAGGCCGTATTTCCACCTCACGTCCACAATTTGGAGACACTATATTCCAAACAGTAAGCGAGATATTGAAAAATGTTTACTCTTTATTTTCGATTTTTTTCGTCATGTTACATTAGAATCCATCATCAAATTTGACTTTTGCGAAATTTTCATCTGCATTTCATTCAAAAACACCTCACCTTTCTTCTCGTTGTGTTATGTAAGAATCCATTATCAAATTTGATTTTGGTCAATTTTTTTCTGAATTTTAATCAAGAACACCTCACCTTTGAGAAAGTATATCTCGAGAATTAAGCGAGATATTAAAAAAGATTATTCTTCATTTTTTATTTGTTTCGTCGACTAACATAATAATCCACCATCAAATTGTGGCTCCACGGTTATGGTAGAGTTCCCTGGATATATTTGGGCATGTTCCCTGTGATTCTTGGGTAGGGTAATATGGCGTCCCCCCCTCCCCACCTCTCTCCACCTGGCGTCACTTCAGTGCGTGGTAAAGGTCCCTTGCGTCGCCTCCATATATTCCTTCCTCCATGGTCGGTTTTAGCGCTTTCTATACTGTAGGGCGAATATGCAGCTTCTGTTGGCAATGTTTAGGTTGTTTGTTATATGGTGGTGTCATGGATAGATATCGTAATTAATTCTTTTTATCTTCAAATTGACGATTTGTAGTAGTTGTCTCAGGTAGTTGTGACGTTATTAAAACAGTGTAGTGTGTAATATCTTCCAGTTGCTAATGAATTATCTTCCACCAATTAAGTTAATTACCGGGACACTATAATCACTGTTGGCCGTTATAATTTCTGCAACAGGACTATCGGCACCGCAAGAGTAATCAATTAATTAATAAATACCAAGAAAATTTCCATGATATAGTTTTCCAGCGATCAATCATTTTGTATCTTTAATCCAGTGTTGTTTTTCAATATTATGATAGAAATTCAATAATTTTGATTTTACCTCACTATACATACTATTCCTGTTGTTTTGTTTTACTTGGCATTAGTAGAACATTTTTAAAACATCAGTACAACTCATCATAAATCGAGAATTCAGTTTATTTTGTTGTTAACAGCAATGCATTTTTTAATATGTAATTATGATGATATACAGTAACTTTGGACATTTAAGTTTCAAGGTCAGAGAACTTCGAGCTAGAGGCAGGGGCGTAGCTACTATGGGGCTAGGCGGTGCAGTGCACCGGGGCCCTCACGCTCAGGGGGCCCCCAAGTATACCTCAGGGGCCCCTAAGCGCACCTCTAGGGGCCCACGAGCCTTCACGACAAACTGGCGACCTTTTTATTTTTTTTAGCTCTACCATCGTCTAAGGGGCCCCTGAGAACACAGGAGCCCCTCACTAAGGGCCCTCGCTGCTTAGGGGGGGCCCCAACCACTGCTCAGGGACTAATAAAGAACAATTCAAGGGCCCCCATCCTCAGTTCAGGGGGCCCCTACCAGCACACGAAGCAAAAAAAAGGTCGCCCGTCTGGCCTGAGGGCCCAAAATAATTTTTTTGCACTGGGGCCCTTGTTGACCTAGCTACGCCACTGGCTAGAGGAAAGAAGACCTTCTGTTACGAGTGCGTGTTGAAAAAAGGATGGCTCGAGAAGAATGAAATCCAGGCGGGAGCAACGCAGAATTGTAGGTTAATATTGGAAAATATAAGCGGAGAGCAGAAGAAAAGGTTAATACTACTAATGAAGTGTAGCCATTGTGTTCAAGTAGAATGATGTTTGTAAATAGGATTACAAAAGATAAATGGGTAGTGATTGTTATTGTGGAACTTTAATAAGGTATTTGAGTTGATATTTTAATGGTAATTGATTTCATTTAAAGGGTGGTGAGACGTCGGTAGTTATGGAGATGTGAGAGATATGGTGGTTGAAAGTGCTCGACCTGCGCCACTTTCATATTTCTACCAAACACGCATGTGTCATGGTGTGTCACTTTTCAGCCAAAACTATCTAGCGCGGATAACTGCTGTTTGTGTGTGGTAGTAGCACAGAGTCACCGGTCGATCACAACGTTGGCCGAATTTCTGTAACTGTGGGAGTGTGGAAGATATGGTGGTTGAGGGTTGTCGTCCAAGGATATATACGTATTTCGACCAAAGACATGTGTGTCCCTATATTTTACTTTGCTGCCTGAACTACATAGCGCAGATGATTGGCGTTTGTGTGTGGTAGTAGCACAGAGTCTCCCATCGTGCACTATGGTGGTTAGACGTCGGTAGCTGTCAAACCAAATTTTTTACAAACACGAAGTCGTGGGCACCAGGTAGTTTATAAATAAGGAGGAAACCTTACAAAAGAATGGAGAGTTTATCATCGATGTATCTGTTCAGTTTACGGATAGATTTTCATCTAGTGCTCTATACTCCGAAAACATAGGTTCGTAAGATATATAAAAGTATTTTAAGTAATACCGTTAGCTTTGAAAGTGTGAAAAACCACATCCAAAGTATTTGTATAGATTTGCGTCGTCACGAAAATTGTATCGTAATTGACTCTTGCAGATTTATTAGTACAATGATAATGATGATATTAACATATTATTGCGGTATATTAATTTATGCATGCATATGAAAGTACAGGTCCATTGCTAGAGTTATTTGTTTAGTAACTGACTACTACACGACGAATTTCTACAGGCAGGGCAGGCTACTGGCTGCCGACGCGTTGTTGGCGACGGCGTAAGCGCCTCTGGACTCTGCGCGCTTGGCGAACAAACTACCGACGGCGTCCATAATCCAGCAGGGGCCAATGAGCGCTCGCTATCCTCACACACAGTCTCCCAGCTAAATGCGGGTTTTCGTTTCTTATAAATCTGAGAAAGTTGTTGAAGGGTCTGCTGCTGACTGGCACTTTCTTCTCCCGGCGACCGTTACTAAAAAAAAAAAAAAAAAGATTATTATTACTCGAGACTGGTCGGAGCAATATCAGTTGTTGGCAGTATGGCTCTGTATTACTAGTCTCATCCAGTCACATTACGGGGCGAACAAACACCATTAAAAACGTATTTTATGGGATTTCGTTTTAATAATTTCATCTACATCTACATCTACATCTATACTCTGCAATTCACAATTACTGTGGGTGGCAGAGGGTGCTAAGCACCAATCCTATTTTAGAGTATTCCAATCCCGAACAGAACGAGGAAAGAAAGAATACATAAATGTATCAGTACGGCATCTTATCTCTCGAATCTTATCCCTTCTGTCATTGCGACCTAAATAGGTTGGCGGAAGAAGTATTTCGTTGCACTCGTAAATTAGAGATTTTCGCATATTCTCCAACAAATTTAAACGAAAACGACGTCGTCTGTCCGCCAAACAATCCCACCCTAACCCACGTATCAGCTCTGTGACACTTACATAAGGACTGTAACTAGCGGTCGCGAATCGAGCGGCTCTCCTCTGTACTTTCTCTAACGTGTCAATCAATCCCTTGCGATACGGATCCCAAATTGCACAACAGTATTCCAAATGCGGACGCACTAGTGTTTTATACGCTATTTCCTTTGTATGAGCATTGCAGATCTCTGGTTTCTTACTCGCGGAAGTTGTGATTTGATACCAGCTCTTTTAAATTACTTTTAATATTAAATAACGTGTAGAAATATTTGTCTGGTGGTGTGTTTAGCGAATTTGAGTGTAGTAACACTGTGTAGTAAAAGTATCATAGTTTAAGTAGTTGAAAAAGGTTTTGGTTCGACAAGTTTGAAACACGTGTGTCTTGTTTACTTATACTAATACCCGTTAAAGGGAATTAATATTTTATCAGTGAAGGAAACAAGGAGTTACTAACAGGTTTATTGTTAAAATTGGTTTGCTTGCGTGGTAAAAGGAGAAGGTGTGCCTTGTGCAAATTATATTGCAAAATAAGGAAAGGTATTTATAGGTTAAGTTTCAATTCTCTTCAAGGGCTCATATTTTGTTTTGTTTTGTATAATATGTCAATGAGCATGAAGTGTGGTGGCTGTCGCAGGGTTGTAAAGCAGGGAAACAGCTGTAATGATTGTGGAGTTCGTTTTCATCCGAAATGTTGCTACATGGAAGCTGAAAATGCGCTTCACTCCCCTTGGAGTTGTTCGACTTGCAAAAGTAGCAAGGAAAAGAGGGAACTAGAAAGTAGGATCTCTTGTCTCGAATCCACATTGGCTGAATTAACTGAAGAACTCAATGTTTTGAAGGCTGAAAAAGCAGCATTAAATGTTAAGGAATTAGAGTGGATTACAGCCAAAACTGGAGGGAAACACCAGGACCTGCATTCTACAAATTTTCAGTTGGAAGTTTCGAATGCTTTTGGGGTGTTGGAGAATCTAACTGAGGATGTATCAGATACCACAGCAGGGCTGTCTCATTGCAACAAAGCTGTAAAAAAGCACACATTGTGCAAAGCTCGTAAAAAGAAATCCAAGAAGGTGTTATTGCTTGGAAGTAGTCACGGTAGAGGCTTAAGTGCAATGTTACAGTCAAGCCTGGGCTCTGATGTTGAGGTGTGCAGTATATTTAAGCCTAATGCAGAACTTGGCAATGTTGTGGATGAAATTTCAAACCTGGGGAAAGATCTTACTAAAGAGGATCATATAATTATTGTTGGGGGTCCTGGAAATAGTCTGTCCAGAAATCTCAATTATTGTGTTGAAACAGACATTGACAACATTGCTAAAAACACCACTCACACCAATGTTGGTTTTGTTGACCTCTTCAAACGTTATGATCAACCCTGGATGCGTGGTCATGTACAGCGTATACAGGCAGATCTGAAGCGTGCATTGTGTCAGGCTGACCGAACACACATTGGTCTGATAGATGTTTCTTGCATAACACGGAGTGACCATACCTCCCATGGACTCCACCTGAATGTTCGGGGCAAGCAGAAGCTAACGCAACTGATTGCCAGTAGCATCAGGAGAGGCAGGTTGGATGTGAACCCCATCCCAGTGGTAATTGGTGGTAGGACTCAGTCTTTTTTAGGCCAAACGTCAAGAGTAGGAAGAGTTATTTAAGAAATGTACATAATGATATTACAGTCAAAAATAAAGAATGTCAGTCTAAAATAGCTTTGTTCCATCAGAACATTAGGGGTATCTCAAGCAAACTTGATGAGTTGATAATATCTATAGAAGAAACCCAAAAATCATTGAATATTAACATAAATATTGTATGTCTGACAGAACATCATCTGAAGAATTCTGAAATATGTCTCCTCCCATTTGCTGGATATAGATTAGCTTCATGTTATTGCAGGTCAGAGATGAGAATGGGTGGTGCAGCAATATATGTAACAGAAAATACTGAAACAAAATCATTAGATGTAAGTAAATACTGTATAGAACAAGATTATGAATGTTGTGCAACACAGTTAGAATTAGAAAACAAATATCTTATAGTGCTGACAGTTTATAGGGCTCCCACAGGAGACTTCAGTAAATTTTGTAATAAACTTGAAGCGGTTCTACTAAATTTATCATGAACTAAAAGGGAAATTATCCTCTGTGGAGACTTCAACATAAATTTTGTTGTAGAATGTAACCAGACAGATTATCTTCTAGGAATGCTAAGATCATTCAATCTCTATCAAACTGTAAATTTCCCAACTAGAATACAAAAAGATAGTAGTACCATTATTGATAACATTTTTGTAGAACACAATAAATTAGAAATAAATGGAACAATTCCAATGGAAAATGGTTTGTCAGACCATAATGCTCAAATAATTACTTTGGATATTGTGGGAAATGAAAATAACAAAAAGAAAGGATTTGTCAGAGTTAGGCCATTAAAGAACAATTCAATAAAAACATTAAATGATGAACTTCTCAATGAGGACTGGAGCACTGTTTATAAATTAAAAGGGGTAAATAATAAATTCAATTACTTTCACCAAAGGTTTTTGGAAATTTACGAAAGGTGTCTCCCTACAAAACTAGCTCCAATTGGTCAAAAACGATTAAACAAAAATTGGGTTACAGTTGGTATCAAAACATCTTGCAGACATAAAAGGGAATTGTATGTAAAATTTAGGAATACTGATAATATGCTTCTCAGACAACATTACAAAACTTACTGTAGAATTTTAACCAAAGTAGTAAAAGAAGCTAAACGTTTGGCCATAAACGATGAGATTAGTAGTTCAGATAATAAGATAAAAAGTGTTTGGAACATTATTAAAAGAGAAACAACTGTATCATCCCTTGAACATAAACCTATATCTATAAGCATTAATGATAAACTTGTAAATGACCCCTCGTATGTATAGCAATACTTAAATCCTTGTCACCAAAAGCAGCACCTATGTCTCTATTTCCCACCAGTAAAAATGAAATTGAAAAAATTATTAAATCCCTCAAAAATAAAAATTCATTTGGTTATGATGAGGTTTCAACCCATGTAATGAAACAATGTAACACCAGCATTAGTAGAGTTATTAGTCACATTTGTAATAGTTCTTTTGAAGAAAGTATCTTCCCTGACTCACTCAAGAAGTCAATAATCAAACCGCTTTATAAAAAGGGTGATACCTCAAAGATTGAGAATTACAGACCAATATCACTTCTACCAGCATTTTCAAAAATCTTTGAAAAAGCAATGTACAGAAGGGTGTATGCACATCTACAAAAGAATGACCTACTCAGTAAAGTACAGTTTGGTTTTAGACAAGGCGTTTCAACAGATTCAGCAATTTTTGCTTTTGTAAACAACATACTGGAATCAATGCATAAAAAACTAAATTCCCTAGGTATATTCTGTGATCTTGCTAAGGCTTTTGACTGTGTTGATCATGATATTCTACTAGGTAAATTAGATCACTATGGAGTTAGTGGTAAGCCAGGACTTTGGTTTAAATCATACCTGGAAAATAGAAAGCAATGTGTATCACTGAAAGATGCTAATACAGGAGATGTTATAAACTCAGAATGGGGTATAGTTAAATGTGGTGTGCCTCAGGGTTCAATTCTTGGCCCTCTGCTGTTCTTAATCTATATAAATGATCTTCCACATATACTAGGTGATAATGAACACATAGTGCTCTTTGCAGATGATACTAGCATATCGCTGAAAGATCCATCAGCACAAAACCTCGAAAACATAGCAAATGATGCCATAAAGAAAATTAATAGGTGGTTTAATGCCAACAAACTAATGCTTAATGTAGAAAAGACACAGTTACTTCAGTTTGTTACAAAAAATAAAACAAAGGACAGCTATAATGTATTATCAGAAGGAAAAACAATCAATGAAAGCAGTTTCACAAGATTCCTGGGTGTATATATAGATAACAAATTGAACTGGAAACAACATATTCAACAACTTCTTAAAAAACTGAATTCTGCAACATTCTCACTGAGGGTAATATCTAGAATAGCTAGTGTTGCAAACTGAAAAAAAACAAAATGTTTTTTTTCAACTTTTTGAAAAAAAACATGAAAAAAAACCTAGCACCCGTGTTTTTTTTCTAAATTTTGTTTTTTTTTCAGAAAATAATATATTTCATAAATTATAGTTTTATTTAAGGAACTTCCATTTTACAAGTGTGTTTTAAGTCTTACTGAATCATATAATGTCTAACATAATGATTCATAAGTGTATCTATATAGGTAACATAATTTTATTCATCCTCTATGTCAGTACCACATTCACTAGTATCAGTAATACCAACACTAGTTCGGTCGGTGTCGGAATTTTCTGTCTCTTCTTCTGTCTCCTCTAACTTCAGAAATAGTTAAATTTTCTTTTACTGGTTGTTCTTATATTGTACGCAAAAGATTTTCAGATTGAAATTTTAAATTGTGAGCAAAGTACACACTGTGCATAAAGACTGCGCCAATAGTTCTGTATTACGGTCTTTTAAGTTTGAATTAAAATCGATTATCATAAAAAATAGGAGCTTTATTTCTTTTCAATCGTTTGTTTACACCAACGGTTGCAAGGAAACGATTCATAATTAGGGACCGTGCACAAATTACGTGGCTCGGTCCAGAGGGAGGAGGGGTTAGCTGGAAGGCTACTCTGGGCTACGTAAGGAGAGGGGGGGGGGGGGTTCCGAGACAGGCCACGTAACTTTCCTTTCGTAACATTTTTCACAGTTAAAATGAGGAACTGATCTCACAACAGCATGTGAGTATTTATTTCCCTCAGTTAATTAAACCCGTATGTAATTTACAATAGTCTGACAAGAGAAAATAGTACAAAATGTCTTCTGGAATCAAAACGGAAGAAAGCTATATGCTTCGTGAACGGGGGGGGGGGGGGTAGGCAAAAGCCACGTAGGGCTACGTGGGGGTTCACAGGAGGCCAAAATGAAGCTATGTGGTTTATGCACGCTCCCTTACTGACAATTTAATGGGTCAGTACCACTATACTCTGAGAGTTAACAAGTATACGAATATAAGGAAAGTCCAATAAGGCAAAAAACCGTGGATAAATTTTAAATTCCTAATTTTTTTCAAAGATCTATAGTTAATTTTTTAGGGCTGGCAGCACTATTTCAAATAGCAAGTATCAATCCAAACAATGGGGAATGGGGATTCCTTCTCGCGCAACCTAGTCTCTTCGGGAAATCCCCGTTCTTAAAGAAAATTTCAGTCAATTTAGTCAATATTTCAATTTTTTTTTCCTACTGAACCAGAAAAATATAGTAGATTTTAAACTAAGATAAGTACTTAGAATAAACTCTAAAACAGTCATTTTAAACGATAACTGCCTTACAAATTTGAGATTTAGTAGTTGTGAAAAAAAACGTGTTCCTGAAAAAAAACATGTTTTTTTTCAAAGTTTTTTTTCATGTTTTTTTTCAAGCCAGAAAAAAAACCGTTTTTTTTTACAACACTAAGAATAGCTAATGTAGAAACCAGAAAGTTAGTATATTTTGCATATTTTCATTCCCTGCTCACTTATGGCATCTCATTTTGGGGAAACTCGTCACAAGCACAAAGGGTATTTAAATTACAAAAGCGTGCTATAAGAACTATTTGTGGAGCAAACCCATGGACGTCGTGCAGAAATCGGTTTAAAAACCTGGGTGTTCTAACCATGCCAACACAGTATGTATACTCTGTATTATCATTTGTAGTGGAAAATCCTGAACACTTCAATCTTAATGCTGACATACATAGCCATAATACTAGGAATAAATATAATATTCACAAGGATTACAAATCACTGTCAATTGTACAGAGAGGGTTAACATTTACTGGAGCTTCCTTATTCAATGTCTTACCAACAGAAATTAAATGTTACCTACAAAAACCCAACTACTTTAAGTCCAAACTGAAAGAGTTTCTGCTTCAGAACCCATTTTACTCTGTGAAAGAATTTTCTTCTTGGAATTTGGTAACTAAGAATGACTGATAAAATAGTATATATGGTGTATGGAAGGGGAAGGTGACAAAGTTGTCCACAATTACTAAAATGATATATGGTTTTTCTTTCTGTTGAAACTTTTGACAATTTAAGTAATTATTGTGGTTACAAAATTCCACTCATATATAGTAACTAACATGGGATAGCATGCATTCAAAAAACTGCTGTGAAAAATTATCATACTAACAGGTTGTTAAGTAATTGACTGCTTATGAGTTGTTGGTAATATAATTGATATTGTTAATAAGTGTGTGTACTGTTCCACATAAATAGCAACTAACATGATATAATAGGCTATGTAGTCGCAAATCACAGTGAAACTTATCATGGTTACTGGTTGTAAGAAAATAACTGATTATTAGATGCTGGTAACAAGTGTATATACTGTTCCACATAATAAGTATTAATTAACTCGGGATTGTATTTGTAGATAACAGGAGATATTGGTTATACTAATGGGTTGTAGCTAACTTGTTGTCAATATATAATAACATTATCAATTATATAGTAATATTGACATTACAAATAAGTGTATGTACTGTTCCACATCCCCGAGATTATTCTCACATGGGATCAAAGTGAACATATCTATCTATCTATCAAAATACGACCTATAAAACGTAGTTTAGAATTAGCTTTGACTACGACGGAAGTTATGTGCAAGTAATAGATATATGTCTTGTGCTGGTAAATACATATGGAAATAATCCTATGAAGTTATTAAATATAATTATAATGAATAGTGAAATAAATATTATTGTTGTTCCTTTATTTCTTTTATATTCTAAGAGAGTTTTAAATTCAACATGAAGAATTATTATTATTTTATTTCATGTTGAATATAATCGTGATGGAATTAATCAGAATGTTATAGGAATAATAATTAATCCAATAATTGCTCTTACTCAATTAATTGATAAATTAATAATATTTGTTGATGGATCAAATGTTGAGAATAAATTTACTATCATTTTCAGCCTAATATATATTTTTTTTTATTATATATGTTTTAGTTGATATGTATTGACACGAATATTGATTTATTGTATTGAACAGATAATAATTTATTGTATTAAATAATATAAATGCTATAGAAAATAAGATAAATAGGGATAATCATATTAATGTGGAATTAAAATATTTATATTTTCCCCCAGAAGTATTTGTTAATATGCTATATATTGGTTTAAGAGACCATTACTTACTTTCAGCCATCCGGTGTAAGAAGTATTAATTAATAATATTTATAGATTGACATTCAATTGTTTTTTCTTTAAACTAACTTCTTATTCAATTATTTTCTTGATTCATGATATGAATAAATTTGTTGATGTTGGAAATAATGTATAAAGCTCTTATCATGTTGGTATTCACACGAAGAAGCGAGTACAAAGTATTGGAGTGGGGTCTTATCTGGGGGAATATTGTACACCCATTCCAACTGACTCTCATTCTTTCATGTTCTGTCACAACTTGTTACTAAATGTTTTTTCGATTATGATTCTTTGTCAAACATGCTGCATAATGCACCTCAGTGCGTGCTTTTGTTGCAGAGAGAGAGATAGAACGTGTTTTTGTCTGTCGCGTTAGAGTTTGTTACCTTCGCTATAAATTGATACATGATAATCGCATCCTCTTAAATAAAATGCATTGTCTGGAGACTGCGTCCACCTTAAAACTCGGTAACCTCCGACGACTCTCGATAATGTCCGAAGTGTTAGCTGCACGTCTATACCGAACGAATGTAAATACACTGGCGTTAATATATATATTCAATGGAAATACATAGTTTTATTTACGGTTAGTTGGACAAGCGCGGCCGGCAAATGTACGTGCCGTGGGAAGTCAGCTTTGGGACACACCCAGCGACTCCCCCCCCCCCCTCTCGTGTTAGAAATTACTGTGGAGCTTGACGCTCTAATTTAAGTTAATTGCAATGGAGCACACCCTACGGTGGCAATTTCCCTACACACACTTCTTCTCCCTTTCCTGCACCCACCTATATTTGTCCTCTACAAATTTTAACTTTAAATTCTTTCAACGTTTTTGGTAACGCTGTGTTTGACTTCAGATTACGGATGCGCCGTGAAGTGTCTGAATAGAGCTTGCACATCACTAGCAACCGAAGTAGACGTTACAATATATACGGAAGAAATCATATTACACTCCTAATATTTAAGAAACTGTGACGACCTGCTTCATGTTCGATGTCATTAATTTGCTATAATAACCAGCGCTTCAATAACAATGTTGATGAAGCGGAAATTTTATTGTCATATGAAATGTATACTTAGGTAATTAAGACAATCTGATTGATATTCCAACACCTCTATTAAATTTCTAACATATAACAATTTTACCATAAAAACCAAGACTTTTACATCCTTCAGATTTTGACATGTCTTAGTATAAATCATAGGTATTACCTTTTCCATTTCATTAAAAATTATGACATGCATAATAGCCAAGTCACCTGAATTTTTTAAAATACTAAATAAACGATCTATAGCACCGAGATAAACGTATCTTCTTCGTAAAGTAAAGAGAATTCGCACTACAAAATATAGACTTGACCCATAACAAGGTTTCATAAATTTTTGTCACTACGCAAGAACGAGAATTGGTGGAAGTTTATTATTGTTATTATTATTATTATAGTGGGATCTCATTTATTTTTGTAAGTTGATCGCTTATTCTGGAACTTCGGGCCCATTAATTGATTTCATTTCGAAATCGGTGATTAGAACATTTCAAAACTGAAAACTTGAATATTCGTTACCAGCAATGCCCGACTCTCTGCAAACAGACTGTGCGCCGTAGCCTTGCAATGCAGACTGCCGCGGGTTAAACTACCACCACAAGTAAATAACGAGTAGTTACCAAACTATCCACGGGAACAAAGGAGATGTATTAAAGAAATCTCTGCCATATAGTTCCATCCACAGCTAAGCAATTAAACTGCAAATATGTGCCAGAAGGATTTATGTTTTGGGTTGTAACTAAACGAATACGGAGAAAACACGAATATTATACTTTCATTATAATTTAGGTATGAAACATGTATAACAAAATATTTGTTTCTAGAACTGTTAGAGGTATAGTAAAATTTTGATTTCAGGGTGTCATGGTTGATTTTTTTTTTATTTTTTTGATTTCATTAACTTCCAAAATAAGGAAAAGAAGGAAGTAGAATTTAACACATTAGTTAGACTTAATAAATTCCGTCTATAATGAAAATCGTAGATATCTAAAGCTATTAGGGTAGAAAACGATTACACGTTAGGGATAGAAATACTGAAATTTAAGAGTTTTTTTATAATATCATTATCATCCAGTTCAATCATTTTTTGATGTGGCTCTTAAAGTCATGATTTTTTCAGGTATAACTAGAGCAGTCTTCTCCAAGTCACGATCCTCTGCCAGATAACTCCGCCAACCCTGCATTTGTCCTTGTCCCATCGGTCTGGTGGTCTTCCTCTGGTCTGTGGTGATCTCTTGGGCTCCACTCTAACACTGTTTTTGTCCACCCCTGATCTTTTCACCACGCTATATGGCCGGCCCATTGCCACTTCAGGGATGCAATGCTTACCGGACGCCACCTCCTGGACGAGCGGCTGGAAACACCAAGTAGACGTCACATACCCAGTCACATGCCTCATCACAGGGCACGGGCTAAGAAGTGTATTACACGACCGTGGACTAGAAGCCAGCCCGCGCTGTGAATTCGGCCAAGAAGAACATACCAACCATGTGGTGAGGAAATGCAACCTAAATGAAGACGCCAGAATCGCACTAGCCGGCATCATCAACCTAACGCAAAACGAGTGGTGGCAGGTCGCAGTCAGCACAGGAGAAAAGTACGAAGCTCTTTGTGTCTTTGCCAAAGACGCAATCGAAAGAAGAGACATCAGGCGCGGCCACCGACGCTGAAATAAAGCAAGAGAAGGCTCAAGAAGAAGACAAGAAGACCAAGAACAGAAGAAGACGACAACAGAACAGAAGAAGACGACAACAAAACAGAAGAAGACGACAACAGCCTGCTGGAATGAATCCTGCTCGTACCAGCTGGATCCTGGAACCTGTACCCAGCGTCATTCGGCGCACTATATGGATGGCATGAAACGGCCAGGGTTCATCTTCTGCCCTGACCGCGGCGGCGCTGCCTCCACGCGGAACCCCGTGGGCACTGGGCACCATTCCCAGGGGCTAAAAACGCTTCCTCCTTCGGGAGGAGTCCGTCCTCCCCGAAAGGGAGGGTAATTCTTCCAAGTCGGTCCCCCCAGCGGGGCGTAGCCGAGTAGTGGATGCTGGGAGGGGTCATGAGGGAATCAGTGAGCTACCTCAGGCTTCTCCACCTAACAGCAGCCTCGACCGAACCCCAAGGAACTCCACTGCACCTACTTATTAGATTTCTCTAGAGAATCTGATTTAGCGCTCAATACGCCTCACATACAGTGTAATCGACATCAGTTCTCGGCGCACCTACAGATCAGAATCCACTATAGAACCTGATTTAGTTCACAATACGCCGCTAATTAACTGTAATGGACATCTGTTTTGCGGTGCACCCACTTTCTACATTCCACTATATAATGTGATTTAGCGCTGTATTCTTCGCATTAACACTGAAATCGACATCTGTTTCGCGGTGCACCTACTTATTAGATTCCTTTTTAGAATCTGATTTAGCACTCTATACGCCGCATATACATTGCATTCGACATTTGTTTTGTACTGCATCTACTTATTAGATTCCTCCATAGAATCTGATTTGGGAACCATACGCCGCATAAGCACTCTAATCGACATCTGTTTAATGGCGCACCTACTTATTATATTCCTCTAAGTTATCAGATTTAGCGCTACATACGCCGCATATATACTGAATTCGACATCTCTTTCGCATCGCAATTACTTATTAGATTCCGCTATAGAATCTGATTTGGCGCTGTATACGTCGCATATACACTGTAAGCGACATTTGTTTCACGGTTCAGCTACCTATTAGAATCCTCTTTAGAATCTGATTTAGCGCTCTACACGCCACATATAAACTGAATTCGACATCTCTTTCTCTTCGCACCTACTTATTAGATTCCGCTATAGAAACTGATTTAGCGCTGCATACGTCGCATAAACACTGTAATCGATATCTGTTTCGCGCCGCACCTACTTATTAGATTCCTCTACATTATCTGATTTAGCGCTCTATACACAGCGTATACACTGTATTCGACATTTGTTTCGCATCGCACCTACTTATTAGATTCCTCTATAGAATCTGATTTAGCGCTCCATGCGCCGCACATACAGTGTAAATTACATCTGTTTCGCGGCGCACCTACTTATTAGGTTGCTCTATAGAATCTGAATTAGCGCTTCATATGCCGCATATACACTGTAATCGACATCTGTTTCGCTGCGGATCTACTTATTAGATTCCTCTATAGAATCTGATTTAGCGCTCTATACACCGCATATACACTGTATTCGACATCTGTTTCGCGGCTCACCTACTAACTGGATTCCTCTATAGAATCTGATTTAGTGCTGAACACGCCGCATATACACTGTAATCGACATTTATTTTGCGACGCACTGTAAAACAACTTTTTTATACGATTAATTAATTAACTATTATAATGATAAATAATTCAGTCACTTTTGCCACTTCTGTCTTTACAAATGATCATTATCAATTAGTTCTGTTATGGCTTGATCCAATTAAAACAACTGGTTCTTTTACCATTTTAATTAAATGGAAATGATAGTCACTATACACTGTTGTTCTGACCAACCTAATGGAAGGTTTCGGACTTCGCTTAAGCTTATTTATACAATGCGATCGCCACTGCTGGATAGTCGACGTTTATTTTTATTTTTTTTATCTGTTTAACGTCTCTCTAACAGTAGGGTCTTTAGAGACGGGAAAGGATGGGGGGTAAGGAATGGAAAGGAATTCGGCCATGGCCTTTTGAAGGAAGCATCCCGGCATTTGGCTGGAGTGATTTGGGACACCATGGAAAAACCAAATCTGGATGCCTGTACGGGGATTCGAACCGCGATAGTCGACGTAATTTCAAGCAATTTATTCTTCCCTGGTATAGTTTAAACATTTATTACTGTACAAGGTACTGTAACACTGAACATACACAGTCAATTAATACTGTACTAAGTTTTATTCAAACAGTTTTGTTTCAAACGATTACACATACGCCGACGACCAACTGAAAATAATATTAATCCGAGATTACAGATCCGCTCGAGTGAAAAGTCCAATCACTTGACTAAATTCAGTTATTAGTGTGATCACTGTTCTCACAACAATCACTGTTCATCATCCACTTATTTTACATTCACCAAATACAGTTTGTACGGTCGGTCGGTCCGTAGGAGGCGTGAACGACAGCTAATATTCTTTTCCGGCGCGGAAGCGCGAATAGGGTATCGCATTTTCACTAGGGAGAATTCTACTACACCACATTTATACGACATTATCGCTGGCGCGATACCTCCATCTGCGACTATCATACACCGAATACTGCTTCTTACGAACTGTTTAGTAATATGAAGTACTTATGATAGGTATCGATTATCGACATCTTTGACATAGCTGAACTTTAACAGTTTGTTAGCTTATTGCCCTGTAATTTCACAACCCCTTACAGCTCTCTTGTTCAAATTGAGAAACAGACAGTGAGTAATTTAATACCTACAAATGACTGAGGTTGTTCTTCCGTAGTCTGTGCCTATACAAAGTAACATATGAATCTGTTTATACAAAAGGTTGAAAGTACAGTATATATGTGAGCCGTGCTCGGCTCGCATTGTTTATTTTCTCCGCCCGCGATCGTCCTCTGATGCTGAGCCCACGTGCTAGTTTCGCCCGTGAGAGAGCGCTGTGGTCCTGTGGCGCCCTGTAACGGCTGAATGAGTTGATATAATCGGGGACACGAGTCCGGGAAAGGGGAGTCGGTCGGCAGCAGCGGCTTGGTTCGTTGGGCCTAATACTTTCCTCAAAGGAGTGCGACGTTAGAGACCCGCTGGAATAGCGAGCTCTTGTAATTTGCCCAGGCAGCCCGGAAGTACTACTTGAGGTGGATGTGTGATTCCACCGAGACTGTTCCTCGCTCGCTTTAATCGAAGGAATTCCTCCGCTGCGCCCCATGTTCGTGAGCGGGTTTCCGCCGATGCGGGAGTACGCTGGTGGTCGGGGATGGTGGTGACTTCGAGGCGATAAATTGCCATTTTCTAGCCCTTTTGGGTATTTGAGATAGAATACCTGATAACTCCAACTGCAAAGTGCGTCGCTTACGGCATTCTTGTTAATTGTGTAACGGGAATGGACAAAATTCCCCGATATTTGGTGCTGATCGTTCCCGCCACCTTATCAGTGTGTGTGGGTGGTAACGACTTATGCGCCGGTGTGCACACACTATAGTGTGTCAGAACCTTGGTAAGAACTTGATTCTTAAGGTTAAATTGAAGGACGCTGAGGTAAACTGATTCCTCTTCGTTTGAAATAATTGGTGTATTTGCCTCCTCTGTACAAATTGTGTTTGATACAAGTTATAGATTTGTTACATGATGGTAAATTGGTGAGAGCCTTCCCTGTTATATTACGTTTCCAAGCGTGTAAGGATTTTCTGTTTGGATGTATTAATACAAGTGGAGATATTGTGATTAGGTATATTCTCATGGCATAACCTGGTTGTTATTGCATTGACTTATGTATTATATTGTATCACATTATTTGTGATTACAGGATTCATTAAGATCATAATCTGCAAGATCGAAGTTTTCTTATGTATTGTATTGTATTATATTATTTGTGATATTCTCTATAAGTTCAATCGTTGACCATGATTCTTGCAATAAAATGTTTGAACACGGCTTGCTCTTTATAACCATGCTCCCACATGCTTCCCACTGAGTCCTTAGTGGCTAACACACATAACAATATGTACACATTTAATAAGAATGTGAACGATGAAATCAAGAAAAATACATACAATAGTTTAGACACACCAATTCAGTTCAAGTCACATCTCATCTGCTGTCCATTCTTAAGACTTAATGGTTAACACAAATCGTATGAAATGAGGTTCACACTTTGACACACTGATCACTCACTTTATCACTGTGTTGGTCGTCTGTCAGGACCTAGACACTACGACATTTGGTTCGCTAGCTACCGATTTGATATTCCCTCCTAGTTTCTTTCATCAACAGTATGGTATAAAAAAAACCTCGGTGGAGGGAAAGGATCATTGACCTCTCTATATATCTTAAGCATAAAATTGTATTAACTAACTGAAAATAATTTAATACCTAATATGAAAAAAAGGAAATATATTTACAATCGTGATATTTACAAAAGAAATGGGGAGGATTTTACCGGGTGTTCAGGATATATCCTACCCCTAGGCACTCCAGTACATTCCCCACACTGGGTGTCAGTCTTGGATGGTTTCAACCAAAACCTTTCCTGTCCTCTATTCTTCTTTCATCCGGACCACTTTCTGTACTGTTTACTTCTCCACCTCTTCCAGAGCAAACACTTTTCACTTGCGCAACGAGTCTTCCCATCTCGATTGCTTCGGTAACATTATTTATCCTGTGGCTGGAAAAAATCATGAAGCTCAAGAGATTTTATTCACCCTGAAAAACAGGTGAAGTTTATATATTGTAAAATTAGGTCAGCCTGTCGTAATCTTTCATCCTAAAAACTGGAACTATTTTAGACCCGTGACGATACGCAAGAAACGGTCACGGGCTTACACTACTTGTCAACAGTTTTGCAGTCGGAAAGAAACTTACCTTGTTTGATCTAAGAAATACAAAACAAACAGAACCATCATCTTGATTTATCATGCATTATAATTGATGTTAATAATTCTAAACAGAAGATTTTGTGCAAAACTGAACAGTTAATTTTATGGAGAACAGTTTCGGTACCCAAGAAGGAAAGGGGCAAGAGATGTCATATGACTATTAAGGAAAATGAGTGAGAGATACTTCGAGACGAATAGAGAAGTATATACTCATTTCAGTTTATCTGAAAACGATCTTATATAAAATTAGATGGGACAAGCTGATGAATATTATAAACATCAATGATGTAGATTTAAGGGTTAGGAGATTAGTATAAAGAACAAGGAGATATATCTGATGATTCGAATTGAAATACTGAATGTTCGTCTCTGTGTTCTTCAACTTAAATCTGTAAAAAAATTATTAAAAGATGTCTGAATTACAAGAGAAGAGTGAAGATTGGACAGCGTGAGTGAAGTGAGGTATGATTGTGACATGATTTTATTATCTGAAAGTGGAAAGCTTTAATAATTTTAATTATTTATGTGATTCATTCTGAAAAAAGTTAGTATTAAGAAACCAAAGTGCATGGTATTAAATATGGAATGTAAATCAGTATATTGAAAGACAGGTAATGAGGCTATGAAACTGATGAATTCCTTCAGTTACGATCCTTAGTGAAATGTCTTGGATCTTTATGATTTGGTATCCCCGAGTTACCAGAGACATTTTTATTAATCTCTGCATGAGGTTCAAGAATATTTTTTGTTTAAATTCGTCTTCATTCGATCAAAAGAGACTGATACTTGGTTTGTAAATTAAATATTAAATTTTTCACTCAAATAGGAAGGTTGTAATTAAGTTTATACACTGTAATTACATAAAAACAAACGAAGTGAGCAAAAATACTGGCATACTATTTGACTTTATAGCAATTTATTCATTCAAAAAAATACACAATCAATGGTACATGAAAAATAATCCTGAAAAATTTCAATTGCTATTATAAAAACAGCAAAGAACTCAGTCATACATAAAATTCTATTAGTGAATCCGGCTAGGAAGAGCAAAAAGACTCGATTTTAGTCCAGAGGGCGTAAAACTGAGGAAACATTCTTGTATAAAGAAAGAGGCTTCACTTATCAGTTTTTCTTGTAGGAGATGAAGACAGCTACAGCTATCTGCACCGAAACAAAAACTCTTGATATGAGATATAAGTCTTTCTCGGCGTATCTTCGATATAAATTCTTCTCGGGTTTGCCGCCGAATCACATTTTCTACTGTCGAGCTTTCGGCGACTTTCACTGCCGCCATCATCAGGTCTGTTGTGTCTGAAGGAACAACAAAAACTTGCGCATTCAGCCTATTCACAGCTCCTTTGAGCTGGTGTACAGTGGAGTATTTTGTCCGAAGACATTGCCTCCAAGTTGTTTGGATGAGTCATATCTTCTCCGTTGCTATGTCGTTATGTAGGCTGTTGTTGTTGTCTTCAGATGGTGTTTCTTCACAAGATGGGAAGCCGGCGCATCCGCCATCTCAGAAATGGTCCTCCGTTTTGCTGTGGTGCCCTTAGGGCTGCCGCGGCGTGTTTCGTAAGTCTTCCTTTGAAGCCAGGTGGTTAACGAGATTATTGAGTAGATCGATGAGGGCATCCAGTCGGTCTTCTCGCTGTCCTGTAACTTGGCGGGTGTAGGAGTGGCTGGTGTGAGCTCCATCGAACCTTTGAGGCTCCGACTTCTTCTTCTGTCTTGTTGCTGGATGGTGAAAAGGAACTCGACGCTGCTGTGGCGATCCAGAACTCGACTGACGCTGCTGCGGGCGTGTCTTGCTCACTTCTGGACTTGGTGCGGGCTGCGTATGGAGCCTTGGGCTCCGGTGCTGCCGAGTCTTGCGAAGTTGCTGCTTCCACTTGTCACAACCGCGGAAAGAGGCTGCGTGCTTGGATCCGCAGTTGAAGCAGACTGGCTCATCCCGTGGTTTTTTGCAATCTGCAAGATTATGTCCTCCTCCGCAACGGACACACCTGATCGGTTCAGTGCAGTCCCTGGCATAGTGCCGGAATTTTTGGCACCTGAAGCACTGGACCGGGGTGCGTGGGGGCGGCTTCACTGCTATGGTCTGCGTTGTGGCATTGCGTGGGGGCGGTTTCTCAACGACGGTCGGCGTTGTAATGCTGGAACTCGTTCCATCAGGGAGCATGATGTTGTGGCCCTCTGGATTCTGCTGCTCAGAAGCTTCATTTTCCACTGCAGTGGTGTTGACTTCTTCTCCGTCGTGGAAACTTATGTGATGGGTGGTGGAGCGATTCTGTAGGATGTCTATAACTGTCTCGAAGTCGTAGACGCAGGCTGGCAGTATCTTTACCCCTTGTTGGTCGGGCCAACAGAACAGGGACAGCTTCGTGCGGCGATTCAGATATGTCAGGATGCCGGTGTGGTTTCTCCTGTAGTGGGCAAAGATGAGTGGCACTGGTCCCTGCTCTGCGTAGGCTGATGATTTCTGCGGTGTCCTCCTGATCGGAGTGGTCAGGAAGTTACGGCCGGTCGTCGAATCAAAACAGAACGTTTTGAATCGTCCCCTTATGTGGTAGGCGTACTTCTCCCAGTCGAAGTCGCTGGCTAGAGGGGTCGGAAACACTAGCGCTTCCGGCCACTCTGCGACTCCCGCTGGGAGAATCTTCTCTGCAAGATGACTATGTTCTCGACTTGAGAGAACCATCTGGAAGGTGGCGAAGTCGCTGGTTGGAACCTCCCAGCAGAATTGCAGATCATCCAGTAGGATTGCGATGAAGAACTTCCATTTCTTGGGGTTTCCATGGTCTAGGCGACGTTTCCATAGCTTCATCGACCACTCTTCACTCCTGATGCTTTCAACAACGCGTTCCGAGGCTCCTGCCGGTAGAAAGGAGACTTCGGCGTAGAAGCCAATTTCTCCTGGGAACGCAAACTTGTTGTTCCTCTTCTTCTTCGACTTGGCTTTCTGCGTCGCGGCGTCAGTAGATGCAGCAGTGTCTGCCATGGCCCGACTGACAAGTGAGTCGAGTGAGTGAGTAGTAACAACAAAAACTGGAGTGAATAGCGGAACTGGACGAGACAGGAACGTTGTCGACTTCCGATTGGTTGACTCCAATGACGTAACCATTACGTGACTGCGATTGGTCGGTTGCGGAACCAGGCGTAGATATACACCAGCGTTGTACTGATAGTTGGCTCCATAGCGAAACCAAAGCCGAGGTTGTTAAAAATAGAAAGACGATGGATTACCTACGTCAATGTTCGCATAACGTCACTGTTCATATTGAATCACCGTTTACATTATTCACCACTATTAATCATGATGTTAAATTCGATAATCCTTAGGGAGCCAAGCGGTATTCTGATTGGCTGACACATAACTGTCCTCATAGCGTCATCGTTCACATTATTCTCACACAGAAAAAATACAAAGACTTCTTTAATGAAAGACCCCACATTATATATTCTTAAAAACATTTACTATCATTAATTATGATGTTTAACTCGATAAATGCATAGGGAGCCATGCGGTCTTCCGATTGGCTGTCTATAACCCCGGTTCTGTAATACTTGTCTGTGATTGGTCGGCTACATATTCAGCTGTAGATGTAGTCGGACCGATACGCCGTGTTCCACTCTCACACGCACCAATCACACACACAGAGCGTGCTGGTATTGGTATACACGTGTATGCTTCTCTGTGACTCGTGTATGCTAATTCTATCTCGCTTAGCGAAGGTGATTGTAAGCGAAATTGCTTGCTTCTTCTTTGGGGATCCTTTGCCCTCCCATTCCGAGGCGATAGGGATTTACCACCACACGGCCCACTCCCGAGCGGAGTGGAACCCCCTGGTGAGAGCGCTAGGGTTGTGTCTGACCCCAGGAACCTTGCGGTGATAACACGGGGTCAGCACAACACTCCTGTTCCTATGTCTGCTGAAGAAAGCGTCGTCATGCCCACCGACAGAGACTTATCTTCTGCCGGAAGCACTATTATGCCTTCTGACGGAGGCCACTCCTCGGAAATCGCCATGCAAGAGGGACCTGTCTATGGTGCTGCTACAGCTCCTAATGTCATCACTCAACCTGATGTTCACTGCAGCTATTCGGTGATGGATTACGAAGAGGCCACCTCCTCGCGCAAGAGGGGCGCGGACAACCTCGGCAATGACAAGGAGGAAGTCAGGCAAACCAAAAGGACAGCAAAACTCGCCGTCAAGACAAGGACCAAGATGCCTCCCCCACCACCCAAAGGCAACAGATCAAGGACGACTGAGGATGAAGAAGGCTGGCGCAAACCGCGCCGACCAGCCCCAGCGGCTCAACTAAACATCAAAACAGCCACAGCTACAAGTCCGGCTAGCACAAGCAACTCGTTCGCGCCGCTGCTCACTGCTGACGGGCCAGCTAAGGATGGTGCTCCCGAATCTGTCACTAGGGAACCTAAACCGGCCCCGCTCATGGTTTCATACAAGGATGATTACAGAAATCTGTACACCATCTTAAAGAAGATTTGCAAGAACGAGTGCGGAGTGAGGCCTGCCGGTCGCGACCTCTACAAACTCCTACCCAAGACTAAGGCTGACCACCAGGCTATCTCTGCCTATGCGTCAACACACCAAATCCCTTTCTATACATTTCCGACAGAAGCGGATAAAAACATCAAGGTGGTCATCAGAGGATTACCATTAAACTTCTCCCCAGAATATATTAAAGAAGAGCTGGAGGAACGCAATTTGGTGGCGAGAACAGTTGTCAGACTGCGCTCTCCTAAAACTGGACAAGAGATTCCACTGTTCTTGGTGGTTCTCTCTGACAATATGGACAACAGAGCAATTTATAAGATGACGTCACTCTGCTCTGTTAAAGTTACAACCGAAAAGCTACGAAGCACTCGAGGGCCACCTCAGTGTTTCAATTGTCAAGGTGTGGGTCATGTTTCCCGTCACTGTGTTATGCCACCAAAATGTGTAAAGTGCGCTGGTGAACACACTACTAGAGAATGCGCCCTGAAGAAAGGCGAAACTCTTCCAAAATGCGCTAACTGTGGCGGAGAGCATGTTGCAAGTTATCGCAAATGCCAAGCCTTTAGTAAATTCAATGAGAAACAGAAAGCCAACAACGCTTCCTACATTGCAATGATGCTTAAGAAGAAGCAACAGAAGAAGAAGAAGGAGGATGAAACAACCGAATCTGCCAACAAAAAGACGAATCAGGATCAAACTACCCTGGAATCCACTCAAAGAACCACTTACGCTGAGGCTTCTACAAACCTACCGCGTAACTCACCGGATGCAAGGAAGGATCAGAGGGATAATCACAATAACCTCTCTTCCACCCAAACCAAGGAAACCTCAAATAAGAGTCAGAAGGCGGACGAGCCAATTTGCCGTCCTCCAGACAAGGACAACCCTCAGGTTGACACTGCGTTGCTCATGAACATGGTGATGTCTCTGCTACAGACGGTCACCACGTTAGTCCAAGATCTCCATAAGCAAATCACTGACTTACCAAAACAAACCGCTGAGGCAGTCAAGTTGGCAGTAATTGCCGTCCAACAAGCTAACAAGGAACATCATGGCTAATGCCATTGAGGATCTCACCATATGCTCATGGAACGCCAACGGCCTCTGGCGACAGTTGGGCGAATTCAAAGAATTTCTACGCGACGAGGGGATAGACGTCTGCCTCGTAAATGAAACGCACCTCAAGCCGGGGGTGAAAGCCGCCGCACCCAACTACTCTTGCTATAGGCACGATCGACCTACAGCGGGAGGTGGTACCGCTGTATACGTCAAGAATACCATAAAGCATTATCAGATAAATTTGCCACCTTTGGAGACCATCGAAGCTACTGGTGTCGCCGTCGAGACTTCCCGAGGGAGAGTAGCTATTTGTGGCAGCTTATAGACCTCCAGGAGGCCGTCTACATGAAGCAGACTTCTCGGCCCTCCTTCGTCTGCGCGGTAACGTTTTCATAGCGGGAGATCTTAACGCCAAACATGCTGCATGGAACTCTCGCGTCACCAACACGAACGGCCGGAAGCTCCTGCGAGTTGTTGAAAACAACGATGCCGTTACCTGGGGTCCAACTGAACCCACCATCTACGGACACGGACTGCCTGATGTCCTGGACATTGCAATCACGAAAGGATTGCAACACAACATAGCTGTGGTCTCAAAAACTGCCTTATCTTCAGACCACATTCCTGTTTTGTTTTACATGGCTGCAGATGTCACTCCACGAGCCGACAAACTACGCAGGAATCTCAATTACATAGATTGGGATTCTTTCAAAGATTTCCTCTCTCATGCGCATTAGAAGAGGCACCGCCACCGGCTGTATCCGGCCCTTCCACCGCTATGGCCAACTTGGCGGATTGGATCAATGAGGCTGCAGATGCGGCCACCCGGCCGAGACGCAAACAGCCGATCCGTTCGAGGCAACTCCCTCCGGAAATCAGAGAGGCCATCATCGTCAAGAATCAATCTGACTAGGGAGTGGCATGTCACTCGTGATGCAGCCACTAAGCGAATAATTAATCGCATGCAGAGGGAAATTAAGGCTGAAGTGGACAAGCACAACATCTCGGAATGGTCCAACTTCATCTCCACCTTGGACGTCGAGGACGGGTCCGCCTGGCGTACGACGAAGGCCCTACTCCGGAGGAGGCATAAAATCCCGCCACTGGTGGTCGGAAATGACTATGTCTGTGAGCCTGAGGAAAAGGCAGAAGCTCTGGCCGTAAACTTCGAGGCAAATTTTCAACCAGTCAACGAGCCTAAAGACGACGACCATATTCGTCTGGTCGAAGAAAGACTGCGGCGATTCCTTGAAGCCGTCCCCCCTGAAGAGGATCGCATTGACGTGATAACGACACAAGAGGTTGCGTCTATGCTCTCGAGCCTCATTGTAAAGAGAGCTGCAGGACACTGATGGCATCGGCGGAGGCATCCTACGTCAACTGCCCCCAATCGCCGTTCAGTTCGTAACAGACGCCTTCAACCAAATTCTCCTAACGGGTGAATATCCAACTACTTGGAAGCATGCTGACATCATACCGATTCCGAAGGTAGGCAAGGACAGAAGATCCCCCAAGTCCTACAGGCCAATCAGTCTTTTGCCGACTCTCTCCAAAGTTTTTGAGCGTCTCTATCTCAAAAGACTACGCGCTGTCATCGACAGAGAGGGGCTGTTGCCTGATGAACAGTTCGGTTTTCGAAGACATCACTCAACACCCCAACAACTGCTCCGTCTCACAGAAGAGGCCTTCTCCGCCTTCGAACGTCGGGAATACTTCGGCGCAGTACTGCTTGATGTCAGCCGTGCCTTTGATTCCGTCTGGCATCAGGGTCTCATATATAAACTGCTCACTCAAGGAGTACCACTCTCCCATGTTAAGCTCCTGAAGAACTATCTTGAGGGAAGAACTTTCAGAGTTGTGATGGACGGTGGCATCTCAGCTATTAAGAACATCTCTGCGGGGGTCCCACAAGGGTCAGTTATTGGCCCAGTCCTGTACAGTTTATACACGGCGGATACACCATCCACAGCTCGCGTGAAGAAAGCGTTATATGCTGACGACACCGCCTATTTTGCTAAGAGCCTGAATGTTCATCTCTTACGCAGAAGGCTACAGCAGGCTTGCGACAACATTCAGCAATGGGGCACTAAATGGAGGCTTGCCTATAACGCTTCCAAAAGCCAGGCAATTATCATTACCAGGAAGAAAGTTCCTCAGCTACCTCCTCTGGTACTCTTCGGCGAGCATATAACCTGGACGAGGACGGCAACTTACCTCGGTGTCCAACTTGATAGGGGAATGACGTGGAAACCTCACGTCACCAACGTTCGGGCCAAAGCATCTGGGAGACTAAGTTCGCTCTACCCAGTATTGAATCCCACATCTAAATTAAGACCGGACCTAGGGATCCGTCTATACACCGCCCTAGTGAGACCTATACTGGAGTACGCTGCGGTGGTGTGGGGCAACACAGCGCAAGCATATCTTCAGCTACTTGCAAACTATACAGAATAGAGCCATCAGATTTGCTCATCACCTCCCCAGGGACACGAGGACTGATTACCTTCATCGTCTGAGTGGATTACCGAAACTTCGTGTCAGAATCAAACAGCTGGCTACGCAGTTTTATGAAAATGCGCAGAAATCAAACAATCCGTTGATCTCAGCATTGGGAGCAGACCCCACATACAATGACCGACTAAGGTGGCCCAAGAAAATTCTTGACCACCAGTAAAGAAGTAAAACACCTGGTAGGAACAACCTGATTAGGACACACCGAATACGACAACCATACTAGCAAACTGGAAGGAGATGCGCTGCAGCGCACAACCTTCCCCATAATCTGGGACTACCGCTTTCCCAGTCATTGACGTCTGTCTGTCTGTGTTCCACTCTCCACTCTCCTATCGTCCGTCAGCGAGACACTTGGTTGTTTAAGAATGGCAAAAACTGGCTTCCATGCATCACTGAGCCATACACCCAAGTCCCTGTTCATATTATTATTATTCAGGCGTATCTCAATCGCCTCTTTAATCACAGATTCCCAGAAGAAGGAACACTTGGCTAAAACTCTCACCTTATCGAAATCCATACTGTGACCATTTTCGATCACGTGTTGTGCCACAGCAGACTTTTCTAGTTGGAATAACCGGATGTTGCGTTGGTGTTCAGTCACACGGGCCTGGATAGTGCAGATGGTTTGACCAATATAACTCTTACCACATTGGCACGGTATGCTGTACACTCCCGGTGTTTTTAAACCCAAATCATCCTTCACAGGACGCAGCAAATCCCGTATTTTGGCAGGAGGGCGGAAAATGCACTTGATTCCATATCGTTTTAAAATCCTGCCGATTTTCCCAGAGATGCTACCTGCATCCGGGATGAAGGCAAGATCTTTAGGCTGTTCTTCTTCCTCAATGTTACGTATATCTGCCTTTTTCTTTCGAAATCCCCGTTCTATCAGTGGGATCGGGTATCCATTCCGCATGAAGGTATGGCGGAGATGTTCCGAGTTCGTCTTGCAGATTGTCCGCGTCTGAAATTGCCTTTGCTCTGTGTACAATCGTGTATAACACCGTGTTCTTCTGCGCCGGATGGTGGAAACTATCGGCATGTAAATAACGGTCCGTGTGTGTTATTTTCCTGTACACACTATGTGACAGGGTACCATCAGGTCTCCGCTGGATTAAAATATCTAGAAAGGGCAATCTACCATCTTTCTCTAGCTCCATAGTGAATCTGATGTTTTCATGAATGCTATTGAGATGGTCCATGAATTCATAAAGACCCTGGATCCCATGGGGCCAAACAACAAACGTATCGTCCACATAACGATAGAAGTATGTTGGTTTGAGGACGGAGGTTTCAATCGCTCGATCTTCAAAGTGTTCCATAAACAAATCGGCTACTACCCGAGAAGAATTTATATCAAAAACTCTTGATGTTTTCTTCTCCACAAAAAACACACAACACATGTGAAAAATTCGACAACTCACGTCAGATGAGAACGTAATAATGTGGTTGTTCCGCAGAACACAAAGCACTTGCGGATACCGTTGACTTGGCATCAACTCGCCTGACACCTATCGTGTCCTCTCCTGTAGGGATACCACCCCGATTGTCCTGCAGCCTCGACCATCATGCGGCCACGGGCGCAAATCTCCAGGTGCAGTTATGTCCACCTGCAGACAAAACAAACAAAGACAACAGCCCTACTGTCCACTACCCCGAAAAATCTGCGGCACTCCAGAACTCCATCGACACACACAACTGCGGGGCGTCACCTGAAATGTCTTAAAATATATCGAAAATCAACGATGAGAGGCAGGACATTACATATAGAGAAGGAAGATATGCATCGGGTACAGGAAATAAAATGCAATGTAGCATTGGCCAAAGAGTAATCAAACAGAAAAAAATGTTCTAGGTGTCATTGTGATTTCTCAGACTTATAGCTCTAAGTGTCCTATAAAATTTCCCACGTATTGGTGAACCACCTTAAAAAAGCTGGGTTCTGAAATATATATATTTTTTGAAATAGGGATTTCCATTTTATAAATGTAATTCAGTCACAAACAGCATATTTATTAATAAATAAGATAAATGGGCTTGTTTCTTGCAGCAGGCTGAGTCGATTTTAGCAGCATTCACCGTCATGCGTATTGTACGATCGAGACAGCCAGTCAGCCGCCATAAAGTAAATCTTGTCGCTAACCCCTAACGTCAACTGGCAAACCCCTAGGGGTTTCACTTCGAGAAACTCTGGATTAAGGAAAAAATGAGTAACTGTTTCGCTTGAAGGCTGTCACTTGCTATTTTTTTTATGCTCATTTGAGGCGGCAAAAAACCGTGGGCTAGAAACGTCAAGGAATTCGGCCAAGGCCTTCTGAAGGAACCATCCCGAACTTCGCTTAGAGTGATTTTAGGAAACAATGGATACCTGGAATCAGGCTAGTCCGGTTGCGGATACATATCCGCGTCCTCCCGAACTTTGCCACTGGATGGTGTGGATAATTGGCTTCTCAGAAAAGTGGAAGATGGCTTAGTGGATACGCCGTATAGTGATGGAGAATGAAAGTGATAAATTCCACTTATAAAGAATGGAGATGATCATTTAAAACGTGGTGAACCGAGAAAATTAAAGGCTATCAGAATAGGGGAAAAAAATGTGTACAGTATTTGCTAAAAAATGAAAGCATTATTTTAGACGGTTTGGAAAATAATTTAGGTGGGAATAGGAAGACAAAATGTCGAAGATTCTAGACAGGATTCGAAAAAAGTCTACAACTACATCAGGAAGCCCTAGGAATGAACACATATTAATTTCTTCAGAGGTCACTCAGTTTTAGTGAAACTGATTTCTGTTATGAATCCTAACAAAGGAAATAGGTATTTAGTAATAACATATTGGAATTGATTGCAACTGAATTTTTATGTTAGCAACATCTGAGTTAACACATTCATATTTGTTAATGTCATAATATATATTTCAAATTATGTCTTTGAACTTATTAATACATGGTTTACAACTAATGGCTTGTGTTTAAACTTTGATAAAACTCAATATATGAAGTTCAGTACATCACATATATTAACACCAGATATAGACATAAAATTTGCAGGTCAGTCTATTTGAGAGGTAGAGTGTGTGAAATTTCTAGGTTTGCATATTGATCATAATTTAAATTGGAAGGTACATGTTTCTGACTTACTAAAGCGATTAGGTGCAGCCACATTTGCAATTCGTACTATTTCAGCTATAGGTGATCTCTATACGAGGCAGCTAGTTTATTTTGCTTATTTTCACACCTTAATGTCGTATGGGATAATATTCTGGGGCAATTCTACCCATAGAGACAAAGTGTTCAGAGCCCAAAAGCGAGTAATAAGAATTATTTGTGGTGTTAGCAGTAGAACTTCATGTAGAGAGCTGTACAAAAACTTAGGGATTTTAACATTAGTGGTTGAGCATATGTAGGCCCTACACATTAGTGTCCTTTGTAGTCAAAAGTTATACTTTGTTGAAACAAATAGACTTATGACACTAGAAGTTTGAAAATGATCTTCACAGGGATTACAAGTTGTTGTTATTTGTTCAGAAAGGGTTCCGATATTCAGTGATACATTTCTTCCATAAGCTACTAACACATATTAAATGTCTAGCAGATGATAACAATAAATTCAGGAAAACAATCGAATGAATTTTTAATTGACAACTCCTTCTACTCTATCGAAGAATTTATTTATAAACTATCTGCAAAATAAATTTCCAGTAAATGTAGCTGACATAATTAATGTACCATGTAGGCTATGCTATGACTTTACATCTTCTGGTGTATGTATTATTTTGTTATACAATTGTTTAATGTGTCATGCAGGCTACGCTATCACTGTAAATCGTATGGTGTATGCACTATTTTGTTATGCAATTGTGTATCTGTAAATTGACAACTTTCCAAATCCCACAGAGACAGTCTCTTATATTCGGGTGGAAAATGAATGTATTGTATTGTATAATACGGAACCGTACTTCCGTGTGTGCCTGTCCTCAACCACCATACTCGGTTTCAAAGTTGTGAGAAGAGAAACTGCCACCATGAGATATATGTTAAATCACAATTAAAATTATTTGTGTATGTTTGGTATTTTTTCTACTTGATTTGATAGTGAGAGTTGTATTTACGAACAAAACTTATCTCCTTTCTTCACAATGAATCACAGTAATAATTAGTGTCAAACATTTTCTTCTGGGACAGTGACTGAGTTGATAGAATTGAATGAAATACTTGTATCGTTCACTTCTAAGCATTTAGTTTCTGAATCTAATTTCCATGTACGGGGTGGAATTCATAGTAGTACCTGCTTCAGAATCTGTACAACAAGAACTAATAACAGCAATAGTAATGAGATTAATTTGGATGGGGTTATAACCGTTGCCATCATCAGGAGATACTAATAATTTTGTCTGACTGAACATAGTAACATAGCCTACTTTTACCATTAGGACTATGATTCCCACCAATGATCTTTGGTCCATAGAACACACGTAGAACAATGATATTATTTTCATAGTTGTTATCTTTGGTTTGTTTGGTTTGTGTTTGACGCCGGTAGTTTATTTTGACGTTTAAGTTAGTAGTGTTGCCATATTTATATTTTTTTTGGTGATTCTACTTTACTATTACTGGTAAGTCTCTTTTTTTCTTCGTTTAGCAGATAGGATGATAATGCGTTAAACTTTACTTCGGGAATTGTGGAGAATTTGAACCGGTGCGGTTGCAGAATATTATTTCACAGTCCATTTCTACCCACTGTTTCTTCATTATTAGCCTAAGAACGCCAGTTTTTATAAGTAGATCAATAAATTATTCATTACTATGTAGATAGAGTTGTGGATATTAGTTTTTTGTAATTTTAATTTAGACGTTCCTTACTGTTTATTTTTTTTATGAAGGTCTTAGGACGAAATTTTAAATTAAAATTTATTCTATAAGTGTTTATTTTCTATGATTTAGATATCAATACTGTCATTAATGTTGTGCTTAACGTGCACCCTCTTCACTAAGTGGGGCATTATCCGGATAGTTTAGTAATTTGTAAGTTTTCGAATTACTTTAACCACCTACTATTGTTTCATACACGTGCTCGTATAAATTCTTGCATTGTTTGTGACACTTCACTCATCAGTTTATTCCGGGATGTTACTACCCTATTTACCTTCTTGTTGAAATGATGATTGCAATACAGTGAATCTGATCTGACATGTGCTAGAAGTGTTGATTTTCAAGCACTAATATTAGCAGAGTTATGGTTATGTCTTCAACTAGAATAACAACTGGCATTCCGTGATCCAGCATAGTGATGGAGCATATCCACTGGTGGTACTTTCATTAGTAGTTTAATTTGCAGTACATGATATTACTAATTTGAAACTCATAAAAGCAGTTTAAATTACTGATAGAAGTTTAATTCCTTGTTCCTTAGGCTGTAGCAAAAAGTTCAGTTATCTTCCTTACCCAGGCTGCATTTCAAACTAACCACAAACTCCGCTAATTTCCCACTAGAGGATCAAAGCCTCAATGACACATTAATACATTCACTGTATGAATGTTATAGCATGTTCAGTTAACAGAGGCAGCCCAAGGACATTCTGTTCTATCCCCACTCCACTGCCCTTGTGCAAAGTGGAAATTTGTCACTTGCCTACCTGGATGTTGCGTTCAGGTCGGGGAGATAGCAATAGTTTGACCAAGGTTTTGTAACCTAGTTTTCTCACTACCATGGTGCATCCTTTCAGCACCCTCTCAAGGAAGTGAAGGATTTTGTAACATCTCCCTAACAGTTGCCTAGTGTGTACTGCCTAGCTGAGTATACCATCAAATGTTGTGCCAACATATTTAACATGTAAGTTCCTCAACAAGCAATTCCTTCTCCACCCTATATATGAATTACAAATTAGGATAAGGAAATGAGCCACCACTTACCTTAAGATGTTGGAGGTTGAGCGTGAACTCACAGAAAGATAAAAACACAAATTATAAAGAAATTTTCATGTCTAGCCCTTTATCAACAGGAGAACATTATGACGAATGGGTGTTGCGGGTATCTCACAGTAGGACTGTTGGCCAGGAAAATGATGGCCGTAAATTCAAACTGAGGACAGGTAGAGGGGCAGTTATTCAGTGCTAATACCCAAGCATAGATAAAAAGCTTTCTGATTATAGGGCATACCACCTGCGAAACTTCCTTGTAATATACCAGTTAATGTGCAACCACTGCCTGGCTTCAAATGTAGGTTTGACCGCAAATCCACTTTCCATAAGAATAAATGGGATTACTGGAGAACGCGATACCGGTAGAACTACTTTCCGCCGCGCAAAACAGTGACGTCACAACATGGCGTCTATGACGTAAACACCATCCAACGCAGCAACAAATGTAACTAACGGGACAGCACGGGAACTAGGGGGTTATCTGGGCGGGGAACAAAAACAGTCAAAATATTAACCCATATAAAGGGTAAAAACAAAAAAATGGTATCGTCATCTCCAATAAACCCCCACCCGCCCAACTGTATAACACGATACCACAACCTTGAAATCAAACATCACTTGAAAACTAAATTAGAACCCATGCAATCTAATAAAATTTTACACCAAAATCATGATATCCTAAGCACTTTCAAACCATCCGTTCCATTGGAAACGCGTTTCCGCTACATCAACATTAAATAACATACTTGTAATACTTCTACACACGAATTATCATCAAAGAATAATTACTTTATAATAAACCCTAAACCATTTTTTCCCGACTGCAAAATTACGCACGAATAAAACGTACACCAATACAAAACAGATAAATCTACTTCGTAAATAATTACTAAATAAATCTTCCGTTAGACCATTATAAAATAATAATGCCAAATCCTAGAACAATTAAGATGTCCAATAATACCAAACTTTGTTCCGCCAGAAAAATTAAAAATTCGCGAAAACGTTGTCGCAAGAAACGAACGAGAAAAAAATTACCAATTCACTAAACAAAAAACGTATTAACTTTTACAAACACATGAACACTTACTGTATCAGTAGCCAACTAACCTTACTAATTAAAAAACAAAAAAGCAACTACAACACATAACCCACAATGTCTCATTAACCACCGACACTTATATCAAAACACTCACCAACATAAAATACCCCACAATCCACCACTAAAACTTCCCACAAACACAAGACCGAAAACACACCAATAACTATAAAGAACCAACTACAAACATACACTTTCACTACATTCATCCTAAATACACAAACAATGTCTCTTCAATCACATAACGGAAATCCATTTGCAAAATCTTCAACACCAATACCATCGATTCACAATTCTACCACCCAACACAAGTCACGACACAACACTCCATCATAACATAAACACATCCGCAATCCGACCGCATATAAATACCCACAATATGTATCGACATCCAATATATATCGAAAATCTCAGATCGAATTCCTCCGCGCAGACACAATGTTATTGTACCGGAATCGCGATCTCCAGTACACCCGAATAAATGGCTACCAACAGACAGTATTCACACAGAACCCAAAGCTGTTCATGCCATTTCGCATGGCAAGAATAATTTCAACTAATGTTTCACGGTCCATGCTATCAGAGTCCTCCGTAATAGCAGCAGCTCCTCTGAACTCAGAAGGTGGAAACTTGCCTACCAGTACAAATTGGGTACAAGAATATTGGGTCTCAACTTAAGATAATATCTGATCATTATTTTTATTTTTGTTTACCCTTCCCCTCCCCCCTTATCCTCTCTTTGCTCTGAATCACTGTCCCTCTACCTGTCCTCACTTTGAATTAACCTCCACCATTTTCCCGGCCAACAGTCTTGCTGTGATATAGTCTCCCACAACACCCATCCCCCATAATGTTCTCCTGTTGATAAAAGGCTAGATCAAAAAATTACTTAATCATGTGTGTTTTTGTCTTTTCTGCATGTACATGCACTATATCCATCATATAAAAGTAAGTAGTGGCTCATTTCCCTATCCTAATTTGATATTCGATAGGACACAGGTTTGAATACCTGCTCAGCCTTCCACGGTTTCACCAAATCACTCCAGGTGATTGCCAGGATGGTTCCTGCAAAAGACTATGACTGAATTCTTTCCTGTTAATAGCTCCCAGTCCTTTTCGACCTGTGTACCTAATAAGGTGGCACTTATTTTGGCTTCATTCCATGTTGTCCTTTTGAGCTAGATATTTTATCTTTTTAGTGGTTCATATTCCTTCTCCGTGTTAAATTTGGTATGTAATGTTATGTCATCTGCAAACAACGTACTGTAAACAACATGATCACACATTAGAATGAACTGATTACACTAGCATATGGAACTTCGGGTCTACTGGAGATCGCGATTCCGCTACAACAACATTCAGTAATATCGTTGGAATACTGTTGTTGTCAGTCGCAAGACGTACTATTTGCAAGTAGTCATTCCGTTGTAATACAGCCTGGACCATTATTATCAAGCAGAAATTAGGTTTTAATACGGCCTGGACCAGCATAAAATCGTTAAATGTACTTCGGAAAGAATTTCTAGTGAAGTCTTGCGTTTGACCACTGCAGTGTCATGATGACAACTCCTGGTGGAATCGCGATCTCCAGTAATCCCGGAACTTCTATTTTCACTTCCATGTCTTTTGATATTTCATTTCCTACGTTGACTTTCAATAATTTCTCTAGGCAGGAAGTCGCTTTTTAGTTCACCCTACTTTTTAATCAACCCCAACGATTTTTATATGACTAAGTATTATTTTATGACTGACTACCAATTGCCTCTCTTTCCCATTTCATCCTGAGTAGTTTGCACATTGCCCACTAGCTGAGACTCGTATGAATATCCTCGCCTTACCCACGTTGCTGATTTACAGACCAGTATCTTTCCTCATGGGCATTTCTGGTGTGATTGCATATCAAGCTTTTTATCAGCTTACCTATCACTGAATTGGCCTATAATGTCCAACCCCATTTGTCCCCCTTATTGACCTGGATTACTATAGAATTTTTCCTGTTCTCTAGTAAACAGCAAGTCTCCAGACATAATCGAAAAGGTATTGGTGTTGCTTTTATGAACACCATGTCAATTATTACTATTCTTGATTAAATACATCAAGTAACAGCTAAACATCGTTCAAGTTAACCTTTTTAAACCCGTACTTCACAACTTCAAGTGGTTTCATGTTGCTGGAAACAGATTAACATCATTACAGGATGATGGGTACATAGGAAAAGGTGCATATGTTTTACGGTTCGATCCTCACCACATTTAATGTTTGTTGTGAAATAACCCTGTTTTGTCAGATTTGTCTCACCTTGGACCTGCCCACTCCTTTCCCCAATTGATTCAAGGACCTACAGATATTCCAATCCTCTGCATGACTGGGTGGTAAGCACTGTTAATTGTGCTGAGATGCTGGGTACCCTAGTTTTCAAAAACTGTACTTTTGCCTTTTCTTGTTATCAAATTAATTTCCAGTAATCATATCATATCATTAGATTGGGAAATATTCTGCACGCCGAGAGAGAAGTAACAGTTCATTTGCATTACTGTTTCCTAAACCTTATTTACTTATGACATTTTCCCCTAAATGATTCTCTCTCCCCACTGTAGCATTGAAGTTGCCAAGTAGTAACAGTTTATTGCTGATGGGTATATTGGTAAGGGTTTTAATGGGAAAACTGATTCTTTGCATCTTCATCATCCTTTAAAGTGAGAGCATACACAGAAATGAGAGTAATGTTACTGTCCCCAGAGAGTAGTACATGTAGAGTCATGAGCCGTTCACTGATCGCTGTAGGAATAAGTTGATGTTCAATTATTAGTTTGGTGTTCACTGTGAATTTGGCCCTGTGAATGCTATCTTTTCCTTCCTCTTTTCCTTTCCAGAAGATGATATATCCCAAGTTGGTTTCATTGATCTTTCCTTCACCTGAAGGCCTGGTTTTGCTCAAAGCCGTTAGACTAAATAAATACTGTCAGTATTTAGTGTAAATAGCTCATGTGTAATGAGGGCAGTTCTTCTTGGGAGCTGATTGGTGTTGTATCTCCAATCCAATAGTGTTATGATGTTCCATATGCCAGTAGTAATGTTTTGGAGATATTTTTGAAGTTTTTCGACCTCCTTGCTACAGTTTCCCAGCCAGGTTCAAAAGTGATTTTCTGATGTTAAGCTTACATTTTATAGAGCCTTCCCTATTCGGGGTGGGTGACAATAATCCTGAAAAAGCCTACACAGATGCAGGACCATATTCCTGAATAGATCACTTGGTCTCAGGAAGGCAACCGTCACACATCTGCTGCCATCTTGCAGGTCCAGACTATAGGATCCCAGTTTCACACAGGCTTTAAACAGAATTTGCTAGAGAGAGTGCCACTAGCATGCAACCCACCGTGGTTTTGGAACCATCAACTGTGACACATATAATACAAGACATGGCATTAAGTGGAAAAACTAAAATGGATTGCCGCAACATGCATGAAGGTTTGTGTAGCACCTTTTTAACCAGTCCAACTGTCTAAAAACCTCTTTTGCCTACACAGCGGTTGAGGACCAAGATTTTGGCAATGATACCTCTTCTACCTGCTTGCA
This sequence comes from Vandiemenella viatica, assembly GCA_031002005.1. NCBI lineage: Eukaryota > Metazoa > Arthropoda > Insecta > Orthoptera > Morabidae > Vandiemenella > Vandiemenella viatica. The sequence continues at coordinate 16,643,406 of CM061914.1, read as the reverse complement.
GTTGGACAATATTTTAAGAATGGGTCCTTTTCCACCTCACTCTCCATACCGAAGTCTATCTTTTCTACAGAGCAGAGTCATAAGTCACTACCAGCTGGAGCAAGGTTTTTTTAAGAGGTGTTACTCCACCACTTTGTCCTGGCTTGTGATAGGCAGGGCCTGGTTTCCCATATGCTGAGCACAGGTTGGCGGGGTTTATATTTAATTAAACTACAAATTAAAGAAGTTTGGGGATGATGTCCTCACTGATCTTATTTAAAATGATTTGAAGTGAGATAGTTTGTTCCACTCAATTTGTGTATAGCAGTTACCTCATTTGTAGAGTTATGGGTTAGATAGAAAAATATAGTAATCATATCCTTGCAACTGTTCTTTTAGAAGATTTATTTGCTAGTGAAAACAATATTAGTATCTGTTATCAGAGGGATTGAAGTTAATGTAACTGCTAAAATTCTGGTTCATCTAGTGGAAAAATGTTTAACATTCATATACATGAAAACAGATTTTTTTTAAGTTTTCAGTGAGAATGGTGCTCTGAAAGTAATCAGAGCAGATAATTGTTGAATTTATAATGGGAGAATATTTTATGGCAGCAGGTTATTCACCCATTGCCAGAAGTGGCAGTGATACATTGACAAATTTTGCTTTGTGCACATGTATTTCTAGACATAGGCCACTATCCATTATCTGTTGTGTATTAGCATATGCTGAAAAGCATTACATCATGGCCCTAACAACCTACCACCAAATTTTGCTTCTAAGTTTAGCAAATCTTAGTTCCAGGTCATATTTCTCATTTTAATATGCCTGATACGATTGAGGAAGAAACTCAACTTAATCCAGATTATTTTTTTACTGTTCATCCAAGTCACAGTATAATTACCAGGAAGAAAAAAAAACAGTGTTTTTTCCCCAACTGTACTGTAGTTCACGTGCACAGTTTTCTAAGTTTTTCAACATTTACTGGTTATTGTCTTTCTGTTTTATTTACATTTATACCCTCCCACTAATATTCATACTATAACAGTTTGTCTTAGAATAATTCAATGTTATTACAATCTTTTCCCTACTGCATTGAAAATTTTTATGTTATCTTTATCTGTCATCTTTGGTGCAGAATAAATTGGTTCTGGTAGCATAATACATATGCTTATAAAGTTACAATAGAACTAGCTGTTGCATGCAACTTTGTTTACATTAATGTACTGTTTAAATGGATCATGACACAGTTAACACATTGAAAAAAGAAACTTCATTCCCCGTAGTGATAGGTTGCAGTTCATAAGCTGAAATCATGATAAGCACTTTGACTGCGAGAATTAACAAAATCTGACCAGTGATTCTTTTGTATCAAGCTCAGGGAAAAATAGATATTGATTTGAGGACACTTTTATCATAAATTTATCAGCTTTATGACTTCATATCAAATTGAAATGTACCCAATTTTACCCCTGGGACCAAAGGAGGTACATTTTTTGAAAACTTATCAAAATCTGACCAGTAGTTTCTGTTTGAATCTCATTTTTTCCAGATAGATTTTAATAACAGATGATTCCTTTTCTGTAGGTCATTAACAGTGTCTCAAACTAATTTTTCCAAAAATATCTTAAATGTTTAGACTTTCTTCAGGCTATAGTTTTATTTTATGTATAGATTACATTACCACTGTTGTTCATCATTGTAAGGGATGAAATTATGAGGAGAGTAAAACAGCAACTAAACCCTGACGAATTTAAATCATTTGCAGATGATGTTGTGATTTGGGGATATACAGAAGACGAAGTACAACAGAAACTGAACATCTGGAATAAGCATTTTAAGGAATTTGGCCTTAAAATAAGCCACACAAAAACAGTCATAATGACTGTCAGCAGACAGAATATGAAGCCTTTTATTTTCTGAAGGGTCAAAAATTAAATCAGGGTTATAATTTTCAGTACCTTGGGAGTACTTGGGATGAAGATAAATGCAAAGAAGGGTCAGCTTATTAGATACACAAATAAAAAAACAAAAGGTTAATTATGAATATAAGGAGGGGAAAGAAATGCTTGCTGAAGACTTGAAATGTAAATATCTTGGCATTACATTTGATAACAGGCTTAACTGGGCAGGACGCATTGGACAGGTGGTAGGAAAAGGTTTCAAAATTCTGCACTTGTTTCAGAGAGTGATGAGGGGATGTACGAGGGAAGTAAAGGAATTGGGTTACAAAACTTTGGTCAGACCATTGCTCGAATATGGTAGTGTAGTATGGGACCCTCATTTTGCGTCTCAAATACAGGAGTTGGAGAGGGTGCATAAAAGGCCTGCTAGATTTGTTTGTGGAAATTATCACAGAATGCAATCAGTGACTGATATGATAAAGGAGCTGGAAAGGGATTCATTGCAAGACTGGAGGAGTATGACGAGGGTTATGGGAGTGTACAGGGCGTATACTGGCGATGAGGCATGGAAAGATATTGGGGTAGGTATGAAAAGTAGTGCATGGAAGGGAAAAGATGTCCATGACCACAAGCTGGCACTTGATTTCAGGCACAAGGGTGTGGGAAGATTCTCTTTTTTAGGTAAGGGTGTCAGGGATTGGAATGAGTTACCAAGAGAAATGGTGAATAATTTGCCGAAAACGTTGAAAGAATTTAAAGATAAAATTTGTAAAGGGCAAATGCAGGTAGGTGTAGGATAGGGGGAAGATGGGGTGTAGGAAAATTGCCACCGGAGCCTGTGCTCCATTGCAATTAAATTAAACTAAAACAAAAATAATTCAAAGTTACCTCTGACAGTCGATCCCAGAACGAAATTGCCAATAGGGTACAAAAAAGGAGCCAAGTTGTATCATCAAGTAAGCTACCTTCTCTGAGATAAGCATATTCCAATTACAGCCAAAATGTCACTGTATAATTCACAACCCATTACAACATACAGCCTTTATCTTTAAATGTGGCCAGTCTTGCCAGCGGCTATCTTCCTATTTTTCCACAATGCGGCAACACAGGAAATGCACGACTTCATAGGAAACTGTAGCGTGTCTCTTGACTCCGCCCATGACGGCATCCTACTGGTGGACATTGAATTAAGGGCCTTCTATATTTCAGACTATTCGTTTTGTAATTTCAAGTTGCAGAATATACAATTAAAGTTAGGTGGCAGATACGTGGCTTAGCTCCGCCCACTGAAGTGAATGATTGGCCGGATATTTCAGCTACTTACAGCCGATTCCTTTTCTAATGTCATGTTATTAAAACTAATATTAATGTTTGGAAAGGAACTTAAAGGTTTGGTTGAAGGTGCAGCAAAATTTAATAGAAATAGTTTTTTAGTCTGATGTTTTAATTATTATCTGTTTTTTACTACAGAAATTACATATTTTATACATAAACAATGGGTATGTTGCAATAGTTTGGAAACGAAAAACATTTTTATCCTAATGTAGTTTCAAACCAGTGACAGTACTGTTACTAGCCTACAATGGTAACTACTAGACCATGCCACTTGGTCTATGAGCTCAGCCATCCAGACCGTAAACAAACCAACCTTTATTGAACTTCCTATCCGCACACATGAGTGTCTTCGAGATACATGTTTCTACGTTAATTTCCTTAGGACCTCTTCCATATCAACTAAAAATGAAGATTTCACGATTCGTGAGTTGCCTATCCTTTTGTCCATTTATACATGGATTTATGGATTATACGAAAAGCATAAATCAGAAAAGAAATTATCCAAAATAAAATCAGAATAAACGTTTCTTTGGCATAAATGCGATAAATCTAAATAAAATGTAACATCCTGTTTACTCTTTGCTACACCTTCAACCAATCCTTTTAAGTTTTTTTAATTTAATTTCAATGGAGCACAGGCTCCGGTGGCAATTTCCCTACACACCCATCTTCCCCCTATCCTGCACCCACCTACATTTGCCCTCTACAAATTTATCTTTAAATTCTTTCAAAGTTTTCGGTAAATTATTCATCATTTCTGTTGGTAACTCATTCCAATCCCTGACACCCTTACCTAAAAAAGAGAATCTTCCTACACCCTTGTGCCTGAAATCGAGTGCCAGCTTGTGGTCATGGTCATCTTTTCCCTTCCATGCACTACTTTTCATACCTACCCCAATATCTTTCCATGCCTCATCACCAGCATACGCCCTGCACACTCCCATGACCCTCCCCAACCTCCTCATGCCTTGCAATGAATCCCATTTATCATATCCGTCACTGATTGCATTCTGCAATAATTTCCAGGAACAAATCTAGCAGTCGTTCTTTGCACCCTCTCCAACTCCTGTATTTGATACGTAAAAAGAGGGTCCCATACTACACTACCATATTCGAGGAATGTTCTCACCAAAGTTTTGTAACTCAGTTCCTTTACTTCTCCCGTACATCCCCTCATCACTTTCTCCAACAAGTGCAGAACTTTGAAACCTTTTCCTACCACCTGTCCAATGTGTCCAGCCCAGTTAAGCTTGTTATCAAAATTAATGCCAAGATATTTACATTTCAAGTCTTCAGCAAGCAATTCTTTCCCCACCTTATATTGATAATTAACCTTTTGTTTTTTATTTGTGTATCTAATAAGCTGACTCTTCTTTGCATTTATCTTCATCCCATGTTTACCAACCCAACTAGATATCCTGTCCAGATCACCCTGCAACTGTTTACAATCTTCTATTGTTTTGATTCTTTTATACAGCATTATGTCATCTGCAAACAAGTTCCTTTCCAAATATTAATATTAGTTTTAATAACATGACATTAGAAAAGGAATCGGCTGTAAGTAGCTGAAATATATGGCCAATCATACACTTTAGTGCCACCTAACTTTAATTGTATATTCTGCAACTTGAAATTACGAAACGAATCGTCTGAAATATAGAAGGCCCTTAATTCAATGTCCACCAGTAGGATGCCGTCATGGGCGGAGTCAAGAGAAGCGCTACATTTCCTGTGAAGTCGTGCATTTCCTGTGTTGCCGCATTGTGGAAAAATAGGAAGAGAGCTGCTGGCAAGGCTGGCCACATTTAATGATAAAGGCTGTACCACTACCAGTAGAGATGAAGGCGGCTGAGATGAAGTTCCTGAGATCAATGGTACAGAACACCAGAAGAGACAAGATCAGTAATGAAGTGATCCGTAAACAGATTCCAGTAAATGAAACCCTTTGCAAAAAAATTGCCAAAGCAAAAATGCGATGGCTGGGACATGTCAAGTGGATGGATCCAATAAGGATATGGCTGGAAAAAGAACTGAGGGTTAAAAGACAAAGAGGCCAGCCCAGAAGGAGTTGGATTGATCTGGACCTGCAGGAGAAAGGTGTATTATGGTCTAGAAGATGGACAAAGGCAGTAAGCGCTCTTAAACCGCACCCGGAAACCTGGAGACTGAAGTAGATGATGATGATGTAAAAAAGTCATATCCGTACAAAAATTTAGCCTAATTTATAGCACATCTTTAAAAAAATTTCCTGCAATAGAAACAACACATATTGTGAATCTGTTTGCAGAGCAACTGATATAATATTGAAAGTACCTTCCGTACATAAAATGTATTTTTAAACGGGGAAAAAATCGTATTTGCACTGCGCATTACATGTGATATATGGTCTAAAATAAAAAATTTGGAATTTTTGTTTGTGTCTTCTGCCTGTCATTAATCATATATATTATTTCTATAAGATATTTTTTTGTCACAAACCTTTATCTTTCTTCATACTTAACCGAAATCAATGAATGAGATGTCATTTTAAAGCTTATGGTCTCCACTTTGGACACATTATATTTTAAGAATTGATGTTTTCAGAATTCGACCCTTAAAGGGCAAAAATGTCAATATCTCTAAAATGCTGTTTTCTGTGTAATGAGTCATTTATCTCCTTGGATACCTATCTGAAATCGTTTAATGAAGTAATATTTTAAAGATTAAGATCTCCGCTTTAGTGACGTCATATATTAAGACAGAATTTTTTCTGAATTAGATCCTTAATGGGCAAAAGTATCAATATCTTTGCAATGCGTTTTTGTGTCACGACTGATTTATCTCCCTTAATATCTAACCGATATAGGTAAATGTGGTGTCATATTAAAGAATAAGGTCTCCGCCGTGGTAACATTATATTTTAAGAAAGGAATTGTTCGTAATTCTACCCTAAAAGGGCAAAAATGTCAATTTTTCTAAAATCCGTTTTTTGTGCCTCGAGCCATTTATCTCCCTGGATATCTAACCAAAATCGATAAATGAAGTAGGATTATAAGGAGCAATATCTCAGATTTGTGACATCATATTTTAAGAAAGAATGTTTTTGGAATTCAACCCTTAAAGGGAAAAAGTATAGATTTTTCAATAACACATTTTTGTGTCACGAGCGATTTATCTCCCTTAATATCTAACCGATATAGATAAATGAGGTATCATTTTAACAAATAAGGTCTCCGCCGTGGTAACATCATATTTTAAGAAAGGAATGTTTCGTAATTCGACCCTTAAAGGGCAAAAATGTCAGTTTTTCTGAAATGCCTTTTTTGTGTCTCGAGCCACTTATCTCCTTAGATATATATCCAAAATCGATAAATCAAGTAAGATTATGAGGAATATTGTCTCAGCTTTGGTGTCGTCATATTTTAGGAAAGAAGTTTTTGGAATTCAACCCTTAAAGGGAAAAAGTATAAATGGTTCTACGACGCATTTTTGTGTCACGAGTTATTAATGTCCCTACATATCTAACCGATATAGATAAATGAGGTATCATATTAAAGACTAAGGTCTCCGTCGTGGTAAAATTATATTTTAAGAAATTAATTTTTCATAATTCGAACTTTATAGGGCAAAAATTTCAATTTTTCTAAATACGTTGTTTTTTGTATCTCCAGCTATTTATCTCCCTTGAAAATTAAACAAAATTGATAAACGAGGTATCATTTAAAAGATTGAGGCCTTCGTAATGTCTTCGGTTCCGTTACTACATTTTAAGAAAGAAATTTTAAAAAGTTCTAACTTTAGAGGGCAAAAGTATTAATATTTTTAGAACGCATTTTTCTGTCACCAGCTATTTATTTCCCTTGATACCTAACCGAAATAAATAAATGAGGTATCCATTTAAATATTAAATTATCCGCTGTGTCACATCATATTTTAAGAAAAAACTTTCTCCAAATTTAACCCTTAAGGGATAAAAATATCATCATTTCTAAAAAAAAAAATTTTTTTTCACCTCGCTTGATAACTAACTGAAATCGATAAATGAGCTATCATTTTAAAGATCAAGGCTCCTTTGGTCAAACCATATTTTATAAATGGAATTTTTTGGAATTCGACCCTCAAAGGGCAAAAGTATCAATATTATTTATACAACGTGATTTTTATTTATTTATTTATTTATTGCAAGCCATTTATCTTCTTCGATACCTAGCCGAAATCGACATTTCGTTTTAAAAATTAAGGTCTCCAGCTAGGTAAAATCATTAATTAAGAAAGAATTTTTCGGAACTTGGAGCTCAAAGTGGTAGCGCGTGTGAGACTGTTCAGAGCCAAATCCCTTGATTGCAGCAGCGAATATCACAGAGATGGCAATAAACTTTTTTTTTTCAATAAGAAGCTTTTCGGATATATATATTTCCTGTTACGGAAACACAGTCGTTTTGCTATACTATTCCAATGTAAACAGCAAAAAATATTTCAGAGATGTTGATATGATGTGTGCATTTTGTTCAGGTTGGTTTTATTCTGTTAAAGTCAGTGACAGTTTGTCATAAATACAGATTGTTTTAAATTTTCCTAACTGTTTCGTAATATGTTGCAAGTATTTTGATGCGTACCTATTACAGTAAAAAAAAATAAAATTATTTGCTACAAGGTTACAGTTCTACTTTTAATTATATTACAAGCATTCAGCCTCACTATTCATCGCATTTTATTCACGAAATTTTCGCACGGGTCGTATAGTCAGGCAAAATTTAAAGAATGGATCCAAATGAAACTACACATAGTAATAGCTTAAATCATCAATTAACACTTAGGATACTTTTTACTTTGGTGAGTTACGTAGATCTCAATGGTACAGAGGCTACAACCATAAATTTTGAAACTTTTTCTGCCTTCACAGGAAGTAAATAACATATTTCAATGAAATTACACATAGTGGTAGCTTATGTCTTACGTTACTTTTCATTCCACTAAGTTTCATAGTAGCCTAAGAAAATTTAAAAAAACCGATGTTCTTCGAAATGGAGCATGGGTTTTGGAGAAATATAGCATATTAATAGTTTGTGTTTATATTAATTTCCCACAGTGATCAGCATCAAATTTATGCATGAAGAGGTGAATCTAATATTTGTTTTTGTCTGTATATGGGTATGCGTAGCCCCCAGACTCTCATTATATATGGAAACACTTGTTTTACCTGCCAACAGATGCCAACATTGGCCTTTTGCACATGCTGACAGTGGTTTGAGACTGTACAAACTACAACAAATTGACTTTCTGATTGAAATAGGAATTTTATATGATAGGATATATACATGCAAATAAATTAATCTATTGATAAATTTGCCAGACAGCATCACTTCAAGTGTTACTCATTGAGAATCTTTACGGACAGTGCTGTGGGTGTCATTCACAACCATAAAATCTGTTGAAGTAGTGGCAGTTTCAAGATTTGATAGAAACGAATGCCTTGCACTGACATGTTAAAAACATTTCACACAACCGAAATTCATATAATTAAAAGGAAGAGAACCAAGACTGGGACTAAAAGAGGGCTGCTCCTCTGCTTTTTCTTCCCTAGCCAACATTTCTTTGATATCTTGACTGTCAGTAAATTAACAGCACAAATTTCATATAAATAAAGTCATGAGCACAGCTGTTAGTTTAATATTACCCATTGTTCCACTGTCCGTATTCCACAATTGTTTGTTTCTTCTTTTTTTATCTTTAAGAGCCTTTATCAATCTTTCTAGAAATAGATTAAAAAAATTCACGCTAATGGGCCTTTTGTGATTCTCAGCTAATTGTTATATTTGACTGACTTCCCTAACATAGTTAATTTTTTTTCTACTACTCCAATATTCTATTTGTCCATTATATTAGACCATTGATTAGATCTTCGGTTTCACCAGATATTTTGTCTTCGTATAACATTAAATTTAGGATGTATGCTTACACTAATTTGACCTTATTTCTATGCTTATCTATGTAATTCTGGCCCTCTACTGTTCATAGTAATGCACACTATTTTATGTCATTTTATTTATTGTTTATCTGATTCCTCTAACTCATTTTTTTGATTGTGTGTTAAATGTTGGGGAAGTTGTGTGAAGTTTCTTTCACTTGTGATTGATTACTGGAATCATTTACAGTAAAAAAAAAGTCAGTAACATCTGTGGATTCTGATTATCCATATTAATTAGATACACCAACCATAGACAAACAGTAGTAATATTTCTTTTGTTGCTTTATTGTGATATATATACTCAGCCCTTGCACTGATAAGATTTGTTTTCATTACATGGATATTTTTGGCAGTAAAAGCTGTTTATTCTAACCGTTTTAACTCTTCTTGTTACTGAAAATCTTGAGAAGAAATTTCGGAAAGGTTATTCTTAACTAGCTGTAATTTTGCTTGTTTTTTTAAATATATATATATATATATATTACAAAGAGTTATGAGATAAAGTCAACTCTTCTGTGGATGTTACTCCCATGGATGATTTGACAATGCATAGTCAAGAAAGTTGCAAATGCATTGATAAATCTAATGGGATTAGTACTCATAGAAAAGAGTTAAACAACTGATGATGGAGAAGATTTGCAGTCAAAGAAAGAAAAGTCTCATCCACTGTCATATATAATTGTCAGTAGAAAGTGCTGGTAAGTCACCCTTTCTCTAACAACAACCTTTACTTATGCCTTTGTTTTTATTTATTTATTCCAATGGAAAAACCATTTTACATTAACATATCTTATGATAACTACTTAGTAAACACAATTACCACTATTTGTGAACAAATTAGTTACAGTGAAAACAAGAAGATAACAAAAAATAGCAAGTATAGTTTAATATTACTAAAACTAGAAAAACAATTACCCGAAAGAAAATTATTAAATATTCTAAAACTAATAATAAGACTCAACATAAAACTACAGAAAAATAAAAATTATTACAGGGAATAATAGACCGTGACTGTACTAAGTCCATCATTGTGACTCCACTCACGTATGAGTACTTGCTTGAAAACAGCAACACTATCAATGAAAAAATCAAGTTCAGGAGGTATTCTGTTACCTAGCCTCTGTATCCGTTCTAAGGCACTGCTAGCCTCATAGTTTGTGCACATATGTCTACGACCAAATAGTTCTCTCAACCGTGTACCAGACGGACAACGAAAATATACATGTCTGAGAATTTCAGGGCAGTCTACAACACCTGAAATTACTTTGCAGAAATAGGACACCATGAACATTCCGTCTCAACTCCAAAGGATGGAGGCCAAGGTAGGATCCAACAGCAACCAACGGAACGTCTTTGTAATGAAAGCCCATGCGGAAACCTATAAGCCTTATGAACTTATTTTGAAGATTCTGAATGTGTTGAATTAGTGTGATCTGATGAGGCGACGATACATCGCTGCAATACTCAAGTGTGGGTCTGACATGGGCACAGTACAAGAGCCTGAGTGTCTGCATATTATAAATAAATCTGGAAGTGTGTGCCAGTAAGCCCAGGCACTTGGAGGCCTTGGCACATATGTTGTGGACATGTTCTTCTGGACTGAGATTGTACGTCAGAAGAACTCCTAGGTCTCTTACAGTTGTGCAGCGATTCAGTAGCTGATTTCCCATTTCATATTCAAAATTTATGCAGATTTAGTGCGGTGAAAAGTAACGCAGGAACATTTATTAACATTAAGTTTCATCCTGTTTTGTTGACACCATTTCACAATAGCTTTTAAGCAATTCTGAAGATCTAAGCAGTCATCTCGAGTCAAGATTTTCTTGAAAATCTTAATGTCATCTGCAAAGAAAAGGCAACTGGCAAAAATACTAACTAAATCATTTATGAAAATATTGAACAGCAATGGGCCTAGGTGTGCGCCCTGAGGTACTCCAGAAGTTGCTGCGAAAGCAGATGACAATGAGCCAAAAGCCTTTACAATCAACCTTCTGTTGCTGAGGTAGCTAAAAAACCACTCCAATAATTTATCAACTATGCCATATTCCTTCAACTTAGTAAGAAGGTGGGGATGGCTAACTTTATCAAATGCCTTTGAAAAGTCAAGATATATGACATCGAGTTGTTTTCACTCACTAAATGCTCTAATTATTTCATTTTGAAGATTCACAAGGTTAGTTGCTGTTGATTTTCCAGGAGAGAAACAATGTTGCTTTGGAGTAATTATGTTACAAAACATGAGATAGATTTTGTTGAGCACCGACTACTCGAAGATTTTTGCTAACACCGATTGTATAACAATAGGACTATAATTCTTAACATCTTCCTTCGATCTGCATTTATGCACAGGAACAACATGACCAAGTTTAAATACATCTGGAAAAATTCCTTTCTTTAGAGACCTGTTAAACAAGTATTTTAAAGGATGGCAAAGCAAGACTCTACAGTATTTCAAAACATTAGGTGGTAATTGGTCAGGGCCACAACTCTTTGAACAGTCTAGTTCTCCCAATGCTTTATAAACATCTTCATTAGTGACTGAAAGTGTACTCAGACTATTACTAGTACTGAAATGGATATTGGAAGTAGACGAAGATGGTGGTGTAAATACTGAAGAGAAGTATTGTGCAAACAGATCACACATTTGCTGTGGGTGGGAAGTGAAGTGATTATTAAATGTTAACGTGTTTGGTGCTCCTTCAGCCTTGCTAATGTTACGGATGAAATTCCAGAATAATTTGGGATTGTCAGGTATTGTACACTGCACATGTTCAACATAGTCATTGAAGCATTTTTTAGATAAGAGACGAGATTCGTCTCTCAATTTTGAGAACAGGATATAGTACTCATAATCAAAGGTCTCCTTATAAGCTTTGTGGAGTCTTTTCTTTTCTATGACCAATTGTATAAGATCTCTAGAGAACCAACATGGGAATTTTGTCATTCGAGTTTTTTTCAGTGGTGTGTACTTGAGCACAATTGACTTCAATATGTCAGTGAATTTTATGAACAGAGTGTCAGTATCGGTGGGTAAGTCAAGGGATTCAAAATTGGATAGGTCCATAGAAAGAAGTTCATCAAAAACTTCTCCTAGATTACACCTTGCAAAATCAGGAACAAAAGTGCACTGGTGATCAGGCAAGGTAGATTCTACAGGGTGAATAATATTCAATACTGGATGCTGGATATCAATAGGCAACAAAGGGCAGGTGACATTGGAAGAGGCAAATACTAAGTCCAATAACACACCCCTAGAGTTCAGGACATGGTTACACTGTTCAACATCTAATAAACAAGCTAGCTCACAAAGCATTCGAGGAGAGGCAGAGGGGAAATGTGGTTCTTTTTTTGTCCAGTCAACATGTGGGATGTTAAAATCACCAACCAGAATCACATGTGATGGTTCTACCTGTTGGTCGGCTATCACTTCTTCCACCACCTGGCAGTAGTTGGCATATACATCGAGAGGCTTACTGGGCGGGATATATACACAGCTCAGCAAAATGTGTGTATCATGCAACAGATCAATTGATAAAAATATAGACTCCATTGATAGTGGGGACATTGTTTCAATACATCTAGAAGGCATTCTGTTGTTCACTGCCACAAGTACACCACCACCGCTCTCTTTAGAAGTAGTTTGAGAAGACCTATCACTCCTGTACACAGAGTGATTTGTGAATCCAAGTTCAGCATTAGAAATATCTGGAGAAAGATTGGTTTCAGCAAGTATAATGACATCATAAGTACATGTAGCTACAGCTAATCTTAATTCTTTAAGTTTTGTCCGAATTCCATTAATATTTTGATAGTACATATTTATGTTGGTTTTTCCATTAAATTTAATTAGTTTTTTGCACTATTTTGGGCACTCCATTGTTGTATTTTATAGTGAGGCCAGTTTCACCTTCTTTGGTGCGCTTCTCGAGATCAGCACGAAGATTAACTAAGAACAATCGCTCCTTGGGAGTTCGGTCACTTCCAAGTGAGATTTCAGAAAGAGATGGGTCTTTGCATGCAATTTCATTTTGCATAAAACCCTTCGGAAATGTTACAACAACGTCCTTGGAACTTAGTACTAGTTTGAGTGGTCTTTGGCCAGAGGTAGATTTCTTCCCCAACTGAAAGAATGTGACAAGATCACTTATATTGACACCAGAAGCTGTCATGATGCACTCGATCTTGGACTTGTCAAAAGCTTTTCTTGTGTTGTTGTCATTACTTCTAGCTTGTGGAACCTTGAAGATAATGACATTTTTGGTCCTGTTTGACCTGTCATTGAACTCGGCTATTATATCTTCAGAATCACTAGTTGTTTTTGACAGATGATCACTAAGAATTTTTTTTTGTGACTGCTTTACGTCTCTTTTTAACATCAAGGTCTTTAGAGACGGGAAAGGATGGGGGGCAAGGAATGGGAAGGAATTCGGCCATGGTCTTTTGAAGGAAGCATCCCGGCATTTGCCTGGAGTGATTTGGGGAAACCATGGAAAACCCAAATCTGGATGCCCGGACGGGGATTCGAACCGCCGTCCTCCCGAATGCGAGGCGAGAATGCTAACCGTTACACCGCCCCGCTCGGTATCACTAAGAAGTTCAACACTCACTTCCAAAGTTGAAACCTTTGCTTTGACACTGCTAAGACGCGGTTCTAGGTCAGCAAGCTGATTGGAGAGTTTTTCAATATTTTTCCTGACACTGTCCATTTCCTCCTTAATTCATTTTTGGTAGTAAGAGACGACACTTTCTGCAGCAGCAGAGCGATATTCTCAGACATAGAGGCCAACGTGTCTTGATTTGATGATAAACAATCATCTCTGTCACAAGTCCAAATTATTATTATCGCCTTTTGCAAAAGAAGAATATCTTTTTTGCTCATTCTGACGCATTCAGGATGGAACCTTCGGGAACAGTTACTACTGCATTGTATCACTTTACTCAGATTTGGTTTGAGGCAACACGGACAAATATCTTGCTTGTTAACGGGTGCCATTGCATTCAAACCAGGAGTTGAAATTACACACGATAATAATAATGATCAGAAATGTATTTTACAATCAAGTTGATATGAAGATTGAAGTTTCTAACACAGAGTGCGGAAAATTTTGAATATTAATAAACTGTTGAAAAGGTCTTTCTAGTATGGCTGTTACTAAATAATAATAATAATTTTGTGATGTATTAATTAGTTTGTTACTGGCTGTACAAACCATCTGGATTAACCCAGTAATCCCATAAGGTGAAAAATAGATACTAATATGAGGACACACCTAACTTTTCAGGTTATAATCATCACATCAAAATGAAACATTACTGATATATCCCTGGAATCACAGTATGTGTATTGTTTGAAAACCCGTCAATATCTGACTAGTAGTGTTTACATCAGTTGCATCAAAGAAAAACGGATACTAATTTTTAATCACTTTTGTCTTGATTTCTCAGCTTTTTGATATCACTCCTGGGACCATGGGCTATATAATTTCTGTAAAACATTAACTTTGTAACAATGTAAAGATTACACTACCCAACAAAAAAAAAAATGTTTGTTTACTTCTTTGTTTTAATTGTTTGAACATTATGTGCCAAACGCGAATATGACATTAATTTATTTCAGATTTCAATTGTTCTTGAAATTTTATCTAATTTTTGAAAATTTATGTTTAAATTTACCATTTTTTCTGGCTGTCATAGTTGTTTAAAATGATACCAGTAGATGGCTGTAATGTGATGTTTCAAAAGTCAAGGTATTAATACAAAGCTGGAAAGCTTCGATATATCAACTTCTGTAACATACCAACTACATAAATCAATATAATATCAATGTTTTGTACAAAATTTTCCTGTTGTTTGTGAGTATAAGTGCGGTTCTGAAGTTATAAGTAAAGTTGATTGTTGTCTTTTAAAGTAAAATATCATCATCCAGAAGTTGTAAATTTGCAGAAGACACATTTTGTAATATTTGCGGACATTACATTGGATCTAAACAAGTAAAACATAAATTTGTGTTTAACAAAAAGTTCTTGACCATGTTTATTCCGGTATGCATATTCAAGACCAACATGTTACATGGGGTCCCCTTGTGACTTGGCAGCTGCCAGGCTACTTTAGAGGGTTCAATAGTGGAACAAGAAAATGTATGCCATTTGCAATACCTCAAATATAATGGGAACCTACAAATCATACAAATCATCACAACTGTTACTTTTGCATGTTGAATATTACACATTACATAAGTACCAAAAAAAAAAAATATAATCTTACATTTCAACATACCATCATCAATTGCTCCAGTACCACATAGTGATGAACTGCCAATTCCGTCACCACCAAAACAGAGAAGTGAAGAGGAATTCAAGTGAAGACAGTGATTTCCGTTTTAATCACGAGAGTTTGAAACTGCAACTATTTACTCAACAGAAATTGGACGACCTTGTTAGGGAGTTGCAACTAACCAAATCAGATGCTGAACCCTTTGAATTCCATCTTAAGGAATAAAACTTGCTCGACAAATCCTGCACAAGTAAGGCATAAGGATTTTCCATGCTTCTACCAGATGGATGAAAATTTGTGCTTTTGTAATGATGTTAACGATCTCTTTGTACATATTAAAATACCTCATGAACCAGAACAATGGCATCTGTTTGTAGATAGCTCAAGTAGAAGTCTCAAAGCTGTCCTACTGTGCAAGGGAATAAGTTTGCATCCATACCACTAGCTCATTCTGCACCGCTGAAAGAGACTTATGAAAATATCAAGGCTCTTCAGAAAACTAATATATGTATATTATAAATAGGTTGTTTGAGATGATTTTGAGATTTTTTCTGGGGCTTCAGGTTGTCTACACCAAATATTTCCGCTTCCTTTCCCTGCAAGATATCAGAGCAAATCAACATTTCACCAGGAAAGAATGGCTCGTTCCAGGTGCATATACTGTATGAAATGAGCCCCTGGTGTACAGGGAACATTCTGTTGCCACCGCTCTATATCAAACTTGGACTTGTAAAACAATTCATCAAAGGTTTTGTTAGCAACAGTGAGGCTCTGCGCCTCATCAGACATATGTTCCCCAAGATAAGTGATCCAAAATAAAAACAGAATTTTACACCAGAAGTCACATTTGTTTGATGCTGTAACTCTTGATGAACAAAATGCTTGGGATGCATTTAGAATGGTTGTGGAACAGTTTTTGGGCAGCAATAGAAATGAGAATTACATGCAACTGATAGAAAATTTGATAGAGTGACCATGTTGTTGTATGTAGTGTGTCTGTAAAAATGCATTACTTATTTTATCATATTGACACCTTTAGGCTAAATTTAAGAGCTGTGAGTGGGGAATGTGGTTAAAACTTTCACCAAGACATTCACTGTCTGGAAAGAAGGTATCAGGGACATTGGGACTGTGCTATGTTGGGAGACATATGTATGGGGGTATATTGTGTGCAGAAGGGTCAGAAAAACATAGAGAAAAAGCCGTTACGTTGTACATTTTTAAAAGACACTATTCTTGAGATAGTGTATGTTAGATTTCTGTTATTGAACTCGTGGTATATTAAATAAACATTTAATATTGGTAGTTTTCAAGAAAATTGAAAAATTTATTATTATAGCCAAAATATTGATATTTAAGAAAAAAACTGCTTGTATATTCATACTGACCATCATTAAATCAAGCATCAAGCATTAAGCACTACAGAACTAAGATAAACAAAAACTTAAATTCAGTTCCATGGTATTATTTAAATGGAAGGTTTTTTTTTTTTTTACAACTGAATATTACATTTACTTCCCAATACTACACAGAAATGTAGTGTACAACAATTATCAAACTCATTAACAGCAGAAATTTTATAATCAAATGAAATTAGTTTAAGTTCCAACACAGAACATTTATTCACACCCAGGACTGGTGTTGAACTACCACATTAAATATATTAAATTAAAATGTCCAAAAACAAATAATTTGCAACATAACCTGAAAAGTTACATTCACTGAAATTCCAGTTAGATAAGTTAATGAAGTTAAGAACATGCCATGACTTGGTTGTACGTGGACATTGAGAGTTAATTAGATCTAATACAGTGATGTCAAAGATACGGGCCACATCCGGCCCCCGGGCCCTATCAATACGGTCCGCGATCGCAATGTGACACAGAAAGAAGAATCATGTTTTTTTAGAGCTTTTAGACTTCACTCGATTCCTCTACGGAATTATTTGAATCTGGCCAGCCTACACATTCTAAATTTAATATACGGCCCTCTGCATAATTGAGTTTGACAGCTATGATCTAATAGGTGTTGATAGGTTGATAGCAAAAAATTATGATGTACAGCTCACGTGTTATCTATATCTAGGTCACATTACTGCTTCTCTGCATATTGATTTGAAGCTGCCATTAGCAGGTAACCCACCTGACTGTATCTTGTTCGTTTACCACAGTAGCAGTTTGTGCCACCCTAACTCCAACTGTGGTTATGTATGGAATTGTTCATCTATGTATTGTTTAACAAAGACCATCCTCCTCATCTCAGCTGTGACTAAGGATTGCAATCCCGCAGTGTTTTCAATCCTGCGGGATCTGCGTGGGATTTGCGCCAATCCTGCGGGATTCGCGAAAACAGTTTTTTAACGCATATATTTAAAACATAGTTACTTAAAACGTTAATAAATTAAATAATAATTAAATTAATAAATAATTTTTAATGTTAAATGATAAAAATTAACAGTTAGCAATATTTTGATTGGCAAAATGACATTAAAACTTATTAGCGTGTCTTAAGTCTATTTTGAGGTTTTACATTTTTGTTTTTTAATCTAAATCAATTTTTAAATAAATAATAAAAATGGAAAATATTGGTCTTAGGTCATATTATGTGCCTTACAATACATCACATAAGTTTAAAAATATGGTTTGCTTAATTGCCAAGTTACCAGAGTTTTTTATTTTTTAATTATAAATAAACGTTCCATAACACCGAGAAAAGCATTCCATTTTACAAAGTGAAGTGAATATACTCTGTAAAGTGTAGACTTGGCTCAGAACAAGATTTCATAACTTTTTGTCACTGCACAAGCACAAGACTTGGCCTTTTTTTGCGTGATTCATTATTATATCTCCTGATTCCTTGATTGATATTACAGTTGATTCAATGGAGACTTTCTCGGCGAATGATTGCAGTGAAGTCCTCATAGGTTGTATCTCCGGATTTCATTGCAAACACATGAAATTACACATGTGAGGAAGACGAAGGAGGCAGCCGTCTAAGTATGGTGTTCCTACAACACAATTCGTCAATACACCCGTGAAAATTTTATTACAACTTTTTTTACCTTTAGTCGAAATAATAACAAGGAGAAGAGGGATTAATTGAAAGCCTGAGCGGCACATGCATGCAGGTGGCTTTTGTCAAAGAAACTCAATGAGGCAGCGGCCAAAACAACAATAAGTCAAAGGATATACAATTTCCTTTTGATAGCTGTTAAATAAATAGGAACGCGATCGTTAAAATTACGATAACATTATTTTTATATCAACGAATAATCAAATTTTCAGCTGCAAATTAGGAAATTGTCACAATTACTTTATCTGCAAATACAGATAATGGGAATAATGAAACCGTGAATAAAAATCTGTAACCGTGTAGTTCAGATAACGTGTGCGACACTTAAAAAATAATTATATAGTTAGAAAATCATACTAAATACGCACCATAGCTCAAATTACAGAAATGTGTACTCAAAACAAACGTAAGTATGGTTGAATACGTAAAAGTGTATTTATTTACTTACGAATGACGAAGGTTGACAAAAACAAACGCTTGTTCACATTAGTCAAATGCCAACTGGAAAGGTAAAGGCAAACAGTGCAAAATATCTGACAGAGACCGAGTGGGGCAGCGAATCATGCAGACTGACACCCGTTTCCGCCGGATTTTGCGGATTGCGGATCCGCTTAATTTTGTGCGGGATCCGCCAGACTGTCTAATGATGCCGGATCCCGCAGGATTGTGGGATCCCGCTTTGCTGGATTGCAATCCCTAGCTGTGACAAAGAGCCCGGTCAAGGAAATGATTGAAGCGCTTAGTTGGGAGATACTGATGCATGAGGCTTACTCACCAGACTAAGCTCCATCCGATAACTCTCTCTTTACATTGATGGGACACGCACTCGTTGAGCAGCGCTTCACTTCTTATGAAAATGTCTCAATTACTGATTTGCGTCAAAAGAGAAAAAAAAATGGCTTGGCATTCATAAATTTCCAGAGAGATGGACAATATTTCAAATAAAGTATTTTGCACCATTTTTATGCAATAAAGGTGTATTTTTTATGAAAAAATTCTGGTTTCATACTTACGCACCTGGTAGAATTATTATTCTATTCTGTGTTCAAACATAAGATTGATATGTGAGTGGGCAGACTTCTGTGGTCATTGTCAATGTTATCTTGGTTGTCCGGGTTGAACCACGTCAATTTATGAAAACCTAACATTTCGGCCCTCATTTTGTGGCCTTCTTCAGAGAACTGTTGAAGCTGAAATCGCTGCCGGCTATATACAGCGAGCACGCTAACCGTTCAGAGTGACTTAATACGGGCAAGAATCCCTCCAGGCCTTCTTCCAACACTTAAACAGTACTCACGACAAAATTAAGTTAACCATGGAAGTTGAGGTGGACAAACAACTTCCCTTTATGGACGTGATCATGAGGCGGAAGGAAGATGGCTCCCTGCACCCCATAGTTTATCGCAAGCCCACACACATGAATCGTTATTTGCACGCAGCCACTCACCACCATTTAGCAGTGAAACGCGGAATTTTAAAAACTTTAACCATTCGTGCTTCCATAGTCAGCGACAAAGAGAGCATAGCCGCTGAAAAAGATATTTTGAAGGAGACGTTTCTGGCCAACGACTACAGCCTTAACGTTGTCAATAAGGCCACCGGATGGCTTGAACCTCAAGCACTACCTTGAGCTCCAGTACCAGATGTTGAAGCCAGAGGACAAACAGTTGGTCCCATGGCAGTATTACCATACGATCAGGGAGTGACGGATAAAATTGGCCAACTTCTAAAGAAGAAAAATATCTGTTCGATATACAGATTGCTGAGGAAGATTTTGATGTGCTCATAAAGGTTAAAGGAAGGAGGGAGAAATTGCAGACAGCTGGCATGTACCTGATACCCTGTAGCTGTGGCCAAGTGTATATTGACGAGACTGGACGGACGGTCAGGGAAAGCCTTTCTGTACACATAATATATCTTTAAAATAATGACGTCAGCAAATCAGCTGTAGCACTACATTTGGCTGTCATTGAGCACACAATTTTATTTAGTGACACTAGTGTACTGGTTCATGAAAGCAGATGGTGGCCCTGGCGTATCAGAAAAGTGCTGGAAATTAAAAAGAGGCCAGATAATATTAACACGGATGGCGGGCTACAACTTGACCAAATATGGTCATGCTTGATTAGGAAAGCGCGGCGGCAACTTGAGTGACGTCATTTCGAACGGTTAGCGTGCTCACTATATATAGCTGGCAGCAATTCCAGCCTCGAGAGTGCTCTGAAGAAGGCCACAAAATGGTGGCTGGAACGTTAGGTTTTCATAAATGGACACGGTTCATCCGGGACAAATAAGATAACATAAGACTGATATTCCAACTTACATGGCAGAATACTGGCTAACTGTGTATCGAATGATCAGTAATTGTTGCTTCCTATATCCTTCACCTTGCAGCTTCTCAGTATGTTACACTAATTGTGGAAGTTTTCAATATTTAATCATCTTTTATTGCCTGTCTCCATCCTTGGGAGTGACATAGCATTTTCAAATCAAGTAGCGTGTATCACTGTGCCAAGTGTCATCATGCCATTGAGCTAGGTATATTTCCCTTGGCTGTGGGTTTTCTCTGAATTTTAATGCTTGGTGCCTTTCATTCACCATGCTGAACCCATTTTGTTGTCACTATCAGCTATCGGGCTATTTCACAGCTGCCATGTTGGAATCTTTCTTTAATATTCCCAAGTGAAATTATAAATATTACAACATGTGGAAATGTGCTTGTACTATTTGATCCTCTTATTCACTAATTCAAATAAAATGTTTATTTCAATTGATGGTTAATTATTTTTCATTGAGGACACCACAAAAGAAAATTCAATACTAAACTGTGGTTATCTTTTTATTTATTATAGCCTGTTACATCATAACCCAGCACCAATTTGTTGACAGTTTTGTGCAAAATATAAGTAGAATTTGATTTAAGATATCTCTTTTTTTTCTATTTCTGTGGTGTTTGAAAGAATTTCATGAGTGTTAATAAGTTTACTCTGAATAATTGACTAATGCTAACAATCTTTTACTTTTATGTATACAACCTACATACACATAAATGGATAAACACACACACCCATAATTAGATGATTATTAGTAATTAACTTACACCTTCAAATATATACGAGGTTTGTCCAGAAAATACGTATAAAAGTTGAATAATAACTTTATTTTACAATTATTCAGGTATTACAATATGGTCTCCTTCAAAGTACTCGCCCTGAGACGCAATACACTTCTGCCAACGCCGTTTCCACTGTTGATAACATTGCTGAAAGTCTTCAGTAGTGATGTTGTTCAGTTGCCGTGTCGTTTCCGCCTTGATGGCTTCCACATCTCCCAAGTGCCGCCCCCGAAGCACCATTTTGCATTTCGGGAACATGAAGAAGTCACACGGGGCTAAATCGGGTGAATAAGGCGGGTGGTCTGTCACGGTGATTGAGCTTCGGGCCAAAAACTCGCGTACAACGAGCGACGTGTGAGTGGGCGCATTGTCGTGATGAAGGATCCACCTGCCCCCTTTTGCCAACTCCGGTCGAACTCGGGCCACACGAGCTCTGAGACTTGTCAGAACTTCAACGTAAAAATCTCCGTTCACTCTCTGGCCGGGAGGGACAAATTCCTTGTGAACAATGCCCCTAGAATCAAAGAAAACAATCAACATTGTCTTCACATTGGACCTTGATTTTCGCGACTTTTTTGTTCTCGGTTCTCCTGCTAGTTTCCATTCCTTGCTTTGAGATTTGAGCTCCACATCGAATTCGTAAAACCAGGACTCGTCTCCCGTGATGACTCGGTTGAGAAAGTCCCCTCGTCCCTCTGCTTCCAACCAATCCTCACAGCACTCAACCCTCTTTGCTTTCTGTTCTGGCGTCAAGAGCTTTGGTACGATTTTCGCACACAATTTCTTCATTTCAAGTTTTTTGTCAGGATTTCGTGAACGATTATTTTGGGGATTGACAGCTCGTCAGCAATCATTCTGATTGTCAATCTACGGTCTTTAAGAACACAAGCCCGAATTCGTTCAACATTTGCATCGGAACTCGATGTCGACGGGCGTCCTGGGCGAGGGTCATCGTTCACTTCTTCTCGGCCATCCCGGCACCTTTTTAACCACTTGTTCACGGTTGGTTCCTTCAGAGAATTGTCTCCGTAAACCTGTTTCAAATACTCAAAAATCTCACGGCCATTCTTGCCTAGCTTTGCAAGAAACTTGATGTTGACGCGCTGTTCCTCAATCAGAGAGTGCTCCATGCCGACGGCAGGTGAAAAAGGGTAACTGTCAACAAGCTGCCGCACACTCCCACCTTCACGCAGAGTGCTCTGACTCGAACTGAGCGTTGATGGGATTGATTACAGCAGTAGTCCCACCTGGCGGCAACTACAACCTTAACATAATGACATTATTCAACTTTTATACGTATTTTCTGGACAAACCTCGTATACATGCAAGTTACATATACGGATACACACACATATTCACATACCTACAGATACACACGAACCATGTAGTTACTATTGTGACTTTTGTGACTTTTGTCTCACTATATAAACTTCTGACACTTTATCATACTTATTCCTGGAACAGCAACTTTTGAGTGACTAACCTCCCTCAGTGGAAGACTTCAAGAAATTTGGGTTTCCTCTTTCAGCCCATCAGAAGTTCCTCACTTTCCTGTTCCTTGTTTCCTGGAGTGTACAATTTGACATTTTCTCTAATACATCACTGATTAGTTCTTTTGATTCCTTGTCCTTCAAGGATGGTTGTTGCTCGGTCAATGGTTGCTATCCATTGAGTCTGTTTCTAAGTTCAAAGAACCTTTCTTTAGTTGCTTGAGAGGCCAGGTTGCTAGTGGCATGTAGAGAGAGACATAATTCCCAGACATGCAGTATGTAAAAAATGTGCCTGTTGTGTAGTACTTGCTGGTATAGTGTTCTTTGATCTGCTGTTAAAACAAATTCTGATACAACATGTTATGGAGTTCTTTTTTTCTACAGTAATAATACAGGAATAATTATCTTTGAAATATCGTGGAAGCACGTACTGCACGAACATGTGTATTTAAATTATAAATAAATATAGTTAATGATTACTTTTTATTAAAATAGTAATTGCAAACCCTAAATACTAATACATTCTTCTGCTGTGAATGTTAGTGAGGGTTTTTATTTGTGCAAAAAAAATGTATTTGTGTTTTAGAGCTGTGATCTGTTCGGTGTTTATTTTCTGTGTTTGTTTATATTTTTGAACGCTAGCCTTAAGTTCAGAGTTTTGTTATAGAGCATTAATATCGTTTACATTAGTTTTTGATATTCGTATAATTAGTTATCTTTTCCATAGGCCTTGTTAAATCCGTAAATTGTAGAGTCAGTGTTCCGTGGCTTTTGTTTACATCCGTGTTTATCGTCTAGTATCAATATTCTTGTTTTAGCATAACAGAATTTCATAGCAAGTTCGTTTTGACTTCATTAGTTTTGTTTTGCAGTAAATTAAGTGACAGTAAACCCTTTTTTAAATAGAAAATCAGTACAGTGTAAATAAATTTTATTTGTTTACATTTGAGGTTATGTCAGAGTTCTAGGGTGTCAAATTTCATTGTAATTGTTTAAAAAGTTCTTTTGATATTATTTGTTTGTTTTGTTGTAAGCCTTGTAGTTGATAAGTGTTTTAATTCACATTTCGGAAAAGTTTCAAGTGATTTACATTGTATTTGTTTAGCATTTTTCTTAGAATCCTCCTTTTACTTTTCTTTAGCAACTGAAACACAAATAGTTAATTTAAAGGTTTTTCTCCCAAGTTCTTAAGTTTTAAAGTAGTTTTAAAGGTAAACGTTTTAAAGTTTTTAAGTTTTTTTTTTTCAAAATGGATACTAAGTGTGGAAATTACCGAAGACCAATGAGAGAAGGAGTGATGTGCCAGGACTGCGGGCGCTGGTTTCACTGGGGGTGTAGCGATGTTACTAACAGTGACTCTTGTGTCAGTATTGCCTGGAACTGTCACTCCTGCAGAATTAAGGATCAGGAGCAGCAGATTCTGAAGCTCCAGTCAGATCTGGCATCTGCAGAGAGGGATTTAAAGGCCCTGAAGACAGAAAACTCAGTTCTTAGGCTTAGGCAGAACAGTGAGTGGAGGCAAGTCAGCTCTGGCAGGAGAGGTAGGAGACACTGTTTGTCTAATGGTTTCCAGCTGGAGATATCCAATGTGTTTTGGCCATTGGAGGATCTAGATGTTGACTTTGAGGACCGTCAAGTTGAACAATCTGGGATCTTGTAAAGTAAAAGGGAGAACTTTTCCCCGGGTATCTAAATGTAGGAAGGTACTGTTACTTGGAAGCAGTCATGGGAGGGGAATCAGTGAGATGGGTCAGTCGGACTTGAGACCAGATTATGAAATCTGCAGCATTTTCGAACAAAATGCAGATCTTGGAAGTGTTGTAGCAAATGTGGAAGACTTAAGGAAAGATTTCTCAAGGAGGATTGTATTGTAATTGTAGGGGGACCAGGAAGTAGTCTGGATAAGGACCTCAATTGAGGAAGACATTGCTCACATTTCCAAGAACACATGTCAGATTAATGTGGTATTTGTGGGTTTGCTTGAGCATTATGATAAACCCTGGATGTGGCATAACATTAGGCGTACAAATGCATCATTGGAAAGGGTTCTCTGGCAGCCAGCAAATTCACACATTGGTTTGATAGATGTGTCCTGCAGTTTTAGGGACAGTTATACTCGCCATGGACTCCATCTGAATTTCAGAGGTAAAAGGAAGCTTTCGCTTCTTATTGCTGCTGAGATCAGGGGATGCCAGTGAGTGAAAGAGCTATTCCTGTTATAAGTGGTGTCAAGTCGTGGTCTTTTTGAGGGTAAATAAAATATTTGTATTAATGTGTCTAAATAAAATTAAGGTCTCTCCTAATCAAAACTTATTGAAATTAGAAATTCCATCGGACATACCAGTATGTACTAATAAAGTAAACAATTTAAATTCAATGAATTAAAGCATTCAGACCACTATTATCCATCAAAATATAAGGGGAATATTTAGTAAAACTGATGACATTACCTTATGCCTAGAAGAGATTCAAAACTCCAGATATTTCAATGTAGATGTTTTGTGCATATCTGAACATCATTTGTCTGATACAGGAATATCTCAGCTGTCCATCCCAAACTATAAAGTTCTCATTTCTGTAGATGTAAAATGGAGAAAGGGGGAGTCACTATTTTTGTTAAAAATAATATTCAGTGCAACAGTGTAGGTCTAAGTAAGAATTGTATAAAACGACACTTTGAATGCTGTGTTACTAAACTAGAATATGGTAAGGAAGAGCTCAGATTAATAGCAATTTACAGGGCCCCCTCAGGAAATTTTAGACCTTTTTTTATCTCAGTCAATCACAGCAATGAGAGGCTAGATATGGAAGCCTTGATGTTGTCATTTAACTTAATGGTACTTGTAAATTTCCCCACTAGAATACAAAATAATAGCAGGACTCCAATTGATAATTTTTTATGGATATTTCTCAGTACAGTAATTACAAAATACTTCCAGTAATGAATGGTATCTCAGAACATGATGCCCAGCTGTTATGTATCAAGTCCAGAAACTCTGTTAAACAGATAAAGAAAAGCTGGGCATATAGAAGAAATATTAATGAAAACAATATAAAATATTTCATAGATTCCTTAAATAATGAACAATGGTCAGAAGTGTACAATGCACAGGGTGTTAATGAAAAATTTGATTCCTTTCTCAATATATTTCTAACACTTTTCGAAGGAAGTTACAAAAAAAGGAAAGTTGTCAATACTCCAAACAATTAACTGGGCAGTAAGGGATGGATAACAAACGGTATTGGAGTATCTTGTAAAACAAAAAGGGACCTGTACTTTAAGTGAATAATATAACTATACACTGAAAGCTTATTATAAACTTTATTCTAAAATACTAAGAAATATAATAAGAAAGGCCAAGAACAGGTATATGTCAGAGAAAATAGAGAATTCGGGCAATAAGATGAAAACTATATGGAATATAATAAAACCTGAAACAGGAACATTTTTAAATCACTCTAAAGACATAAAAATAGAACACAATGGATCTGTTCATAGTGAAGTAGGGGAAGTTTGTGAAATATTTAACAAACATTTTACTTCAGTTTTAGATGAATTAGGCATAGAAAAGCAATCCCCACATAGTGCCCTAAGACTTCTTCAGATCAGACTGCTTTCCGAAATAAATTTGTGGAAATGCAATTGCCACCCCTAACAGCCTCATAATTAAATAAACTCATGAAACAATTAAAACCTAAAAATTCTTTCAGTTTTGACAATATTTCAAGCAAATTACTGAAAAGATGTTCAGATTGTGTCAATCATGTTCTTGCCCACATTTGTAATGAGTCCTTAATGCAAGGTGTGTTTCCAAATAGACTAAAATATGCAGTAGTAAAACCGTTGTTTAAAAAAGGAGAAGCAACATCTGTAGATAACTGTCGTCCCATTTCATTACTTTCAGAATTCTCGAAGATTTTTGAAAAAGTCATGTACTGTAGAGTAATAAAACATGTTACACAAAATAATATTCTCACTAAATCACAATTTGGGTTCCAAAAAGGATCATCTATAGAAATGGCAATACATTTTTAAATAACACATTTGAGGAACTGAATGATAAAATGAGCCCTGTAGGGATATTTTGTGATCTTGCAAAATAATTTGACTGTGTAAATCATGAATTTCTTTTGAAATAAAATGGAATACTATGGTATTTATGTAACTGCAGGTAAATGGTTTTAATCATACATGGTAAGTTGATTGCAAAAAGTTTCCATTTTTTATTCTAAAATAAGTAAAGATGCTTCATCAGACTGGGAAAAAAATAAAACTCGGAATTCCACAAGGTTCTGTCCTAGGACCTCTCCTCTTTTTGTTGTACATCAATGACCTTCCGGGAAACTTATCTGACAAAGTTATGAGTGTTTTATTTGCAGATGACACTAACCTAACTGAGAAAAACAGCAATCTAGAATTTAATGTAAATGAAGTACTTAGTGACAAAGCAAATTGGTTTAAAGCAAATTCATTAAAATTAAATTTTGAAAAAAAAAAAAAACACATTATATTAGGTTTAAAACAAAAAATTATGTACAGCCAGATTTACAAGTAAGCTATAAAAACACAATATTAGAAACAAAGAGTATAAAATTCCTTGGTATTAAAATAGATGAAAAACTGTTGGCACGAATATATCACTTCATTACTGAAGAAGTTAAGTAGTGCCACCTTTTGCAATACGAACACTTTCTCTAACAGCAGATCTAGAATTAACAAAACAGGTTTACTCCTCATATTTTCATTCAGTGATGTTCTGGTAGCTCAGTGCCTAAGCGCTTGCTTTCAAAACGTTCGCTGCTCCTGCCGCGGGCACGATTCCCGGCAAGCGCAAGAATTTGGAGAGTTGTGTTTAATCATATGAGCTATGCCAGGACGCTCCATGGTTCGGATTCCACGTTAAACTGTAGGTCCCAGAGGAAAGGAACTGGCCGTCCTACCTCTGACACAATGGCTTAGTAAGCCTCCTTCTGGAGGATCCAACCAACCTTCAGGTTGTGGACTAAGTTAATTAATTATGTCATATGGCATAATTTTTTGGGAAACTCTACACAAAGTAAAAAAGTTTTCATAGCACAGAAAAGAGCTATTAGGATGTTGTGTTGGGTAAAACCAAGAACTTCTTGCAGACAACTTTTTAAAAAACTCAGTATTCTTACAATGACTTCTCAGTATATATATTCTCTCATGTGCTTTGTCATAGAGCATTCTAACCTGTCTATTTCTAATTCACAGGTACACAATTTCATTACAAGAAACAGAAATAACTTACACAAAACACAAACATCTCTGTCATTAGTACAAAGAGGAGTTAATTATTCTGGTATACATCTGTTTAATAAACTTCCCAAGAGTATAAGACAGTTTGCAGATAATAATGATATATTTAAAGAAAAACTGAGAGCTTATCTTAT